>CM032446.1:187831481-187852174 GCA_019049505.1 Pachyrhynchus sulphureomaculatus
ATGAAAACCTAACGCAAGCGCGCATGTCTGTGCCTCTTTAAAGGAAAAGATTAATATAAACTGTAAAATAACGAGTTACCTTCTTTTAGAACCTCAATTAATTTGTCCACGTGTTTAAAATAAATCAACACTTCAACATAAAAGGTCTTCTCCAGGTAATTTCTCGGTTGAAGGTCAATTTGATCATGAGGTAATTTTGTACTTGTACAGCTTAACAATTTGTAGAAGTTCTTTTTTCTCTCATTAATGTGTATACCTTGTAGATTATAAAACTGCGACTTAAAGTCTACGTCTTCATCTACAGATGTACTCATGGTTCGAAGAAATTATCTAAAAACAAAATAAAATAAAATATGCTGGTGCACTAATTATGGTATTATCAAGTTAATAGAAGAGTCTGTTTTTCATACTACATAAGACAATAGTAGAAAATGTTCAGCAAAAAAAATACCCTACTCAAAAAATTTGAAAATCAAGTGAAATAACTTAATAACAATTTTTCATGTTTGTCATCTCTGATTTCAGTTTTTTTTTATAAAAAGACAATGTTTTGCAGCAATAAGTTAAATTTTTCAATCAGTTCCTCACTATTAGCTTGATATAAGATATATTTAAATGGAAAATAAAATAGATGTTGAAAATTTTAAAAATAACTTAAAAAAATAAATAAAAAAAGAATATTTATTTGGATAATAATTAATACAATGCCAATTTAGATAAAATTATATATGAATTTTTCACTTATGCTAGTCATTTTTCTGAAAAATTAAGAATGTTTCTTAACTTTACAAAGGTTATTAACAGTTATACTCAATATTTTCATTCTTCTGTGTCTTAATTTTAATAATGGATACTCAGAATTTTATTACTGAACAGTATCTGTATGTATAATAGTATGATAGTAGTAATAAGGATAGAAATGACAACGGATTGCCTTGGAACATTGAATATAGCATGGTATTAGCATAAACTAAAGAATTCTGTTAATGTTTCCTGTAAGACTACGTAACTCAATGTAAATTTTGTACAACCAAAATAGTGGGCAAATGGGACAACAAAAACTTCCCTGAGTGAATAACAATGGAGGCGGAAAGATCACGCTGCTAATAAAATAGGCGCCTTTGCAGTTCTTGCGCCCTCTAGGAATATTTATTTACGTTGAGTAGCCGCCATTTCAATGAATGGTCACAAAGCTCTAGTTAATAGTATTGGTCTTACATTATGTATAACAGATTGTAGTAATTGTTCAAATTGATCTTAGAATGAGACTGAGCTACAGTGTAAAATGACTTCTGTGCATTGTTTCGGGGCATGGTCGAAGAAGACTTTAATTTTCTAAGAAAGAAATTATTTTCAGACGAAGCAACATTCACGTCAAACGGGATAGTAAGTTTGCAAAATTGTAGGTGGTGGGTCACTGAAAACCCGGAATTTATTGTTGAATCTAAAAACCAAAATAGTTTTAAAGTGAATGTTTAGTATGGAATTTTAGATACGAAAATTGTTGGACCCTTTTTTCTACTGGATAATGTAAATGCTGCTTGATACTTATTATTACAGACAAATTTGTCTGTAACCGTAAGTCTATGTACTATATGTATCGAGATAATCTTTCTTCACTGGAGAGAAAGCATGAGTACTGTCAGCAGGATGGCGCTAGTGTTCACTCCGTCACTGATGTAAGCAACTTGTTACACGTAAGATTGGGTCACCAGTGGGTAGCCGATTCGTAGAAAATCCCTGACCTGCCATATCCCCCAACTTTTTTTTGTAGGGGTATTTAAAAATGCCGTTTATAAAAAACGGTTTTTTTAGAAATCATGAAAATTTGGAACAGTTAAAAACTAGGTAGGCAAAATAACTTCCGAAATACCTGGAAATGTTCAGAAGAAATGCCACCTCGAACAATATTATGTACGGAGCGAAATGAAGTTTTAATATCCGTTTGACATTTTTAAATTACATACACTTTAAAACCCTTGAGGACATTTCAACAGCTGGCATTCAAGCGTAAACTCATTTTTAGTGTTCCGTACGGAACACGTATAACATCACTTCGGTGTCCGTCTGTCTATTTGTCTATTACACCCGATTTTCTCCGAAATTATTTGACATAGACAGTTGAAATTTGGCACTAATATAGGAACTGATGGCCTTGACTTAAGGGGTTAGTTTTGGGGGGCGAAATTGAAAGTGAAAGTGAAAAGAAAAATTTACTAGGTCATCGAGTGGGGTGTCAAATGAAAGCTTGCGAAAACCCGAGTTCAAAAATATATATAATGTAATACTTGCGCACACTTATCCTTGTATTATTTTTAAAAACGTGAGAAAAATCGCTGTCCCTCTCTTATCTCGAAAAGTACTAATCAAAAAATTTTTAAAAAATTCTGGAATATGCTCTACAGGGTGTAGATTGAACGAAAATTATCACGAGTGCATTTTTGCACCTTTAATAATTTATTTGGTATATAAAAAAAAACAAAAATTTCTAGGTCATCAGTTTTTAGTAAAGATCGGAAAAAAACTTTATTGAAAACTTATTTGGGATGTGTTTTGTGAAATCACTGATCATTTTATACCTCCGTAGCAAAAATTTTTATTTTAAAAGCAATCAACGTACGAAACACTAATTGCGCAAGTCTAACTTGCACTTGACCGGTTATTTAAATTATTTTTAACATAAACAAAAGAATGTTTATAATTATGACGAAAATATTTTTTTATGTCAATTAAACTACTTAGACAAAAAAAATTAAAAATTTTTAGCTAGATAAAGAAATATTAACAAAAATTGCGATTTTAATTATTTTTATGTAGATGCTCAAAACTTGGTAGATATGGTTTAAATTAAATTATACATACTTTTTACTCTTTAGGTTTTTTCGATACTCTGTAAATTAATCCGTATTTTCATAATTCCTTATCAGTGTATTCAAATTTCAAATTTCCGGCATATCAACATGATATATGTCAAAATCAATTTTTAGGTTATCGGACATGCAGAACTGATTATATCCAAAAAAATTGGACATTTTAATAATAATGTTACGAACTCTGTCGCTCACTGTACATGGAGCAACTTGAAGAGATTATCCTCCTCTTCCATCAATCCATTAAGTTTGACTATCAATAATAAAAAAAGACAGAATTTTCCAAATCTGGGCTCCAAGAACTTTGGAAAGGATATTTAACATGATATATAGGGAGTAACCCTATAACTCCCACCCCCTCCACAACCCATTATGCTTAACTCAATAAGTGAAAATAATGAAAAAATAACACAATTTTCAGATTTCTCTACTCTAAGTAACCTAAAAAAGATATGACATGATATATATACCAAGCAATCCCTCTAAGACGTTTTCCTTCACATTTAACCTCTTATATATTTGACCACAAGCAATAGAAAATAATGAAAAAAAACATCACAGTTTTAGAATTTTCAACTCCAAGAACTCTGGCAAGGATGTATAACACAATATGAGCAACTTGCTCGATTTCCCTTCTCTCTCCCAACTCCTTTAACCCTTCATAACTTGGACTATAAATATAAAACACAATGTGCTTCTTCCTCACTCAAAACACCATAAAAACGACGTATAATACAATATATAACAAACAACCTCTCCGAACTCTCTTCCCTATTTCGTTAACCCCTTACATGTTTGGCCAAATGGAAATAACTTACAAAATAATATTATTATCAAATTCCTCGACTCCAAGAACCCTCAAAAGACTTATAACACAATATATATGAACTAGCCCCTCTAACCAACTCCCCTGCCTCGTTAACCTTTTACTCCTCCTCCTCTGTCCTTTGTTCTTTGTAACTATGTGGTGACCTCATGTTATTCGTGGAATAGTCCTATTCCATGCTGTTCTATCCCGTGCCTGATAGGCCGCTTCAGGAAAGGTGCATCCAGTAAGGAGTTTTAACTGGTCAGTCTATCAAGTGAGTGACCGTCCCCTCGATCTTTGGCCCTGTACGTTACCCTCTACAATTAATCTTTCGATGGTGTCTCCACCTCTTGATTATGTGACCAAAGTAACGTAGTATATTTTTGTTTATTATTGTTAGCCTCGTCTTGATTTTTAATTCTTCCAAGATAGAAACATTCGTACGATGGGCCGTCCAAGGTATACGCAGCATTCTCTGGTACACCCACATTTCAAAAGCATGTATTCGATTTGTGTTGTTCTTTTTGACTGTTGAGGTTTCTGCTGCGTACATGGAAATAGGGAAGATCAGTGTATTAATAAGTCGTAGCTTGGTGTTTTTTCAGATGTTTGCGTCTTTCCAGATTTTGTTTAATTTTGTTTTTGTCATTCTTCTCAAAATGTCTGCAAATTTCCTCCTCGCGTTCCCCATCATTGTTATAAGTGACCCTAGGTAGTTGAATTGATTTACTGCTTCCTAGTCTAAGATGTTTGCAAATTCGGGTTGGTTATTCCCAGGTGTGTCCACTATCATCAGTCTAGTTTTATCCCGGTTTAGCTTAAGCCCATCACTCTCGCTTGTATCTTTCAGCTTGTTCATTATGAATTCCAGTTCGTCTTTCGAAGCCGCCATTACTACAGTATCGTCGGCGTATCGCAGGTTATTTATTCTGAATCTCTCCGCCCTGCCACCCATCTAACGTCTCTGTCATGATATAATCGCTGTATATATTAAACGGTATAGGAGAAACAACGCACCCTTGTCTGACTCCCGCTTTAACACTAAAATCTGTAATATCTGTAGTTAGTCCAAACTGTAGCTATGTTATCCCTGTATAAATTAAAAAGGATTCAAACCAGATGATCGGGAACTACCATCTTTAATAAAATTCCTTTCCACTGTACAGTATTGAAAACCTTAGTGTAGTCCACAAAGCATATATTTTTTGATATTAAATTCTCTCGATTTTTCAGATGCCTTTACCAGGCATAAATCCTGACTGTACCTTGGATACTTGTGGCAACAGGAATGGTTTCAGTCTCTCGTTGATAATGGTGAGCCTGACTTTGCTAGAGTGAGGTATTAGGGATATTGTGCGGTAGTTCTTGCATTCTAATGACGAACCTTTTTTAAAGATTGGTACTAAAATAGACTAACCTGAACTCACCTGGAGATTTTTTAATTTCTTCATAGCAGCCATTACCTCCGATTTGAGTATCTCTGGTTCTTTTTCTGGGATTAGTTCTGGAATCCCTAAGTCCCTTCTTTGTTATTGTATAAGGTTTCACAGTAACATTTCCATATTTTTGCAATATCCTCTGGGTTTGTAACCATTTTTCCCTGTGTGTGTGATAATTTGGGCATGTGGCCCTAGACAGGTATTTTACTGTGTTATAAAGTTCTCTGGATTCGTTGTGATCTGCATGTTGTTGTAGCTGTGAGCGTAGCTCATTTATATGAATATTCTTGTCTTTCCTGTTTAGGCCTTTTTTTGTTTGTTGAGATGGTTTTGCGTAATTGCTTTTCATACAAGTCAGTTGTTTCGCTTCTCACTTTTCTTCTCTGTTCTACGAGTTTATACTGTTTATGGTGTTTAGTATCTAGTTCTTAATATCATTCCGTGTCTGGTGTGGATCTCGTTTAGATTGAGGTATTTTACTGTTTGCTACTGTTTATGTTTAGGCCTGATGGAAGTTTTCTTAATTTAACTGTAAATTCCGATCTTAGTAATTTGTGTGTCAGGTCTGTAATAGAGATTCTCCATTTTTTCCTGATTAAGATATCGATTTAGTTTTTAGACTGACCATCTGGAGAAGTCCAAGGTGATAGCCATCAAGCATGGTTTTTAAACATCGGGTTGACAATGGGGAAGTCATTGGCTATGGCAAACTGAATTAAGCGTTCTCCTCTAGTGTTTTTTTTGTACCTAGTTTGTAATTCCCTTCAGGTGTTCTTCATTCATGCCTTTGCCGCTTGTCACTTTCCAATGATCTAGTATAATTACGACTTTTTTTTAGGTATGCTTGAGAGAATGATTTCAATTTGCTCATAAGCCGTCTCAATTCTCCTTTTACATGTTTGAACAATTAAAAATGATAAAAAAAAACATTTCTTTCACATTCCTCAACTTCAAAAAATAACACGATTATCCCTGAGATTTCTAAAATGGGCTGGTAACCCTATATATGAACGAACGCCTCTCATCTCCTCCCTTACTCTGTTAACTCCTTACGTGTTCGAACAATTAAAAATAATGAAAAAAATAACTTTTAGATTCCTTAACTTCAAAAGCCATGAAAAGGCACACGCATTATTATTGAAGCAAACCCTATAAGAAGCTGAAAATCCAAATATTACATTTAATCAATTGTCAGGATAAAAACTGATTAATACCGAGATATTATGGTACTTCTAAATCTTCACCTCAGGAGCTTGAGGAATCCCAGGATTCTCTTAGTACGGGCATGGACGATCCCGAATACTATGTCGAATAATAATAATTATAATAGTGATAATGGCAGGGTGTTGAGGAGACGGACCCCTGTCGTACAAACAGCTACAGCACCACCGCAACAACAACAACCACAGACGATCCAATCAACTGCCTCAGCCGAAACTACTCCCGATATTTTTACCAGATCTGACATTGTAGGTGATGGAAATTGCCTTTTTCGTGCCGTTAGCTTACACTTATATGACCACCAAAACCATCATGAAAGACTCCGAGAGGTTGCTCTAAGATATATACAACAAAACTGGTTGGAACTTCAGACATTTTCATTAATTGAAGACGACGATATGAAAGACTTCAATAACTACTATAACTATATGAGGAAAAATGGCATCTATGGAATGAGCCTAGAGATACTTGCCCTCTCGGAAACCAAAAATAGCAACTTTGATATCTTCTCAAAACAACGAAAAACAAGAGATACAAAAATAACTATTAGGCACAGACCAACAATAATAAGCCCAGGAAAACACACCGAAACTATTTACGTTCTACTAACAGGCAACTCAATGTTGGGACACTTTGAGCTTCTGACACCACAAAACACTAAAAACATCCCGAACAACAGTAGACCAATAAAAGAAGCATCGGGCGAGCGACATAATGGTCGAGGACGTCGCGGGAAATGGCAGCTCGACCAAAACGATGAAGACCGGACAACCGAAAATGGAGCTGCCAAAAGTGTTGTACCGGCGAGTAAGCCGACACCCATCAAGGCGGGAAAATCAAAGTTACGCATGAGTTGCGTCACAGGAATCAACGAACACACCATGCGTTGCTATAATAAAATCACAAGACCTGACAAAGATATCACTAGGAAGAGAATCACTCGCCGTCTGAACCCACCACCATCAAGAGCGACCGACGAAATAATTATTCAAAAACTCCCGCAACGGCAAAGAAACCGCAACAGCACAAGACCAGGATTCAAATGGCAAATAAGAATAGAAAACAAAATCAACAACATCAGAAGAGATCTAGGACACCTTACCCAGTTTATGAACAGGAACGCGTCCAAACGCCTGAACCCACCACCATCAAGCGCAACCGACGAAATAATTATTCAAAAACTCCCGCAACGGCAAAGAAACCGCAACAGCACAAGACCAGGATTCAAATGGCAAATAAGAATAGAAAACAAAATCAACAACATCAGAAGAGATCTAGGACACCTTACCCAGTTTATGAACGGGAACGCGTCCAAACGTGTCACACAGGGTGTAACCAAGATCAAATCCAAGTCTCCCAACAGATCACTGTCAGAAATCCTTGATACTTTGAAACAAAAACTATCCGTATATGCCCCAAAACTCCGTAAATACAAAGAATCAAACGAGAGGAAAGACACCAACAACCCCTTCCGAAGAAGCGAAAAACAGTTCTACCGAAAAACTATGTACAACAAACAGACAACAGTGTCTGAACCACCAAACAAACAAGAACTCACAGATTGTTGGAAAAGTATCTGGTCAGAACCCAAACTACACAATAATAACACCCCCTGGATCAAAGTCGAAGAAGACAAACATAAACATGTGACAGAACAAGAAAATTCCACATTAACTACTGTAGGACCAAATAGCATGATGAGGCACTTGGACACAAAAAATTCCGGAGGTAAAATAGCCCCCCCCCCCGTTCGGATTTCCGGGTGGGGACTGTTTCAGGGGCGTCGACATGCAGAGATCATAATTTTAAAATAGATTTTTGCAACATACGAGGTTTAAACTCGAACATAAATTCAGTGCACCAAAATCTGCAATCTGTATCCTCTATCGATACCGTGATACCAACTTTAGAACACTTTTCGCTTCTCTTGCAGATACCATCGAGCATTTACAAACTAACTATCCAAGTGCCGAAATTGCCATCCTGGGCGACTTTAATGTCCACAATATCAACTGGCTTAAATATTCAAATACTACCGACGAACAAGGTCGTGAAGCTGAATCGTTCTCAATTAGTTGTGGTTTAACTCAGCTTATTGACGAACCAACACGGATCCCTGATCGAGACGGGGAGTTCGCCAGTCTTCTTGATCTGTTTTTAACCACCAATCCGGAGATTTACACGGTCACCGTAAATCCGCCGTTAGGTTCTTCTAACCATAAACTGCTTTCGACATCAAGTATCCTACCAATCAGTGACAGAGAGGCGCCTAGCCGCGAAAGACATGGCACTTCAAATCTGCTAAATGGGAAGATTTCATGGAATATTTTCGAACTTTCCCTTGGATAGACATTTGTTTTCGATCCGACAACCCATCTGACTGCGCCAGGGTTGTTTCCGATGTTATTTTGGCTGGTATGGAAGCTTACATCCCTTTTTCGAAGAAATGCCCCTCCAACGGCAAGTCTTGGTTTGACCAAAAATGCAAAGAAGCTGTTGCTTCCAAACACCTTGCCTACCAATGGCGTGAAAATCCTAACACCATAAATCGTAACACCTTTGTTCGTGCCCAGAACAAATGCAAAGGAATTATCGACGAAACCAAGGAGGCACACAATCAACGAATTCGAAACAAACTTCTCGCTTGTCCCAACAATTCCAGGTCCTTTTGGGCAGTCGCTAAGGCAGTTAGTCAAAATTTCACCAAATCCACCATCTAGCTATTTTAAATAGCTAAACTTAATTTTCAGTTTAGTACCTGTACCACTCACACGGCCAGATACTCGTAATTCTATTGCAACGACACCTGTTGAGAAAGCGAACTTGTTGGCTGAACTCTTTGCTTCACATTCTACTGTCGATTTCTAAGGAAAAACACTACCTACTATTCTCGTATTGCAGTCAAGGATATCCGATGTTGTCTTCAGACAGCGTATCATAAAGCGTATTTTAATGAAGCTAGACACCAAAAAGGCTTCTGGCGCTAACGGAATACCTGCCATAGTTCTCAAAAACTGTGCGAGGGAACTAACACCAGTTTTCTGCAGACTTTTCAACCTATCCTACAGAAAGGGAATATTTCCTTCCTGCTGGAAATGTGCCACAGTTCAGCAGATACCTAAAAAAAGGCAAGTCGCAGCACTGCTTTCAATAATATCGAAAGTCATGGAAAAGGTTATCAGTCAGCATCTTCTAAAATATCTTGAAGGATTCAACATTATTAGCGATCACCAATATGGCTTTCGTAAACATAGAACAACAGGAGATCTTCTGACTTATGTAACACATGTTTGGAACAACGCAACTGAACACTTTGGAGAATCTCAAGCGGTTGCTCTTGACATATCCAAGGCATTCGACCGTGTTTGGCACGATGGACTGCGTTCTTATGGTATCTCTGAAAAGTTCTGTTTGTGGCTCTCATGTTTCCTCAGAGAGCGATCTTTACGAGTGGCGGTCGACCGATTTCTTTCGTAACACCTTTACTATTAACGCCGGTATGCCCCTAGAGCTTCATACTGTCTCCTACTCTCTTTCTCATTTACATTAACGATCTGCTGGAAAAGACCGGGAATCCAATCTACAGCTTTGCAGATGACAGTACGCTTATCTCTTCATTCACTTTGAACGCTCGTACATCGACAACTCAGGCGAATATCCGCAGACAGCAGGAGGTCGTTCACCTTAACAAAGACCTGAAAGAAATTCCTTGGGGTGACAGTAACCAAGTGGAATTTAACGCTACAAAAACCCAGGCGGCAGTTTTTTGTAAAAAAATTGCTGAATCTGACATAGTCATGCCAAGGCACTCCATTCCCCTAGCATCGTCACCCAATTTGTTGGGCGTTAATTTGGGAGCAAATATGTCCTGACGTGAACATGTTGCAAGCATAGCAAGGAGAGCTTCTCACAAGTTGGGAATATTATTTCGAACTAGAAAGCTTTATACTCCACAACAACTGTTAATTCTTTACAAAGCTCAAATTCGGCCTAACTATGGAATACTGCTCCCATGTTTGGGGCTCTGCTCCCAAACACACACTGCATTTGTTGGATTCTGTTCAAAGAAGAGCTGTTCATCTGATTGGAGACCCGGAACTGACCAGCGGCCTTGATTCGCTGGAACATCGAAGAACGGTTGGCGACTTAAGTCTGTTCTACAAGTATTTTCATGGAAAGTGTTCGAAGGATGTACGCCCACTTAATTCCTCCCAGACCGGTGCATGTTAGAAATACACGTAGCGCTAACACTTCACATCCATATGAGGTTCAGCTCGTCGTACTCTGCAAATGAGGCGGTAAACACCAGAAAACATCAAAAAAATCCATAAAATCGTTTTTTCAAGCAGTCTGACATTTTATATGGAAACATCATCACTTTGGAATAATTTGTAACCCAGGGCTGTTTCCCGCCAAGTACAATTTACAGCGATTTAAGAACGGCGCCGGCGTGAACTGGCTGTTCGCAGACCTGAAAAAAATGCTTTTTTTCGTCACACACACAAAAGTGGTATTGAAATGTTGCCGCTCCTGGAGCGCTTTAGTGCCTTCCCTGTAGCACGTGTGCTAGAACCCATAAAAAAAAAACACAAATATATATAAGTCATATATCAAGTACTATAAGATATGGAAATCTTTTAAGATCCACTTCGTTCTACACATTTGTGTTGAAGTAAAAATTATTTGTGACCTTACAACTCTCCTATAAATTTATGTGTTTAGAACCATTAAGATAAATAAAATTCATAAATGCACTGTGACTTCTACATTGCTATACCGAGAGAGTGAGCTTAATATATCAGCATGAGATAATAAGTAAAGATACTTAGTTGATCATTAATGCAATTCTTTGTTTCTCACCAATCAAATCTACTAATAAATTGTGCATTGGAATATAATTCAATTTGGTTACTTCAACTAGCTGCAACGAATAACAGTATGAATGATGGATAGTCTTAATCAAGAAAAAAAATATTCACCCTATGTTCCAGTCAAAGGAAATTCACGCTTTATTGAAGCAAAGGTGGTATTTAGGGAGCAGCATTTCTATCCTTAAACATCACCAAAATTGTTGGTGTGTAAAACCAAAGAAATTATTACATAAAATTTCTTATCTTCCTGCTGTAGAAATTTAGATGTGACTATATTCATATTAGCAATGGTGATGAAAATTTACCTAATTCCTACATATTTGTATATTAAAATTCACAAAATAATATACTTTACAGTTTGAACGGATGAGGAATACTTTCCTTGCAAGATATTTAAAAATAAAAACTAACTTGCTTTTATAATGTTTTAATATTTTATTGAAGAATAACGCGACATATGTTATCGCCTTATTAGGGCTTTTTCAAACGTACATGCAATACTATCTGCACTTTTACCTACTTATTTACTATTTGCGCGATTTTTACCTTAAGTTGCGAGGTTTTTTATCTATTTACAATACAGTACAATTTATCAGAAAATACAAAGCAAACACCATTTCACTAGTACTACATTTAATAGTTTAAAAATAAGGTGAATAAATCAATAAAAAGCTTAGAGTTTTCAAATATTGTGCAATATTATACCTCCCTATTGAAATTAAACAACACCAAAATTCCTGGAAAGAGCTTATATAGTCGACGGCATTCTAATAAGTCGGGTGTATCGTCTTAGCTGAGACAAACTTTTCTGTTGTCATCCTTGTCAAACTTGCAGCCAGTATGAATTTAATTAATACCACGTCGGAAAATTGAAAAAGTCTAATAGACTTTTTATGTCCGAGACATAATTTCCAAGTGACAAGCAACCATCTAAATATTTTGAGAAAAAAACTCGTTCAGAATCGTTTAATATTAAAAATATTAGTGCGTTCAAACTTCAAATATTACTTTTAAAATTGTTAAAAAAATGTTTAAAAGAACACACTGACAAAAACAAAAAATAGTATTTTTCATATGCCATGGAACAATGTTTGGATTATTTTATTTTATGATATAATATACAAATTTTTTTTTTATGGGTCTAGCACACATGCTGCAGGGAATTCCCTAAAGCGCTCCAGTAGCGTAATGTGTGCGGGAAAAGCGATTCATGTTGTTCTTGAATCGCTGTAAATTGTACTCGATGGGAAACACAGCCCTGGGCAAATTATTCCAAAGGGATGATGTTCTCTATATAAAAGACTTCTTGAAAAGCGTTGTACGCGGAGTAAGAAGCTGAACCTCATACGGATGTCAAGTATTAGCGCGACGTGTATTTCTAACATGCACGGCTCTGGGAGGAATTAATTAATTAATTACATCCTTCGAACACTTTCCACGAAAATATTTGTAGAACAGACTCAAGTCGCCAACGTTCTTCGATGTTCCAGCGAATCAAGGCCGCCGGTCAGTTCCAATCAGACGAACAGCTCTTCTCTGAACAGAATCCGACAAATGCAGTGTATGTTTGGGAGCAGAGCCCCAAACATGGGAGCAGTATTCCATAGTTGGTCGAATTTGAGCTTTGTAAAGAATTATCAGTTGTTGTGGAGTGTAGAGCTTTCTGGTTCGAAATAATGTTCCCAACTTTTGAGAAGTTCTCCTTGCTATGCCTGCAACATGTTCATCATGCCAGTATCGGAAGCTTTAAATTTAAGTATTAGAACCAAACAAAGGATTGTTAATGAAGATCGCAGCAGTATAACCGCGAAAAAATGTGAAAAAAAAAAAAAAAAAGGCCAAAAACTAAGGATTTAAGCGAATTCGTGAAAATGGATGTGAGAAATTTGATTTACGACATGTATAAATCTAACATGAACATAACTGTTACGCTTTAAAAGATACTTTACGGGATAGATAGATTTTAGAAATTGGGCTAAAGTCTTTGTCAAAATTAATGAAACATTTGAGATTTCGATATAAAAAAGACTGCAACCGAAGATATTTGTGTGAACTCCCCAATATTGCCAGTCAATGAGTAACATTTTTAAGGAAATATGTTGAAATTTAAATTCACAATTTAGAAAAGTAATTTTTTTGGATGAAACATGGGTTTTTTCAAACGGAAGTGAGTCCAAATCCTGGGAAGATAATTCGGCTAAATCAGTTAAATGAGGAAGGGGTACAGTTCTGGTTTTGCATGCTGGTTCATACACCGGATTTGTATCCAGGGCCAGTTTAATATTTTCAACTACATCAAAAACACCGATTACCACTACAGCTGAATAATGAAACATTCGAAAAGTGGCTAAAAGAAATGCTATTCCAAATTTAGATCAACCCTCTTAATTGTTTTGGACAATGTTTAATATCATTCTAGAATTTTGAATAAATAATCAAATACATTGTAGAAAAAAAATGAAATATTTCATTGGTTAATAGAGCAAAATCAAAACCCTTCTTCAAATTTATTAAAAACAGAATTAGTCTTAATGGCAAAGACTTTTAGAAAACCTAAAATATACTCGGTTGATGAAATTTTAAGGGAACAGGGTCATGAGGTTTTGCGTTTGCTACCTTACCACTGCCAATTTAATGCCATAGAATTAATATGGGCAAGCGCAAGATCTTATTATGAAAAGCATATTACTGAAGAAACTATATCTCATGGATCTGAAATGGTATGGCAAGACTCTCTAGACCATATCACAAAAGAGTACTAGAAAAAAGTAGTAGCATACAGAAAAAATAATTTTGGAATGGTGGGATAGAGAAAACGTTTTGGATAATTCAAGTAAACCCTATAGTTGTCTTAGTATCTAAAGATGACAGCGATATCTCTGATGACTCAGATAGCGAATTTGAACTTTCTTAATTTTAATTTTTTTATTTTATTATTGTTTTTAATGTAGGATTATCGTTGCTTTTTGTTTTAACAACCGTTTGTTCAGTTTTTCTGTTTAAATTTAATGCTGCCCTAAAGGTATTCTTTACTCCTCTTTAGAGTAGCTTAATAAATTAAGCACCATTTTTGAAGTAAGTTGTTACCTACATACCTATATGTAATATATGCATAAGTTGTGTGCAGCTTGTACACACAGCGCCCAGCGTGTGCGTGATTTGTCGAAAAGTTTAATGTTCATTTTTTGCTTGTTAAATAAAAATAACAAATTAATTTTTTTGTAGAGCTTCCTAAAAATATATAATATATATAATCCAATTCGACGTAAAAAAACCGTAAGTTACCAGAAAGGGTGGGGATAAAATACCACAATAAAGATTTTCTTAGAAAAAAAAGATTGTATTCGAGCCTGTAAAAGTGATTTAAAATGTGAGTTAACCGTTGCTTTAATAAATAAGCAGTAAACATAATCTTTTGCCAATTTTCGTTCAAATTAAAATTAAAACTATATACTAAACCGATTTAAAAAAAGATATGTATACACTTTTTGATTAATAGAATCTATTATCGATTCTGGAAAAAAAAAGAAGTACCCCATTTCATTTAAATTTTTGAAGGTGACCCCTTCAGAAGGGTGAGGGTGTCGCGAAAAAAAAAAAAAATCATTAGATTTCCTCAAATAAGTATGCTAAATGCTATTAACGTGCTATAAACTGTTGATGTAAGTATTTAGAACTTTCCGAGATAAGGTATGTGCACAGTGTAATCTTTTATTTTACGTGGACTACCCTATAGGTATGTTATACATAATAAAACAATTCGATATGTAGGAAATAGGATTTAACGCATCCCTTCCGCAACGTTTTAGAAAATCGCCTTAAAAATTCTTATCAAAATATTTTATGAAACATGTCATTAAGAACAAACGGAAAGAAACTTCCGATTTCTATTTACTAAACGTGTTTTGCACTTTTCCTTTTCAGCATACACATTCGAGTATATAATATTCCTAGGTAGATATATTTTAGTAGATAATCGTTTTTTAAATTTATGTACGTTCCCTTTCATTCTGTTTAAAATACATAGTTCATTCTAATTTCAATCCTTACCAAACTTTGATTAAAAAAACGCTTTGTACTCATTTATCATGTTTTGATGTTTTTTAAACTTGGTGTGAAGTGTTGCTAATTTTAAATCTTAACCTGTTGTTAACTGTATTTTATTGAATGCTGAACGCAACTCTTTATGGGCAATTCTTTAAATTTTGAACATACCAATATCAAATTTGACAACTGGTAAACTAAATTTGACAAATGCCAAATTTTCTTTGCACACATTTTGGGGAACTCTGCTTTTTTCGATTTAATTCAGGAAAATGATATGATGTCTGACCCGACTTATTACAATGCCATCGACTATACTACTAAAAATAGATAGGAAAATCAGTGCCACATTCGATTGACATAAATTCTGACACTTGACGTTTTAGTAAGAGAAAGATAAAATATTACTGGATTGGTATAAGGTGGCTTGGATCAAAGCCATTCATGTCAATCGAATGCTTTACTTACAACTTACATAGACATATTCGGATACATTGTGTTTCTCCAGAATTCCCTTTTTACCATCGATTTTTCGTTCGTTCACCATTATTTAGAATGTTCAACCAAAGTCTGACGTTATATTCCGTCAATGGATTGGTATGCAGACACTGTAATAAAAGCTATAATAGAAACTGACCCGAATCCCTTATCTATGGTAACTGTAATAAAGGAGGCCTGCCATTTTACAACGCTAAATAAAACAACGCAAAGGAGGTGTTTATAGCAACCAGAATTTGGCGGGATGAATGGTCTGTTTTGATTGATATTGGCCATCCAGCCAAATTTTGGTTGCCTTAAACAGCTTTTCTGTGCTCTTTTGTTTATAGAGTTGTGAAATGGTTTTTTTTTTTTCAATTACAAATGCCCATAGCCTGTACGTGTCATGGTTCGTAAACGTTTGATGGTTTAGTCTTAACCCGTAATTAAAACCTTGAAAATTTCCCTCAAGAAGTTTCAAATTTTGCGAAAGTTAGGTTATGATTTTTTGTGTATAGTTTGTAAGTGGTTTTAAACCAGTCAGAGCCAATCAAATCGAGTAAATCCCATTGTATTGCTACCTTGGTTACATTATTTTTGACTGGTTCGAAACGGCCTCATAAACAATTTTTAAAAATTGTTTTTTGTTGGGATTCTTTAAAGTGTTTTTTTAAACATTTTTTCTGTTCTTAAATATGCTTACCGTTTTATTCTTTCATCAATTTTATTTTTGTCGTCTTGTTCAGGTAATTAAATGGACTGATATGTTTGTAAGTTTAAAATAGTTTGTAAAAGTCGTTAACTTCCATAGGTATGAATTATTTTTTTAAATAATCAAATTAATTTTGTCTAGAGTTCGAATTTTTATAATCTAATAGGGTGTTGATTTGCTGCACTTTTTGTTCCAAGTAATGATTATACTTTTTTATTTATTTTTTTATAAATAGTATAAACAGAGACAAACAAATCAACATCAAAAAATAATAACGCTTTGTTTAAAATACTATAGTTTTTAAAACCTTGTGGAACCTAAGAAATATTCATTTTTGATTTGTACCTTTATACTATTAAAGAGACTGATAACTAAGGGGAAGTTAACTCGAACCTTAACGTCGAAATTTTATTAAATAATTTTTAAATTTTTTTTTTAGACGAAACAAAATGGAAGATGAACCATCATTTTTACCAGGAGATGAAAATGTAAAAGAAGAATATATTAGCTGTTTATTAGCTAATCTTACTACAAATAACTTGGAAAAGGTTGCAAGAAAAATTAGAAATATTCAGTTTAGAACGAAGAATCAGTTGGAAGATTTAAATGATTTAATTTTTTCTTATATATTATATACACATAATAAATTATCAGCATATGCTTCATTATGTAGGGAGCTTAGAGGTTGATAATATGGATGCTGAAGAATTAGAATTGGACCTTAAACTAACAACTTTAGCATATAAATGATTGATAATATGAACAGACCCCACAGTGCTGATAGAATTGGCAAATTTGTTTAAACTTTGGAATTGTAGCTAACAGTTACGATTTCACATGCATTTTTAAGAGGATTTTTTATCTTGATGCAGGATGTTGTAACACAGTCGGGCAATTAGGAGAATTGCTTATGTTAATAGCATATGATCTTAAAACTCGATCGAATCTAATAAAAATTTGGATTCACCAAAATCATTTGGCATTTTCAAGTGCTCTTGCTGCTGCTGGGTATTTCAAATGAACAAAGGGTTTTTCTTTTGAAAGATAAATTTTAGTGAACATTTTAAAACCAAGTGATTATTTCAAATTTGTATATATGTATGTCAAGTGTAGACATAGTTAATAATTTTGTTAAGATTAACTTAAAGATCACAAAAATGTACAGAAATTAAAAACTTGAATAAACAACCGGTCTGAACTTGCGCAATTAAATGTTCCATATGTTGATTGCTTTTAAAAACACGTTCCAAATGATTTTCAACAAAGTTTGTTCTTTACTGAAAACTGATGACTATGAATTTTTGAAATTTTTTTTTTTAAATATACCAGATAAATTATTAAAAGTAATGCACTCGTGATAATTTATTTTAATCTACACCCCCTGGAGAATATTCCAGTGATTTTTCTCGATTTTTTACACTTCTGATTTCACCTCTCAAAACTAACCCCTTAAGTCAAAATTTAACTTTCAAAACTACACTCCGATGAAGCCATGAGAGCCGTGTAGTTTTGAAAATTAAATAGTTTCAGAGAAAATTGGGTGTGACAGACGGACGGACACTGAAGTGATCTTATAAGTGTTCCGTATGGAATGCTAAAAAGTGGATCTTTGATATTGTACTTGCTTACTAGATAGATAATGGTAGAAAATTGTATTTTAAGATTTTTTAAGAAGCTTAAATCAATATTTTTGGTGGGGTATAGGTAAGCTTTTACCATTTTCATTTCTATTATCAATGGAAAATTAGTTATACGAGTTGTTTTTGACTTTCTAAAATTATCAGCCGTTGTCATCTACATTAAAAAAAAGGTACTTAAGTTAGTTTTTTGTAGAGTCAATTTCTCTTGTATGTGCATAATATTATATATATATATATATATATATATATATATATACATATATATATATATATATATATATATATATATATATGTATATATATATATATATATATATATATATATATATATATATATATATATATATATATATATATATATATATATATATATATATATATATATATATATATATATATATATATATATATATATATATATATATATATATATATATATATATAAATATATATATATACAAAATATTTACATAAGTTAGGATAGTATTTGAACCTGATATATAAAAGTTTTCTGTAAAGACTACACTTTAAATGTTCAGGAAAGTCTAAGTCGGCGACAACAAAGTTTTTTCCAATCTTTACTAAGAACTGATAACCTTGAATTTTTTTTTTTTTTTTATATATATACCATATTTATGACCAAAGTCAAGGTAATGCACTAGTGATAATTTTTTTGATCAGTACTTTTCAGGATAAAGGGGAGGACAGCGATTTTTCGCAATTTTTTAAGAATAATATAAAGAAAAGTGTGCAGAAGTATTACGTTATATATATTTTTGAACTTTCTTTTATCAAGCTTTCATTCGACACTCTTGACCTGTTGACCTGGTAAAAAAAAATTTTTTACAATTCTGATTTCACCCCTCAAACTAACTCCTTAAGTCAAAATTTAACTTTCAAAACTATACGGCTCTGATGAGGCCATCAATTCCTATATTAGTGCCAAATTTCAACTTTAGGTGTCAAATAGTTTCGAGGAAAATCGGGTGTGGCAGACGGACAAACAGACATCGAAGTGATCCATACGGAACAGTAAAAAAAGCCTATACATACATTCTTATAAATCTTCTAAAATAAAACTGAAAATTTTTAAATAATAAAATATTCTTATTTCTAATTACAGGAATATCCTGAATATTTAGTACACGGCTCTTCCTGAACATATTGAAAATTGTACAAACACAAATGATCTTTGCTAGTGAATTATATACAAAAATGACTTAATATCTCCAGAATTTTTATTTGCTGTGATAAATAAACTATCGGTAATTGCCGAGAGGTCAGAATCATTTCTAGAAACTATGATATCTGTTATGGAACGGACTGCAAAATATATAGAAGATAAAAATTACACCTTGGGTAGATATTTTAAGTATTTAAAAAATGTGGTTAGATTAAATACCGTAAAGCCCGACCTTATAGAAAAAATTAAATATCTTTTACAATTGAGGGCATCTAAATGGCTGGGTGGAGAAGAGGAAGTACCTAGTGAACATGTAGTGACTCTCAGGATGGATGGTAAGTAAAATCATATATTATTGCAGCAGAGACTTTTTTGGAAAAAGAACGCGTTATATTTTTCAAAAAACAACATTTACGATAAAGGATAAGAATATTTTTCATATTTCTGGATTGAATTAGATTGGCTGTGACTATATAGGTGTTAGCAAACTAAGTCTTTAATTGTACTGCAGCAAAAAAAGGTTCAATCATGTTTTTTTAAAGTACACAGTTTTAAGTGTTCTGAAATATTGGTTTATATTCATTACACAAATGTTTTAGTATATGTCTGCGTCCTATAACCAGCACATACAGAAGTTACATGTCATACTTTTTTTGGAATAAGGAAAATTTGAGTCTAATTACTATCTAAAAGATTACGATTAAAAATCATGATCCATAACGAGGGCAAGTGTAAATTGAATTTTTTCAACCTTCAGTGATTGTAAAAAAAACATGGTGTGCTAAATAACAAAATCAATTGACGATCAGAGTTGTGTCATAAACATGGTTGCTTTTCCTCTTTGCTGTGACACACCGTGACGATGGGTCTTAACGTTGTTTTGAAGATTCTCATTAATCTGAAAGCTCTATCCTCATAGCCACTTTTTCAGTTCCGGAAAGTCGCTCAGCGCTACGTCGGGGATATACGTCGGGTGTTCAAACACTTCCCATCGAAATTGTTCATGGAGCTGTTGGGTTACAGTAACACTGTCAGGGCAGGCGTTGTCATGAATGAAAAGAAATCCAGAAGTTTTCACCTTATTCTTCAGTAAGAAACCGCTTTACAGAAACGCAACTCGCACGAATTAATCAATCATATCGCAGCCATGTTGCTATACCTGCAGCTCAACTCAAAATGGCGTAATGACGTTGAAAGTGGCAGAGGTTATAGGGGGGAGATGCGTAGTTGCCCTCGAGCATCCCTGCCTTCTAGCGCTCGATTGGCTGTTTACAAGCACGATCGGAGGTTGAAAAAAAAATGGCCCTCGTATAAAATGCAGAAAACCAAAAACGAGATTGAGTGCAACACAAAAATAGTGCCGTTGTTTATTTGAAAAAAGTAATAATATAAAGGAAAAATTTGAGTTCAATACATTTGGTCCAGTGA
>CM032446.1:187852274-187868442 GCA_019049505.1 Pachyrhynchus sulphureomaculatus
AGTTTCAGAAATATTTACGGCTGAAATATATTTCCCTTTACATACTATATCTGTTAAAATTGAAAAAATGATCACATTTTCAGATTCCTCAACGTCAAGCCCTTGAAAAGGAAGTATAACACAATATATGCGAAGCAACTCTCTCCCTCACCTCATTAACCCCTTATTTGTTTAATTACAAATACATAAAAATAACTTAACATAATTTTCAGATTCCTCAACTCTCCGAATCCTGAAAGGGACGTATAACACAATATTTACGAAGCCTCTTACATCCTTCCTCAGCCCTTTAACCTCTTATATGTTTGATTATTGTTTGTTCATTATATATATATATATATATATATATATATATATATATATATATATATATATATATATATATATATATTTATATATATTTGGGTTTAACTGATTCTATACACAAGTAATATATAACAATTATACAACTAAGTGTTGTGTTCCCATTCGCCTTCTCCAAACCTCTCTATCGTCCGCCATCTCTTCGTCCATTCCTCGTGACTTCATGGCTTGTCTCATCTTCATTCCAGCATCTACGTGGTAGTCCTTTTTTATTTCTTCCCGGTGGTTTCCATGTCAAGAGCCTTTTGGGCCATCTTGTATCGTTCATTCTGAGTAGGTGTCTAAACCATTTTAATCCTATATTTTCTATTCTTTGTATAATTGTTTCCGTTGCTGCTGTTCTGTTGCGTATTTCTTGGTTTGTTATGTGTTGAAATTTGGATACTCCGGCGCTTCTTCTCAGGTAATCCATCTCTATCGTCGTTATTTTTCTTTTATCCTCTTCATTCCCCACAGTTCACTACCATAACTTAAAACCGATTCTACCAATGTTCTTCCAATTCTCTTTTTGTTTTGTCTAGTTATGTTTTGATCCCACCATATTGAGTTAAGACCTCCAATGATCCTCCTGGCTTTCTGTATTTTATTCTGTATTTCCTTTTTACCTATACCATTTTTGTTGTCAATCAGTACTCCTAGATATTTAAATTTCTTGACTTGTTTGACATGTGTATCGTTGTTAATTAAGACATCAAATTCTATTCATATGGTTCATAACCATATACTCCATCTTTTCAAGGCTCACCTCTAGTCCCCATTCCTTGTAGTCTGTGTATAATCTCTTCAATACATATTCCATATCGAATGCATCTTGTGTTATTATTACTTGGTCTCTGCAAAGTTTAACGATAATAAGTGTTTAACACTAATGGGGATGCCCATGCTTTGGCAAGTGCGGTTCCATTTCTTTAGAGCGTTGTCCACAAATATATTAAATAAGATTGGTGAAAGGCAACACCCTTGCCTTAGACCTTTTGTAATGTGAATAGCTGCCGAGAGATAGATATCCTATATTTTCATATATAACTCTTTTATTGTTGTTATCATCCGTTCTTTTATCCCTACTGTTCTCAAGACATGCCAAAGTTTATTTCTCGGTACACTATCGTATGCCTTCTTAAGATCTATAAAGGTCATATGTATTTCGTCTTCTTTTTGGATCTTCTTTTCTATCAATTGTAAACAAGTTGTCTATACACGACCGGCCCGGAGTAAATCCGCTTTGGCTTTCGAATATCTTTCCTTTAATTGTCTCTCTTATTCTATTTTGCAATATTATACCGTACAGTCTGCTCATAGTGCTTGTAACGCATATAACTCTATAATTATTAGGGTCTTTTCTATTTCCTTTCTTATAGATTGATGAAATGTAACTCTTTCTCCATTCGGTAGGTGTTCTTTCTTGTGATATACAATTATTAATTAAGCTAGTTATTGTTCTCCACCTGGTTATACCTCTATTTTTAATCATTTCTGCAAAGATATCACCTGGTCCGGCGCTCTTCCATTCTTCATCGTTTTTTAGATTTGCTTGTACTTCCTCCATGGTTATTTCGTCCCAGCCCTTTCCCTCTGTGTCTTCTTATTCATTGTCCTCTATACTAAGGAATTTTTGTCTATTTTCAGCCAGTAATATTTCGTAATAATTTTTCCATTCTTCCAGGGGTAGTAAATTTTTACGACCCTCTCTTTGTTGTTCGTTTTTATATTTTTGATGGTTTGCCACACTTCTGTCGATTGTGCTCCTCCAATATACGTGTTAATCTGTGCATATTTTCATTCCCAGTATTCATTTTTTTTTTTTATTCTCTTACCTCTCTGTTTTTTTCTTTATATTCTGCCCGGGTAGTTTCTGACTTGTATGTTAAATATTTTTGGTGAAATCTATTTTTTTCCTCTATTAGTTCTTTTAATTCTTCTGTTATGTAATATCTGCATGTTTTTTTTTTCTTCTCACTTATACTCTCCTAAAGTTTCTTGTGCCACCTTGTGGATCGCTTTTTTAGTGCGTTCATATTCTTGCTCTATATCTTCGGTTGGTTCCAGTGTAAGTAATTCATTGCGTAATCTTCTTTGATAAAGCTCTTTAATACTTTCGTGTTGAAATAGATAAGTTTTGTATCTTTTCATTTTTATTTCTATCTTGTCTTCGTCTGTGGAATAAGTTTGAAATTTTTATTGTTTTTTGATGAAAAAGGTTGCACTATTTTAGTAGTCAATAGATGGTGATCTGTGTCACAGTTGGCTCCTCTCTTAACTCTGGTGTCGTATATCTTGAAGGTGGATTGAACATTAGTTATAATATAATCTATTATGGATTTCTGATTTAATGATGGTCTCTCCCAAGTAAAGCGATGAATATTCTTGTGGGGAAAGAAAGTGTTTGTTAATTTCAGATCAAATTGATTACACAGTTCTAGGACCCTCTTTCCATTATCATTTTCTACGTCTTCTGCGTAGTTTCCTACTGTTACGTTATTTGTTTGGCTTGTAACTCTCGCATTTAGGTCCCCTGCGATTATCACGTCATAAGAGAGATTGATGCTACTCATAGTTTTGGTAAGGTCTTCATAAAACTGATCCTTTGTTTGATTGTTCTCTGAATCTACTGGTGCATATACTCCAATAATATTTAGGTTGTAACCGTACATTTTTAATTTCAGGAGAATTAATCTGTCTGTGATGTATTGGTAATCTTTTATATATCTCTTTAATTTGTTGTCGGTTAATATCGATGTTGTTCATTATCCGGTCTAAAAACCAAGAAAATATCTTCTAATAATATTGAAAATTAACAAGGAGTTATTGACCCCACGCCTTTCACTTCCCTTCACCCGTTTCTCTTAAACAATATTGTCTAAAAACCACAAGTTCCGTTCCGTATTATGCGCGTGCCAGATTTGAACCCGATATCTCAATCGACTCGAGAATTATCGTGGTAATAGACAGAGGAACAGACTGACGGAAATAGAGGCCTATGGTTTTCTTGATCAAAGAAGTCTGGAAATGGAAAAATAACATGAATGTCGGATTGTGGTTTTTGTTCTGAATATAATACTTTCCTTTGGCAACTGAAGTAAAACATAAAAAAGTTTTCGTAAAAACAAACTCAACACAAAATAAAATCTGCTTAAAGTAAGTTAATAGATTTTTTACAAAAGAAGATTAGACTTGCGTTGTTAAAATTATTTAAGTTCGATTAGCACTGATTCAGAATTACCTAATGACTTTTTTGTCAATTTCCTTTTCAACGTCGTACAACAAAACAACCTTATTACTATTGCACTTATAATCCACGTATCCTAACATTCTTAGTTAAAAAGTAACTTTAAAAAGTATTACTAATAAATAAATAAATAAAATAATTAGCCAATGGCAAGTCGAACTTGAGTGTTCCGTACGTTGATTGCTTTTGAAATAAAAATTTTTGTTACGGAGGTATGAAATGATCAATGACACTTCAAAAATAAGGTTTCAACAAAATTTGTTTCCTATCTTTGTTGAAAACTGATGACCTTGAAATTTTTTTTTTTTTTTTATAAACCAGAAACATTATTAAAGGTAAGGCACTCGTGATAATTTTCGTTCAATCTACACCCTATGGCGAATATTCCAGAACTTTTTTAAAATTCATAAAATAATAAAGGTGGGGGGGGGGGGCAGCGATTTTTCGAAATTTTTTAAAAATACTACAAAGAAAAGTGTGCCCAAGTATTACATTATATATATTTTTGAACTCATGTTTTCACAAGCTTTTATTTGACACTCCACTTAATGACCCGGTAAAAAATTTTT
Organism: Pachyrhynchus sulphureomaculatus; assembly: GCA_019049505.1. Classification (NCBI taxonomy): domain Eukaryota; kingdom Metazoa; phylum Arthropoda; class Insecta; order Coleoptera; family Curculionidae; genus Pachyrhynchus; species Pachyrhynchus sulphureomaculatus. The sequence goes on from CM032446.1 coordinate 187,856,433, forward strand.
TTTTTTTCACTTTCTATTTCACCCCCCCCCCCCCCCCCCAAAACTAACCCTTTGAGTCAAAAATTCATCAATTCCTATATTAGTGCCAAATTTCAACTTTCCGTATCAAATAGTTTCCGAGAAAATCGAGCGTGACAGATGGACAGACACCGAAGTAATCTCTTATAAGTGTTCCATACGGAACACTAAAACTTACCTAATACATTAATCTTATTAATACAGCCATCAGTTTTTAACAGCCTTACAGTTTTTTGTTTGTTTCGCGCATTATATAAATATATAAGCATATTTTTCTTTGAGAGAGTATTTACCTGGCGTAACAGAATTAACTCTTATTTTCTTCGGAGCCAAATCAAGGGCTACACATTTAGTAAGATGATTTATTGCGGCTTTAGAAACGCAGTATGCTAATACTCCAGAAAAGGCTCTATGACCGTTTACACTGCTTACATTCACAATATTACCTTTTGTTTCAGTTAAATAGGGTACAGCTAACATTGATAAATGATATATGGCTCGTACATTGATGTTCATTATTCGGTCGTATTGTGCAAGGCTCGTGGTTTCAATAGAACCTAGTTCAAGATGCCTGTAAAAAGAAAAAAAAAAGTTTCGGTTTCTGATAGATTTGATCTGAGTCCTTGACGCTACTGAGTCTCAATAATTTACATTTTTGTACTTTGATAGGTTATAGAACCAAACGATGCCTCTTAGAGTAAAACGGTTTACACGTCACCATCTTAGGGTATGGACATAAAAAATACTTGTGAACAAAAGCTTTCAAGCGGCAAGAAGTGAGAATAAATATGGTCCATAGCTTTAAATGTATCAATACATAAAGGAAGCGGATTTTTGGAGATACTCCAAGGAGTATCTCTAAAAACTATTTAAATATTTATTTACGCTTGCCCACTGTAAGCAAGCACTAAAACCCCGCTTTCTTTGCGTTTATACCAACGTACTCTTGGTATAGAGACTCTAGAAAAGCATTCTACACCGATCAGTCTTTATAAAGTTGCTGTTTTTAAATTGTCAACTAGCACAGAGTTTATGCTCCAGGCCGTTTTAGGCAATTTAAACAATTCAATTTCAATTTCAAAAACTGCTATTCTTACTAATTAATACATTCTACCAGATTTTTTCATTGTCCAGTGTACTACAAATACAATATGACTTAAATACACATTAATTTATAGAGATCCTTTCGGTGGCTGATATTCTGCCTTTCTCGTAAATTTTAGTACTGTATATATATATATATTATTATATATATATATATATATATATATATATATATATATATATATATATATATATATATATATATATATATATATTTATATATATTATATATATATATATATATATATATATATATATATCTTTGTTTTTACCATTTCTATTACTTTATATGGTAGTTTTGAATTTATTTTTGTTTTTGAACTTTCTGGGTTGTATTTTGTTTGTTCGTTATTTGTGCTTAGTTCTTTTTTTGTTTTTGTTGAAAAAAATCACTCCAAGACACTCAACTTGCTATTTACAAGTACTGGTCTTATGCCATAGGCCTTATTATATTATTGTCTATTCTCTCTCTCTCTCTCTCTCCTCCTCCTCCTTCCCCTCCCTTTCCCCCTTTTGTGTACATTTTTTGTTTACTGCTAACTTATGCTAATTTTTTTAGTTTAGTTTATTTTAATTCACGTTCACGTGTCACTACCCTGAGTTGTTTTATTTTTGTTTATACTAATAAAAATAAATAGTACGACCACGTTAAAAATAAAATAACCGGCTAAGTGCAAGCGAACTTGCACAAATAGTGTTCCGTATGTTTGATTGCTTTTAAAATAAAAATTTTTTATTACGGAGGCATAAAATTCTCAATGACTTTACAAAATACACCCCAAATGAGTTTTCAACAAAGTTTTTTTTGCCGATCTTTACTGAATACTGATGACCTTGAAATATATTTTTTTTATATATATACCAGACAAATTATTAAAGGTAATACTCGTGATAATTTTTGCTCAATCTACTCCCTGAGGAGAATATCCTAGAATTTTTTAAAAATTTTTTGATCAGTTGCTTTTTGAGAAAAGGGAGGGACAGCGATTTTTTCGCACAAAGGAAAGTGTGCGCAAGACTCGTGTTTTTACAAGCTTTCATTTGACACCCCACTCGATGACATGGTAAATTTTTTTCACTTCCGATTTCACCCCCCAAAACTAACCCCTTAAGTCAAAATCTAACTTTCAAAACTACACGGCCCTGATGAGGCCATAAATTCCTATATTAGCGCCAAATTTTAACTTTCTATATCAAATATTTTCGGAGCAAATCGAATGTGATAGACAGACGGAGGGACAGACACCGAAGTGATCTTATAAGTGTTCCGTACGGAACACTAATAAGTTAGTTATAAATAGTAAAGAAGCTGTCCAGCATATTTTTCCGTTGTTAGTAACAGGATATTCATATTTTTATTTTCAGTTCTGATAAAATGCATTTAAGTATGAAGTTAACTAAAAAATTGTGTAAGGCAGGCAAATAAAAAAATAGAATTAAAAATAAGTAAAATTTATGAAGTAAGGCCTTAAGAGGTCGGTTTTGAAGAAGATGTCTGAAGTTTCTAATTACAGAAAAAGTTGATATTAGTTACGTTGATTGGAATTTGTTATTCCCATAAAATTTTGGCTGTTATGAGCATTTAGAATCAAAAGAAACACTATCGCGTTGTAAGACGCAGCATTTTATAACACTATAAACTAAAGAACGCAGGGCAGCTATTTATAGCAACACAATCAGAATTTAGTGAAATTAATGGTCTGTTTTGATTTTTACTGGTATGCCATAAAATTGTGGCTACTATAAACATCTTCACTCTTTTGTGTGCAGTGTTGTCAAATGCTTTTCATTTCCATATAAATTATTCAGATTGAGAAATTATTTTTGTTTTTTTTTCATATTAAATAGATAACTTGGAGTATATTCATAGACTAAGGAGGAACTAATTCCTCAGTCTGTGTTCCGTGTATATTTGTGTTGGAGAGAATTATATGGGTAAAACTTTTAATATTTTTTAGTTATTTTTTTATATGTTCTTTTAAATAAACAACCTGTAACTACCTGTTTTGTAGACTACTCGTATATAATAGGTCCGAGTCATGAAAGAAAATCAGATTACTTTTTATAAATTTTCTGCAAAACGCGTATCATAAATGTAACATATGTTGCAGTAATCATAACTGTGAAGAGTTATTGTTATGTATAACCACAGCCTTTAACCACCGAGGCTGAATGGCTATAAGCCGAATGGTCTTCTAGGCCTAATAATATACATGGAGAATTCTAGCATAATTGAAAGAAAGACGTTGTTTTCAATAATATAGAGTGATTTTTGAAAACCTCATGAAAACCTTTTCTAAACAAGAACAAATTAGAGTATTTAACGTAAAAAAAATACCTGCACTGTTGACTAAAACGTCGAGTTTACCAAATTTTTTTATCGTTTCACGGATCAAAGACTTTGTTTCATCATCATTACTCAAGTCCGTGGGTAACAATAGGGCATTTGGTTGATCTTTACATTTAGAACACTGTGAAGCTACACTTTCTAAATAATCTTTATTTTTATCCGCAAGGGCTAAAGTAGCTCCTAGTTTAGCAAAAAGTTTAGCTGTAGCTGCTCCAATTCCTGAACCAGCGCCTGATACCAGAACAACTTTCCCTGTGAACTTCATTTTAAATTTTAGGGAACATAAATGTAAAAGTCTTAATTAAAATTTCACTACAAAGTAACTTTAAGAAAATGCTGAGGAACTATTTATTCTTGTTAATTTGTTTTCTATTGTCAATATGACAATCTTGTATTGACAAAATTATGAAAAAAAAGTGGTCCAGGTAAAGCTAATTTAACGGGTGTATGAATAAAGACCTCGAAAAACTTTTACTATCACGTCTAGTATTAATTAATGTAATTTTTGTATCATACACTTTTGATGTTAATCCGTGATGATCATTTTGGTGATAATCTAAACCATAGATTCCCAACGGGGGCGGTACCTCCCCAGTGAGCGCTAGAGCCTTTCATGAGGGCGGTGTCCAGAGGCAAACGGGGGGTGGAGATGGCGAACCTATCTATTTAGGAAATTAATATATAATAAAATATTTTGAAAATACCTGCTGTTTTCGTGAATAAATATTTTATGTTATTGTTATCGCTTAAATCAGGGGTGCTCAAACGGTCGATCGCAATCGACAAGTCGATCGCGAGTGCTTTTTTGAGTCGAACTCGAGAAAAAAATTCCGATATAGAACTATTCACAGATTTTGTTTTAGGTAACTAAAACAAAATGTAATGAATAAACTACTAAAATTTATTCGATCCACAATTAGGCCAGAATAACCCCCTCATCACTTTCTTTTATCGTAATAACCCCCTGCTAGCGGCAAAAGGCGGCTTTATCAAAGGAACGCGCGGTACTTGTCAAAGAAAAGCCGCGTTTTTGATTCCCGCCGATTTTTCTAGAAACTTCGGGCGGCGTGTTTGACGGGAACATTCGAGACTTCGTTCGCGCCGATATAAATGTTGCGCCTGCAGGAATAGGAGTCAGTCTGAGTTGTAACTTGAAGGCGATACATCGATACAAAGTTTATTAATAAATAGTCCAAAATGAGTGGGGCGAAGAAAAGTAAAACTTATCATTTTAATAACGATTGGGAGGAGGAATTTTTCTTTTGTATGGTAAAGGATAAGTGCATTTGTCTCATTTGCCGTGCGTCAGTTGCAATACCTAAGCGTGGGAACATAAAACAGATTATGTCTGCTATTAGAGAACTTTAGTTATCTCGTCCGACTGTCACAAGGCGTGTTGAAGTCATGAGTCCGGACATGGCAGATAAACTAAAACATGATATCATGGAATGTACATACTTTTCTTTACAGTTAGACGAATCCACCGATATGACAGACACTGCCCAGCTGTGTATTTTTATTCGAATGGTATTCAATGACATGTCGGCTAAGGAAGAGTTTTTGACAATGATTCCTCTGAAAGGAAAGACCCGTGGCGAAGATATATATGACGTTTTCTTTAATTTTGTAACAAACTACAAGCTACCAATATATAAACTAGTGTGCATTACAACCGATGGAGCACCAGCAATGACTGGAAACGAAAACGGTTTTGTGGCATTGAATGTCGAGCTAATGATGATTTCCCTTCATTTTTCTCCTTCCATTGCATTATACATCAACAAGTTTTGTGTTCAAAAGTTCTAAACATGGAGGAGATTATGGGCATTGCAAATAAAAATTGTGAATTCTATCCGTGCACGTAGCTTGCAACGACGGCTCTTTAAATTGCGGTTGGAAGATAGTGAGTTAGCTGAACACAGTGATTTAGTTCTTCACACGGACGTCAGGTGGTTGAGTCGCGGAAAATTCCTAGAAAGGTTTCAAGAATTATTGCCCGAAATAACAGCTTTTCTGAACGAAAGAGGTGATGACTCTCAGATGCTGTAAAAACGGAAAATGGCTGACTGATTTGGCATTTTTGACAGACATCAACACCATTAATTTTTGGAGCTTCAAGGTAAAGGAAAAACTATTGATTGAGATGATTAGCGCAATAAACGCATTCAAAAGTAAATTGCAACTTATGATAGATCAACTGAAAAGAAAGGATCTGAAAATTTTTCCTCTTTGAAAGCAAGGATTCCTCAGTTGAATTATGATATTTATGAGACAGAATTATCAAATATTTTGGGCCAATTCGAAATACGTTTTTATGATTTCAGTAAATTGGCAAATATCGCATCATTTATGAGTTATCCTTTTTCGTGTAAAAACATTGAGGAATTAGCTACTGAAATAGCAAGTCAGTTTAACATGGACTCATGTTCTGTTGAAAATGAGTTAGTGCAGATTATATCAGATGTACATCTCAAAGCCACAGCATCTGATACAAAATTCTGGTGTGTTTTATATCTGAAGATAAATATCCGAATCTAAGGCAAATCGCCCTTCAACTGACGGCAATGTTTGGGTCAACTTACTTGTGCGAGTCTGCATTTTCTGAAATGAAGATAATTAAGTCAAAATATCGCAATCGACTAACTGATGAACATATGTCATCATGCTTGCGATTAGCACTCGGTAATTACGTACCATCTTACGAGAAGTATGCTCAGGACATGCAGTGCCACGCTTCAACATCCAAAGTCACTCTTTAGTTAAGTTTAGACACTAGAACTCGTTTGTTTTTGTAAGAACCAATAAACTCGCAATTTTGAATAATTAGAGCAGACCTATACTTACCTTGACTAAAAAAATGCATATTGTGCGGAAAATTAATATCTATGCCACGATACACCCTACCTAGACGACAATCCTGCATCACACTTACTTGCAGCCTCTCAGAGTCGATCGATCGTAGTCTAACAATATTGAGGTAGATCGCCAGCAGTTCAAGTTTGAGCACCCCTGGCGTAAATAAACATTAAAAAATTTAAGTTAGCATTAGGTATACATATACTTAATTCGGTTTAGTATTGTCGGTGACAAGTTTTTACAAGTTAGTAAGCAAAAATGTGTGCTGATAAAAATGACAAAGATTTATCCTATTTTCAAGGACTGGAGAAGAAATGTTTAAAACAGCCAACTATATCAAGTATTTTTGCGTCGTCTTCTAAACAAGAAGATGATGAACTACGAGCCTCATATAATATTTCATTGTTAATCGCAAAAGAGGGAAGACCACACACAATTGGCGGGGAATTAATCTTGCCGGCAGTCAAAGAAGTAATAAAAATTCTTCTTCATAAGACACCATCAGATATCGTCAGAAAAATTTTCCCTGAGTAATAATTGGGTGCAAAGAAGAATAGATGAAATGGCTAAATACGTTAAAATATCATTATGCGATTACTTAGACTTGCAAATTTTTCCATTCAACTCGATGAATCAATTCTATCAAATAACGAAGCACTATTTAATTATTATAGTTATTATTTGCTAAAAATTTGGAAACCGATACAAAGGGAGAATCGTTATTTAATACCATGAACAAGTTTTTTCAAGCAAAAGAAATTCCTATTCGTTATATTTTGTCAGCTGCTACTGATGATGCTCCAGCAATGACGGGGTGTCATAAGGGTTTCATAGCTCATTTGAAATAAGCAGTACCAAATGTACTTGTTATACATTGTGTTATTCATCGTCAGCATTTGATTGCAAAAAATCTGATTGAACGCCTGCATGCGTCGCTTCATTATGTTATTAGAGCAGTCAAAAAGATTAGAAGCAATTCATTGTATGATGAATTATTTGGTCAACTTTATAGTGAAAATGATGAAGATTGTAATCGCTTGCTGCTGCACACAGAAGTTCGGTGGCTCTCAAAAGGTATTTGTCTGAATCGTTTTTTCAGTCTCTTTGACTCAGTACTGGATTTCCTTGAAAACAGAGACGAAAAACTGCGCGAAAATCTGATTACATCTAAAAAATGACATCGCTTATTTGACAGATCTCTTTAAAATATTTAATTAAGTCAATTTACAATTGCAGGGTGATGAGTTGAAATTAATTAAAACCAAAAACGTCATTGCTGCTTTTGTGGGAAAACTTTTTCTGTTCAAACGAAATCTAGGTAGAGGTGAATACAGTCACTTTCCCACATTATCAGCAGTCTCTGCAAAACAGGAAGATTTATTTACTTACTGCCAACACTTGGACGTTCTTCATGCTGATTTTACGGAGCGATTCCAGGATATTTTAAACACTAATATGCCGAGTTGGGTTTTAGATCCTTTCACAAATGCAGATACGGCAGAATCATCAAATTTAGAAGAGGATCTGGTAGAACTCAGAACTAACGAAGAACTAAAAATAAAAAAAAACCGGTCAAGTGCAAGTTGAACTTGCACATTTAGTGTTCCGTACGTTGATTGTTTTTAAAATAAAAAATTTTGTTAGGGTGGTATAAAATGATCAGTGACTTCACAAAAACACACCCCAAATGAGTTTTCAACAAAGTTTGTTTCCAATCTTTACTGAAAAACTGATGACCTTGAAATTTTGTTTTTTTTTATATACCATATAAATTATTAAAGGTAATGCATATAATTTTCGTTCAATCTACCCCCGTGGAGAATATTCCAGAATGTTTTCAAAATTTTTGACAGTACTTTTCGAGATAAGGTAGGGACAGCGATTTTTTAAAAGTGAATTTTTAAAAAGTGTGCGCAAGTATTACATTAAGAAAATGCGCGCATATATATAATATATATATATATATTTTTTACTCGTGTTTTCACAAGCTTTCATTTGACACCACACTCGATGACCTAGTAAAAAAAATTTTTTTTCACTTCCGACTTCACCCCCCAAAACTAACCCCTTAAGTCAAAATTTAATTCTCAAAACTACATGGCTCTGATGAGGCCATCAATTCCTATATTATTACCAAATTTCACCTTTCTATGTCAAATAGTTTTGGAGAAAAATCGGGTGTGACAGACAGACAGACAGACAGACACCGAAGTTATCTTATAAGTGTTCCGTACGGAACACTAAAAAGGAACAGACTGCACTCCACTGAACGTGGCAATTTGCAACTGATGTTAACGAAATTGGAACCCAACATTAACAGATTGTTAAAACTTCACCAGCTTCAACCATCTTATTAATTTTTTTTTATTTATTATTGATTTTGTGTTTATTTTTAAATTTTTTAAAAACAATTTTTTATTACATTTAATGGCCGTTTTAATTAATTTCTACTTTGTGATTCTTAATACATATATAGACAGATAAAATAGGTATAGATAATATGCAACAATATTTTAATATTTGTTATAATTGACCAACATATTATGGTTTTTTTTTCTTGTAAAGGGGGCTGTGGTCCAGAAAAGGTTGGGAACCTCTGATCTAAACATTATTGCTTTGGTGACAACAAAATAGCGGATGAAGAGCACTTTGGCTCCTGGATGCTTTAGGAATTTCAGCTGGGGAAAAAAGCAACATATGCTGTAAAACACATTTACAGAATGCGTGGTGAAGGTGATCAAAAATGTCACCAATAGTTTCATCAGGAAACTTTTTATTAGAAACGTTGTCTTATATACAACTTTAATTACAAAACCTTAAAAACCTTTTCGGTTCAAAATTCTCAATCAACCCAACAAAAGCTTACTACAGCATTACCTTGTTGTCAAAAAACATTTAAAACGAGTTACGTGTGCTTCATAAAGTTTAAAAGTTTAGAAAGTATATTCCCAAGAATTGAGTCCCGCCAACCGTAATCAGCGAGATTCAATTTGCAATTATCTCTTGTCATGTCAAAACTGTTCACCATTTTTGGAGCAAACTGTGACGAGAGATGGACAATGGGTGTCTTTCGTGAATTTGAAGTGGCGATCCCAACGGTTAGATAAAAGTGAGATTCTGAAACCATCATAAAAGGGAGACTGGCCCAAAACAAGTGATGCTGTACGTCTGGTAGAACTTCAAAGGCGTAATTCATTACAAGCTGCTACTAACCAAACAAACGTTCACCAGTGAAGTTTATGGTCAACGAGGAGAATCTCCATTACGGTTTAAGACAAAACCAACCTGTACGGGTCAATCGGAAGGGTGTAATTCTTCAGCATGATAATACCAGCCACATACGGAACGAATTGATGTGGCAAAAATGAACCAGTTGGTATGAGAAGTTCTTCCTCATCCTCATTCCCTTCGTAGAATCTTCCGCAGTTGGTATGATAAGTTCTTCGTCACCCTCATTCCTTTTTTAGAACTTTCTTACTGGAAAAGATTTTATCATTCATTCATAACCCCAACAGTTTTATACTTGATTAAAAAACAATTTATATTGTCGTCCCTAGAATAGTCCATCAATAGTGCATTAAAAAAAGGTCAAAATAATGATGAGACAGGCATAGTTTAGGTACAGCAAAATTATGATTTTATCCCCTCTGGGGTATCACTGGGAGTATTGTCCTGAGTTTTGAACATCGAAAGATTTGTGCTCTTTTGTTTATAAACAATTTAAGTTTTCCAAACGCGTTTTTTGAGCTTAAAATGTGAATAACTCCAGTTATATAAGTCGGATTAAGATAAAAAAAAACAAAGTCTTTGTAATGAAATTTCCAACAAATCTTCGTTGAAATGCGAACATAACTTACAAAATTGAAAAAAAAACAGTCATTTTAACCCTTCTTTTTTACATTTGTTTATTAATCAAATAACAGCAAATACGCATTTTCGGTAAAATTTTTTTTTTTTAAGTTTTTATCACATCTGGTAGCGAATTGCGAGACCTTTATTTAAAAAAACATCATTTTCGTTAACGTGAAAGTGACCGATCCAACTTATATAACCGAAATTATTTACATTTTAAGCTCAAAAAAACGCGTTTTGAAAACTTAAATCTATAATATATATAAAATGCAACGTCTCTCTACCTGTCTGTCTATCTGTCCGTCCGTCCGTTAGTGCGCTTATCACTGGAGAACCACTTATCCGATTTACGTACTTTTTTTTTAAACATACATATGTTCTCTGGCCAGGTTATAGGCTATATTTTATTACGAATATATATAAAATGCAACGTCTCTCTGCCTGTCTGTCTGTGCGCTTATCGCTCGAGAACCACTTATCCGATTTACGTGATTTTTTTTCATTCATACATATGTTCATAGGGCCATTTAGAAGATATTTATTATTATGTTAGGTAACATAAGAATAAGTAGTGACGATAAATAGTGAATCAAGTCGGAAAAAAGTCTGTCGCTAGCGCGCTCTCTTGCAATATGCTGCCTAAACTGTTAAATATGGAACAATATTATGTAGCAAAGAATATTATATATATAAAATTCATCTCTCTGTCTGTCCGTTAGTGTGCTTATCACGCGAGAACCACTATCCGATTTATATATGTCTTTTTTTAAATTCATACATATATATATATAGGTATATAATGATAATAATAATATCTATATATATATATATATATAAAATGCAACGTCTCTCTGTCTGTCTTTCCTCTGTCCGTTAGTGCGCTTATCTTTCGAGAACCACTTATCCGTTTTGCGTGATTTTTTTTTAAAACATACATAGGTTCTTAGCCATATATATTTTCTTACATTAGGTAACATAAGAAATAAGTAGTGACGATAATAGTGAATCAAGTCGGAAAAAATTTGTCGCTAGCGCACTCTCTTGCAATACGGTGCCTAAACCGGTAAATATGGAACAACATCATGTAGCAAAGAATATAATAAATATAAATACAACGTCTCTCTGTCTGTCTCTCTCCGTTAGTGCGCTTATCACGTAAAACCACTTATCCGATTGCGTGTTTTATTTTAATTTATACATATGTTCTTTGGCCAGGTTATAATATATATATATATATATATATATATATATATATATATATATATATATATATATATATATATACATATGTATATACATATAAAGAGTAACGTCTCTTTATCTGTCTGTCTCTGTCTGTTACTGCGCTTATCATTCGAGAACCACTTATCCGATTTACGTGTTTTTTTAATTCATACATAGGTTCTCTGGTCAGGTTATAGGATATATTTTATTACGTTAGGTAACATAAAGAATAAGCAGTGGCGATAATAATGAATCAACTCCCGCGAGCGGAGCCGCGGGTACGGCTAGTTGTTTGTAAGGGTTTATATAGGTCCAAAAGTCAGAACAATACTCCTGGTGATACCACAGAGAGGATAAAATCATAATATTGCTGTATCCAGACTGTGCAATTTCAAATGCTTTTTTTATTGCACTATGAACTGTAAAATAAAATTTTTGTACGACAGCACAATTAATCAGTCATGAATTGAATTTCAAAATTTATTTATTTTTATTCGCCTTAATCGTTTTACAATTATCTTTAAAAATACATTACAAATATAGAAAGAGATGCTCAACGGAAGATCTTGCTTAAAACATTATAGAAAAGTGCAAAAGCTTACAGCT
>CM032446.1:187868542-187906042 GCA_019049505.1 Pachyrhynchus sulphureomaculatus
ATCTTTGAAAATATCTCTGGACAAAAAACAAGAAAATAATAATTTTAACTTACCGCGTACAACACTCCTGCATCATGTCTAAAGCTTCTTGGTTAAGTTGTTCCTTTTGTATTTTATGTAGTTCAGTTTGAGCAATTTGGGAATGATTAAAATGCGTCGAAATTTTTTTGCATTTCGTTAATAAGTTTTTGATTTCTTCATCATAATCCAACATAGTTCGCACACATAATTCTAATTGATGTACAGTGTAATTGACATCAAGTATATCGGCGAGTCTCATTGCTCCTATCATATTAGATCCAGAATCGCGAATAAAACAGTGAATTTTCTTATTTTCTATGCCCATTCCATCAACATTTCATTAATTTTTTCTTGGATTAGGTCTCCTGTATGTCTTCCGTCGAATGTGTGGCATTTTAAAATAACTTTTAGCCTGTTAAAATCTTCATTTATGCCGTGCGCTGTTAGACTTAATTACCGTTCGAACTGGGTTCACTCTAAATGTCTGTTGGAAATGAGATTTTCTCAAATTGTTTCAGCAAATCATTTATTTTTTTTTGCTAATGTTGCTTATAACTCACCACAAATATATTCGGTAAAAAACTGTATTCTCTCGACTGATAATTCAAAGCAATGAACTGCATAAGTCGTCGGAATCCAATACCTTCCACAAAATTGAAGGGAAGGTCTTGCAAAGCAATCATTTCAGAAATCATTCTATCTCTTTCCATTGATTTAGGATTAGAACTACACCATTTTTGATTCTTCATCAAAGTGTCTTTGAGAGTAATTTGTTTTTTGGCTTTTTGAAGAGGCGTTAAAGTCAAAGGTTGTACTGTATTTTTCTTTTCAGTTTCTAATTTAATGAATTCTTCGTATTCAGTTGCATGTACAGACTTTAAATGACCTTTTAACGAAGTAGTCGTACCTCCCTTTCGTGAATATATCTTCTCACAAGGTTTACACTTTGCCGTATTCGCACAAACTTCATTGAAGTAGTTCCAAATAACACTTTTTTTTTTTTGGCTTCATTGTTCAATTCAAATAAATTTGTCACTCATCAAAAACTCTGATAATTTTAATTGAAGCGCGAACGCACAAAACAAGGGATCCTATCCGAAATGCGAAACAAGTGAAAGAGTAAACGACAGAAAGCACGTGGGGAGGGGAGTTCCCCGCGCGACAATCATAAACTTGTTCGTACGCGCTGACCGTGGCCGCCGCCGCCGACGCTGTGCTTCGACCTCTAATTATAACCTCCGATTTAAAAGTATCGGAGCCGAAGTCGGTATCGGAGGTGTAATATCAATCGGAAGTTCCGACTTTTCGGAGTCGGAGTCGAACCTGCGTAACGTCCCTAATCTAAATTATAATTTTATTGTAAAATAGTATTTGTTTCAAAATCACTTTTTCATGTTATAACATATGGGCTGAAAAGTCCCGGGCCTAACAAAGAAAACACGGTTTTTTTGGTTCAAAATTAGCTTTATTCATCAACGTAATCTCCATCAAGAGCAACGCAATCATTCCAGCGCCGCTCTAAACATTTCAATACCACTTTTGTAGAACGATTTATCTTTTGCCTCAAAATAGGCCTCAGTTTCAGCGATAACCTCTTCATTCGTGCGAAATTTCTTACCGGCGAGCATTTTTTTTCAGGTCTGCGAACAGCCAGTAGTCGCTGGGAGCCAAATCTGGCGAATACGGTGGATGTGGGAGCAATTCGAAGTTCAATTCATGTAGTTTTGCCATTGTTTTGATTGACTTGTGACACGGTGCGTTGTCTTGATGAAACAAAATTTTTTTCTTTGCCATATGCGGTCGTTTCTTTGCAATTTCGGCCTTCAAACGCTCCAATAACGCTATATAATATTCACTGTTGATGGTATTTCCTTTCTCAAGATAGTCGATGAATATTACACCACGCACATCCCAAAATACCGAGGCCATAACCTTTCCAGCCGATTGTTGTGCTTTCGGGCGCTTTGGACGAGGTTCACCAGTTGCTGTCCACTCAGATGACGATCGTTTTGATTCCGGAGTGAAGTGATGGATCCATGTTTCATCCATTGTCACATATCGACGCAAAAATTCCGGTTTGTTACGTTTAAACATGGCCAAACACTGCTCAGAATCATCAACACGTTCTTGTTTTTGATCAACAGTGAGCAAACGCGGCACCCACTTTGAACAGAGCTTTCTCATAGTCAAATGCTCATGCAATATAAAGCCAACACGTTCTTTTGATATCTTTACGATGTCAGCTAACTCACGCAACTTCACTTTTCGATCATTCAAAACGATTTTATGGATTTTTTTTATGTTTTCTGGTGTTACCGCCTCATTTGGACGTCCACTGCGTTCTGCATCATCGGTGTCTCTACGACCACGTTTGAAGTCAGCAAACCAACATTTTATTGTTGTTTCTGATGGAGCAGAGTCCCCATAACACTTTTCAAGCCATTGCTTCGCTTGAACGGTATTTTTTCCCATCAAGAAGCAGTGTAAAATTAAAACACGAAATTGTTTTTGATCCATTGTTTTGAAAATAACAAAAGCTCTTAGCACAATAACTCACAAACTAATGAATAGAATATCATGAAATTTTAACAGCTGTCTTTTGAAGGTTAGTATTAACTGAAAAAAAGGTGACTGCAATAAAACTAGCGCCATCTATGTGTTAGGCCCGGGACTTTTCAACCCATGTGTTATTTAAAATATTGAATAGAAATAAAGAGAATGAACCGGATCTTTTCTAGAGCAAAAGTGAAAAAAATTGAATTTTTTCGCAACTAAAAAAAATTTTTTGTATATTCTTTATTTTTCCTTCTAATCATCTTGAAGAGCATAAAATTTCGCCCACAAGAAAAATCCATAATAAAATTTGTACTAAAATGCGAATTTTGACAAATCCTCTTAATATTTTTTAATAAAATTTGGCACACTTTTTTCGTTAATATAAAAGCTATATTTTCCTATAATTTGAAGTCGTAATATCGAATTGAACGAAAGTTACCCGTAAAAAACCATTTTGCCGTAGTAAATACTTTTTTTAGGTTGTGTATTTCATATTTTTTAATGCAGTCTACGCAGTTTTTTACATAATTTTATGACGAATAAAATGAACTTTTTTCTGTCTCATAATAACGAACAGAAGTTGAAATATTTAAGAAATAGTAAGAAGAAAGAGTTAAAATGTGAAAAAATGCACTAAAATAGAAGACCTTGCGGTCAAAATTAGGTTGAGAAAACGCGTTTAAATTATGTTGGCACTGTTTCAAAGCAGTTAAATCGATTTCCAAGCTGCACTCAAAAATTTCCAAAAATCATGAAAATTTTACGGCATTTGCCCCCACTATTTCACAAATTTTTCGTAAGAAAAAAAAAAAGAAAAAACCGCAAAATGCAACGAACTCGTCAAAGTACTTAGAACAACGATAATATTTGAATAACCGGGCAATTTTTAGTATGACTCCCTTTGAATGGCGAAGTAAAAACTTAAAAAACCGGACAAGGGAAGTCGGACTTGCGCAATTAGTATTCCATACGGTGATTGCTTTTAAAATAAAATTTTTTGTTACGGAGGTATAAAATGTGTGCATCAGTGACTTAACAAAACACACCTCAAATGAGTCTTCAACAAAGTTTATTTAGAACTTTTATTTTTACATACCTGTAAAATTATGAAAGGTAATGCACTCGTACTACTTTTCATTCAATCTACATCTTATATAGAACTAGCAGTGCCCGCGACTCCGCTTGCATAGACTTGATTCACTACTATCGTCGCTGCTTATTCCTTATGTTACCTAACGTAATAAAATATCTGCCATTATTTCCCTTATCTCCCATTATTTCTCCTTATCTCCCATTATTTCTCCTTATCTCCCATTATCTCTACATAATTTCCATTATCAAGGCTTATCTCTGTTCATCTCCCATTATTTCTCCTTATCTCCCATTATTTCCCCTTATCTCACATTATCTCACCTTATCTCCCATTATTTAGGCTTATCTCGACTTATCTCGCAATATTTCTCCTTATCTCCCATTATTTCTCCTTATCTCCCATTATCTCACCATAACTCCCATTATCTAGACTTATCTCTGCTTATCTCCCATTATTTCTCCATATCTCCCATTCTCTCACCTTATCTCCCATTATCTAGGCTTATATCGAATTATATAGAACATACGTATGTATAAATTTATAAAAACACGTAAATCGGATAAGTAGTTCTCAAGTGATAAGCGCACTAACGGACAGACAGAGAGACGTTGCATTTTATATGTATTATATTCTTTGCAACATGATATTGTTCTATATTAATGGTTTAGGCAGTGTATTGCAAGAGAACGCGCTAAAGGTAACCTTTTTTCGGACTTAATTCACTATTATCGTCACTGCTTATTCTTCATGTTACCTAACTCAATAAAATATGTTCTATATAAGCTGGCCAGAGAACTTATGTATGTTTTTTTAAAAAAAAAGCACGTAACGCACTAACGGACAGACAGACAGACAGAGAGACGTTGCATTTTATATATATTATAGATAGAAAACCTGGCCAGAGAACATATGTATGTTTTAAAAAAAAACACGTAAATCGGATAAGTGGTTTTCCAGTGATAAGCGCACTAACGAACAAACAGAAAGACATACAGAGAGACAGGCAGACAGACAGACAGAGATACGTTGCATTTTATATATATTATAGATAACCTGGCCAGAGAACAAATGTATGAATTAGAAAAAAAAAACACGTAAATCGGATAAGTGGTTCTCGCGTGAACGCACTAATGGACAGACAGACAGAGAGCCATTGCATTTTATATATATTATAGATATTCTCTGCTACATAAAATTGTTCGATATTTAATGGTTTAGGCTGTGTATTGCAAGAGAACGCGCTAGCAAAAAACTTTTTTCCGACTTCATTCACTATTATCGTCACTGCTCATTCCTTATGCTATCTATCGTAATAAAATATAGTCTATAACCTGGCCATGTATGTTTTAAAAAGAAAGTACGTGAATCGGATAAGTGGTTCTCTAGTGATAAGCGTACTAACGGACGGACAGACAGACAGACAAACAGAAATACGTTGCATTTTATATATATTATAGATGTAATAAAATATATATCTATAACCTGGTCAGAGAACATATGTATGAATTTAAAAAATCACGTAAATCGGATAAGTGGTTCTCGAGGGATAAGCGCACTAACACACAGACAGACAGACAGAGAGACGTTGCATTTTATATACGAGGCTGGTTTGAAAAGTCCGTGCAAAGTCCGAGAGATCGCACTACCGGCGCGTATCGAGGTCATGTTTAGTTAGTAACATCTCTTGAATGAACGCACACTAAGTTTCAGCCATATTGGTCTATTTCTTTGTGTTTGGCATTCGTGTGAATCAAGGAAATCGAGTGATTTTCAAGAAATGGACGAAAAAGAATTTCGTGTGGTGATTAAACATTACTTTATGAAAGGCAAAACGCCTCAGGAGACTAAAGAGAAGCTTGATAAACATTATGGTGACTCTGCACCTTCGATTAGAACAGTTTATAAGTGGTTTCAAAATTTTCGGACTGGCCATATGGGCACAAGTGACGTTGAACGTTCTGGACGGCCTGTGGAGGTTACGACTCCAGAAATCATTGATCAAATCCATGATATGGTGATGGATGACAGAAGAGTTAAGGTGCGTGAGATTGCTAGTGCTGTGGGCATCTCGACTGAACGGGTACATAATATTTTGCATAAACATTTGGACATGAGAAAGCTATCCGCAAGATGGGTGCAGCGACTGCTCACGCTTGACCAAAAACGGAATCGTGTGAAGTGTTGCAAGGATGGTTTGCAGCTGTTCCAGAAGAATCCGGAGGACTTTAAGCATCGTTTCGTCACTGTGGATGAAACATCGATACATTACTATACTCCTGAGACCAAACAACAATCTAAACAATGGGTTACCAAGGGGAATCTGCACCAAAAAAGGCGACGACCGTTCCTTCGGCCGGAAAGGTTATGGCGATTGTCTTTTGGGGATCGCAAGGGATAATCCTCATCGACTATCTGGAAAAGGGTAAAACTATTACAGGTGAATATTATTCATCGTTATTGGACCGTTTGAAAACCGAGCTGCAAGAAAAACGCCCGCGATTGGCCCACAAGAAAGTCCTTTTCCATCACGACAACGCACCAGCACACACCTCAGCAGTTGTGGTCGGAAAATTAATGGAAATAGGATTCCAACTCGTTTCACATCCCTCCTATTCTCCAGACTTGGCTCCCTCGGACTACTATTTGTTCCCCAATTTGAAGAAATGGCTGGCGGGACAAAGATTTTATTCAAACGAGGAGGTGATTGCAGACACTAATGGATATTTTGCAGACTTGGACAAATCCTATTATTCGGAAGGGATCAACAAACTAGAACATCGTTGGACTAAGTGTATAAGCCTAAAAGGAGACTATGTCGAAAAATAAAAAAGGTTTACCCCAAACACATAAGTAGTTTTTATTTTTGCACGGACTTTTCAAACCAGCCTCGTATATTATAGATATGGATTATTATTATTATATAACCTGGCCAAACAATATATGTATGAGTTTAAAAAAAGATACGTAAATCAGATAAGTGGTTCTCACGTGATAAACGCACTAATGGACAGACAGAGAGACATTGCATTTTATATATACATTATATATATATATATATATATATATATATATATATATATATATATATATATATATATATATATATATATATATATATTATAGATATTCTCTGCTACATAATATTGTTCCATATTTAATGGTTTAGGCTGTGTATTGCAAAGGAACGCGCTAGCGGCAAACTTCATTCACTATTATCGTCACTGCTCATTCCTTATGCTACCTATCGTAATAAAATATAGCCTATAACCTGGCCAGAGAACATATGTATGTTTTTAAAAAAAAGTACGTAAATCAGATAAGTGGTTCTCCAGTGATAAGCGCACTAACGGACAGACAGACAGACAGATAGAGACGTTGCATGCTGTTAGTGAAAGAGAAGAAAGTTAAAAAAAACTAAACAGATGAAAGTGGAGCAAAGAGAGGGTATTTAAAAGAGCACATTATGGCCACATTAATGTATTGAATAAATTCAGGCGGGAGCCCAAAGAAACGAAGATACTTACTGTTGCTCTCACTCGTTTCGCCAAACAGGACACAGCGAGAAGTTGGTGAGTTGGATGGTTCAAAGACTGGACAACGTCCTACAAAATCAAATTTACTTGTCAAACCGTCAGTCTTCCAACAACTTTTCTGACATCCAGAAAACCGTACTAAACCGTCATCAAACCATCCAACTCACCAGTTTCGCGTCCACACCATCAAACTTACTTGACCAACTGGCTTGACAAGCCAGGTTAGACCGACTTACTTGATCCTGTGTAGGGGCCATTAGAAATACGGTGGGGACAGCGATTTTTGGCAATTTTTTAAAAGTAATATAAAGAAAAGTTTGCTCGAGTATTACATCATATATATTTTTAAACTCGTGTATTCACAAGTTTTCGTTTTTGACAACCCCACTCGATGATCTTCAAATTTTTTTTTTCACTTCCGATTTCACCCCCCAAAATTAACCCCTTAAGTCAAAATTTAACTTTCAAAACTACATGGCCCTGATAGGGCCATCAATTCCTATAATTGTGACAAATTTCAACTTTCTACCTCAAATAATTTCAGAGAAAATTAGTTGTAACAGTCAGACTGACGGACACCGAAGTAAACCCATAACTGTTCCGTACGGAACACTAAAACCACCTTCATTTGCGTTTAATCACTATTCCGTTTTATGATTTTATATTATATTTATTTGAAAAGAAAACTTGGACAAAAGTAATTTTTCATAAATGATTTCTACGAATACTCGTATATTGGCGTGTTATATCGTTCTGAAAATAATTCATCATTTCTACCTGCATTATTCACTAAAACGTCTAGTTTGTTGCGCTTTTGTATCGTTTCTTCAATCATGGATATTACGTCATTTTCATTACACACATCTGCGGTTAACAATAATGGCTCTGGTTGCTGCCCACATCTGGAAAGTTCCGAAATTAAACTGGTTAAACTGTTCTGATTTCTGTCTGCTAGGACTAAAGTCGCGCCCATTTTAGCAAATTGTTTGGCTGTTGCTGCTCCTATTCCTGAACCTGCACCTGTTATTAGAACAACTTTATCTGTAAACTTCATTTGTACTCTTGAAAAACTTTTATTAAAGTTCTTTCTTTTATCTCTTCTATTTTGCGAATGTCAATTCGTTGACATCTACTATTTACTAGGAAACAAGCTGGTAATGAGTGGTACTTTTGGCTTGCTGAACGAGTGGCGAAAGCAAATTACAACATGGTAAACTTTTATGCACATAGTAAAAACTTAAAACGAATTTTTGACCACCATCTTAAAACCCAGAATTTGCCTTAAATTATGAATTTTTCTAACTTACATTTGACTTGATGCAACCCGACGGCATTAATTAAACTACTATCGTTGACTTCTAACGAAATTTTGAACAAGTTCGTTTTATTTTGCATTTTTCCAATTTTTTTTTTTTTCCGAAGTTGGTGAAAATAATTTACAGTTTTTTGCAGTGATAAAGCTTCTCACTAAAGCCGAAAATGGACCAAAAAAAAGTTCTAGGTATTCGGTAATGACGGACCTTTTTATATTAAAGAAAAATGTTGGTCTAAAGAGTTTCGATGGGGCGGATACTCAATCCAGGATTATCTCAGATCAGAAGAAGCGCTTGAACTAAGAACTGAAAAAATCATCGAGGTTGGTGAGGGTTTATTGTTGTCAGGTCGACGAATGAAGATCGTAGTGCTTGCTAAAGAAGCGGGGACCAAAATTACAGTTTTATACAGAGATTTAAGGATAAAAAAAGTTTCTGTATGACGGATCCTTAAAATCCTTATATTAGATCTGAAACTTTGCCAAGAAAGAAATTTTTCAAAAACATTTGGCCGCTTGGCAGCCGATGAGGTTTGATTTATAGGGGTTGTCTACTGCCCAAAGCGGCAAGATCTCATTCGTCTTCTGGAATATTAACGGCGACTCTTTTTAGTGTGCCGTACCAAAATTGAATAACCGGCCAAGTGCAAGTCGGGCTTGTCTATTTAGTATTCTGTACATTTATTGCTTTTAAGGAGTTACATACACCTGAAATTTCCAAAAATTCGATTTTTTTTACGGATTTTTGTTCTCTATATTTCTAAGAATTATTCAAATTTTAAAATTCCATTCCATTAGAAAATTATAGCATTAAATGTGACCTGTCTCAATACACTGTCTGCAATATTAGTCAGTCAGTCTATAATATATATAAAATGCAACGTCTCTCTGTCTGTCTGTCTGTCCGTTAGTGCACTTATCACTCGAGAACCACTTATCCGATTTACGTGCTTTTTTTTAAACATACATATGTTCTCTGACCAGGTTATAGGCTATATTTTATTACGTTAGGTAACATACGGAATAAGCAGTGACGATAATAGTGAATCAAGTCGGAAAAAAGTTTGCCGCTATCGCATTCTCTTGCAATCTACTGCCTAAACCATTAAATATGGAATCTGGAACTATCGCGTTTTCTTGTAATCCACTTCCTAAACCATTAAGTATGGAACAGTATCATGTAGTAAAGAATATTATATATATATATATATATATATATATATATATATATATATATATATATATATATATATACGAGTATATATATATATATATATATATATATATATATATATAATGTATCTCTGTCTGTCCGTAAGGGCGCTTATGACTTGAGAATCACTTATCCGATTTACATGTTTTTTTTTTTAATTTATACATTTGTTCTCTGGCCAGGTTATCTATAATCTTCCATAATATATATAAAGTACGACGTCTCTCTGTCTGTCTGTCTGTTTGTCCGTTAGTGCGCCTGTCACTCGAGAACCACTTATCCGATTTATGTGTTTTTTTTTATTCATACATTTATTGTCTGGCCAGGTTATCTATAATCTTCTATAATATATATATATATATATATATATATATATATATATATATATATATATATATATATATACATATATATATATATATATATATATATATATATATATATATATATAAATATATAAAAAGGCTCTCTGTCTGTCTGTCTGTCCGTTAGTGAGCTTATCACTCGAGAACCACTTATCGGATTTACGCGTTTTTTTTTTTAAATTCTTAACTTAATATTTATCAAAAAAAAATCTATAATATATATAAAACTTAACGTCTCTCTGTCTGTTTGTCTCTCTGTCTGTCTGTCTGTCTCTCTGTCCGTTAATGCGCCTAGTACTCAAGAACCATTTATCCGATTTGCGTGTTTTTTTTTTATAAAATGCATATGTTCTCAGGCCAGGTTATAGGATATATTTTATTATGTTAGGTAACATAAGGAATAAGCAGTGACGATAATAGTACATCAAGTCCACGCGAGCGGAGCGGAGCGCACGGCTAGTTTTTAATATTTTTAAACTTTTTTTTAATCTTAATAGTTACTTTTTCTACAAAATGTCGAGAGGTTTTTTTAATTTTTCTATTAAACAGTTACATATATTTTTTGGGCGAAAATTGCGTACTAAAGTTTGAAACACCGTAAATTTTTTATTTTTGAAAAAAACCCTTCGACAATTTTTAACTGCTACGTTATTTTACAATATTAATGTTTATTTTTGCAGATTGGATTATTTTTTCTTATTCTGCAGACAAATTTTTATCAACGGTTCATTAAACCTGATAAAAAATAATGTTAACATTTAAAACATATTTTAAAAAAAATCTTTTAATTTAAAGTACAAAGAAAATATATAATCACCATTCTTTGGTATTAACATATTCATTTAATAACCTATATTAATATATTTTTTAATATACACATACATACTTTTTGCAGCACCCAGGTGTATGTAACCCCTTATAATACAAATTTTTGTTACGGAGGCATAAATTGATCAATAACTTCACAAAAACACACCCCAAATGACTTTTCAATGAAGTTTGTTTAAGACCTTTATTTTTATATACCAGCAACATTATCATTTTTGTTTTTTTTTTAATATAACAGATAAATTATTAAAGGTAATGTACTCGTGATAATTTTCATTCAATCTACACCCTGTGTTTCAAAATTTTTTGATCAGTACCTTTCGAGTTAAGGGAGGGACAGCGATTTGTCGCAATTTTTTAAGAATAATACAAAGAAAAATGTGCGCAGGTATTACATTATATATCATTTGACACCCCACTCGATGACCTGGTAATTTTTTTTTCACTTCCGAATTTACCCCCTAAAACTAACTCCTTAAGTCAAAATTTAACTTTCAAAACTACGCGGTTCTAATGAGGCCATCAATTTCTATATTAGTGCCAAATATCAACTATGTCAAATAGTTTCGGAAAAAATCGGATGTGACAAATGGACAGACAGACGGGCAGACAGACACCGAAGTAATCTTATAAGTGTTCCGTATGGAACACTTATGAAATCACTTCGGTGTTTCTCTGTCACAGCCGATTTTCTCCGAAACTATTTGACATAGAAAGTTGAAATTTGTCAGAAATGATGGCCTAATCATAGCCGTGTAGTTTTGAAAGTTAAATTTTGACCTCATGGTTAGTCAGGGTATTTTCGGGGGGGGGGGGTGAAATCGGAAATGAACCAAAAAATTTTTTCTTCAAGTTCATCGGGTGGGGTGTCAAATGAAAACTTGTCAGAATACGAGATTGTAAAATATGTATGATGTAATACTCGCGCAAACTTTTCTCTATATTATTTCTAAAAAACTGCTAAAAATCTCGGTCTTCCCACCCTATCGTTAAGAGCACAAATCAAAAAATTTCGAAAAATTCCTGTAATATTCTCAATAAGGTGTAGATTGAATTGAGGGAGGACATTAATAGATTTTTTACCTCCAAATAATTTATATGTATCGAACACCTTCTTCAAAAAGAACAAAAACAGAAAATGGACTTGGTCTAGCCCAGATGGTAAAACAAAAAATGTAATAACAGGAAAGACATTATCCAAGATGTAAGTGTCCTAAACAAATTTTAGTTAGGAGTGACCATTGCATTGTGAGAGCAAAAGTGTTTAAATAGGAAAGAAACATGATTTTTAAAAAGAAACCATAAGAAATGAATAACTCCGGAGGATGTTGATTCCTCTAGAATAGAGATCGCAAGCTCCTTGGAACGCGATGAAGATACAGCAGTTGATGACATTTTCGAAAACATCAAAAATAGTATAGAAAATTCCGTTGACAAAACTTGCCCAAAACAACAAAAAGAACAGAAATTAAATGAAAGATTAAAACAGCTAATGAAGCAAAAAGAGAGAAATGGTAGATAAGGCTACAGGTGAATACAGAACTATAAATAGAGAAATGTCGAAGGAAATTAGAAAAGACAAAAAATGCAGAGGATATTAAAAACTTTGTAGAATAGAATAAAAGTTTAAAAGTTTGAGAAGGAAGAACACGATGGGAAGGAAAGACATATGCAAGATTAAGGACATGCATGGTAATGTAATAACAAACAAAAGAGATATTTTACAGATCATCGAATTATTTTATCAACAATTATATACCTTACAAGATAAAAAAACAGAAATCAACATACTAAAAGTCCTAAATCAGGGGTCGGAAGATATTCCAGACATCACAGAAGAAGAAATCACATTAGCCTTGAAGAACATGAAAAATAACAAAGTTCCGGACGAAGACAATATTGTAGTACAGGCAATTAAACAGGGAGGCTAACAAATTATCAATTCACTTAAAATGTTATTCAATAAATGCCTCCATCGCAATAGAAAAATGCAACTATTGTCATCATGCATAAAAAAGGAGATACTTCAGATATTACAAACTATCGAACAATTAGCCTCCTGAGCCATGTGTACCAGTTATTCATGAAAATACTTACCAGATGTCTAGCTAGCAAATAAATTCGAGTTTTTCCTTTCAAAAGAACAGGCAGGTTTCCGCTCGAGGTATGGAACAAACGACCATCTGCTTACAGTTAAAATCCTCATTGAAAAATGTATAGATTATAATAACCCTCTTATGCTCATATTTGTGGACTTCGAAAAGGCTTTTGATTCTGTAAATCAGCAGAGACTTCTGGAAGCGCTTGCTGAGTGTCGTATTGATCATCGATATTCCAATGTAATTAAATACCTGTACGAAAATGCCACCGCTCATGTTAAAACACAAATTAATCAATCCACCAGCAAATTTCGAATCGATAGAGAAGTGCGGCAGGGTGATACTTTTTCGTAACACTTCTAGAAAGTATTCCAAAATCAATAAACTGAAAAAAGAATGGGACTTAACATTGACGGTGAAAAGTTAAATCACCTCTGTTTCGCCGTCGGCATTGTCTTAATAACAGACAAAATACAAGAAGCACAAACTAAGCAACACATGCTTAAGGAAGCTTCAGGAAATGTTGGTCTAAAAATCAATCTATCCAAGACCCGGTTTATGACAAATCTTATATTAAGCGACACTATAAAACTGAATAATGTAGAGATAGAGCAAGTGCACCAATATAAATACGTGGAACATGAAATCAGCATAGGACGAGATAACCAGACACATGAATTTCAGCAGCTCCTGGGTTGCATATGGCAAACTGACCTATGTATTCAAATCTAACCTTTCTATGTGTTTAAAAAGAAAAGTATTTGACAGATGCATACTCCCCGTTCTTACGTACGGAGCCTATACCCTCACAATGACAAAGAAAAACTCCAATAAAATATGTGTCGTGCAACGAAAAATGGATAGGTCAATGTTAGGCGTTACTCTTAGTGATCACATCCTAAAGCACATTATCAGGAAGAGAGCGGGGCTACAAGACGCAGTCAAATTCCTTCTATATTTTAAATGGAGCTGGGCTGGGGATGTTGCTAGGTTTAAGGATGGGCGATGGACAAAGAATCATAGAGTGGCGACCAAGATCTGAAGCCTATCGGAGTAGAGGTAGACCACCAAGTCGGTGGACTGATGGTTTGAAAAGATTGGCTGGAAATTGAGTACAAGCGGCCCAGAACAGAAAAAAGTAGCAATACTTGAGGGAGGCTTTCGTCCAGCAGCGGACAGTATAAGCTGATGATGGTGTAGATTGAATAAAAATTATCACGATTTTGATAATTTATCTGATATATAAAAACAAAGATCGGAAACAAACTTTGTTTGATATATGTTTCGTACTCGTATACAAGTCCCCATCTTGTTTAATAAAAAATGTTATTGACTATATAGATAAAAGTATAAACACACATGCACAGCAAAGATCCAAGATAATTATTGTGGGAGATTCTAATATAAATTTTTTTAGAATGTGTTAATAATAGTCTATCCACCTATTTGAATAACACTGGGCTTATACAAATGATAAAAGATACTAGTTCTACTAGAGAGAACCGTAATAGACAATGTATTTTGAAATATTTTTAACTAGCCGTACCCGCGGCTCCGCTCGCGTGGACTTGACTCACTACTATCGTCACTGCTTATTCCTTATGTTACCTAACGTAATAAAATATCCCTCATTATTTCCCCTTATCTCCCATTATTTCTCTTTATCTCCCATTATCTCTACATAATTTCCATTATCTAGGCTTATCTCTGCTCATCTCTCATTATTTCTCCTTATCTCCCATTATTTCTCCTTATCTCCCATTATCTCACCTTATCTCCCATTATCTAGACTTATCTCGACTTATCTCGCAATATTTCTCCTTCTCTCCCATTATTTCTCCTTATCTCCCATTATCTCACCATAATTCCCATTATCTAGACTTATCTCAGCTTATTTCCCATTATTTCTCCTTATCTCCCATTATTTATACTTATCTCCCATTATCTCACCTTATCCCCCATTACCCAAGCTTATATCGAATTATATAGAACATATGTATAAATTTATAAAAACATGTAAATCGGATAAGTGGTTCTCAAGTGATAAGCGCACTAACGGACAGACAGACAGACAGAGAGACGTTACATTTTATATATATTATATTCTTTGCAACATAATATTGTTCCATATTTAATAGTTTAGGCGGTGTATTGCAAGAGAACGCACTAACGGTAACCTTTTTTCCAACTTGATTCACTATTATCATCAGTGCTTATTCTTTATGTTACCTAACGCAATAAAATACATCCTAGAACCTGGCCAGAGAACATATGTATGTTTTAAAAAAGCACGTAACGCACTAACGAGCAGACAGACAGACAGAGACATTGCATTTTATGTATATTATAGATAGAAAACTTGGCTAGAGAACATATGTATGTTTTAAAAAAGCTCGTAACGCACTAACGAGCAGACAGACAGACAGAGAGACATTGCATTTTATGTATATTATAGATAGAAAACTTGGCTAGAGAACATATGTATGTTTTAAAAAAAAGTACGTAAATCGGATAAGTGGTTCTCCAGTGATAAGCACACTAACGGACAGACAGACAGATAGGCAGACAGACAGACAGAGAGACGTTGCATTTTATATATATTATAGATATAATAAAATATATATCTATAACCTGGTCAGACAACATATGTATGAATTTAAAAAATCACGTAAATCAGATAAGTGGTTCTCGAGGGATAAGCGCACTAACGGACAGGCAGACAGACAGAGAGAGGTTGCATTTTGTATATATTATAGATATAGATTATTTTTATTATTATTATTATATAACCTGGCCAAAGAATATATGTATGAATTTAAAAAAAGATACGTAAATCGGATAAGTGGTTCTCGCGTGATAAACACACTAATGGACAGACATTGCATTTTATATATATTATAGATATTCTCTGCTACATAATATTGTTCCATATCTAATGGTTTAGGCTGTGTATTGCAAGGGAACGCGCTAGCGGCAAACTTTTTGCCGACTTCATTCACTATTATCGTCACTGCTTATTTCTTATACTACCTATCGTAATAAAATATAGCCTATAACCTGGCCAGAGAACATGTGTATTTTTTAAAAAAAAAGTACCTAAATCGGACAAGTGATAAGCGCACTAACGGACAGACAGACAGACACAGAGAGACGTTGCATTTTATATATATTATAGATGATATAGAAGTTCACGTTCTAGAAAGTTTTTTTAGCCATCACAAACCAGTTTGTGTCCGAATCCTAGATATTTATTTTTGAAAACTCATTTGAGGTGTGTTTTGTGAAGTCCCTGTTTCTTTTGTACCTTCGTAACAAATATTTTTATTTCAAAAGCAATTACGGCACGGCATACTAGTTTCGCAAATCCGACTTGCACTTGGCCGGTTTTTAGTGTTCCGTACGGAACACTTATAAGATCACTTCAGTGTCTGTCTGTCTGTCCGTCTGTCACACCAGATTTTCTCCGAAACTATTTGTCATTGAAAGTTGAAATTTGGTAATAATATAGGAATTGATGGCGTCATCAGAGCCATGTAGTTTTGAAAGTTAAATTTTGACTTAAGGGGTTAGTTTTGGGGGGTGAAATCGGAAGCGAAAAAAAAAAAAAAAAATTTACTAGGTAATCGAGTGTGGTGTCAAATAACAGCTTGGGAAAACACGAGTAATATATATATACATATATATATATATATATATATATATATATATATATATATATATATATATATATATAATACTTGCGCGCACTTTTCTTTGTATTATTTTTAAAAAATCGCGAAAAATCGCTGTCCACCCTTATCTCGAAAAGTACTTATCAAAAAATTTTGAAAAAATTCTGGAATATTCTCCACGGGGTGTAGATTGAACGAAAATTATCACGAGTGCATTACCTGTAATAATTTATCTGGTATATAAAATAAACATAAATTTCAAGGTCATCAATTTTCAGTAAAGATTGGAAATAAACTTTGTTGAAAACTCATTTGGGGTGTGTTTTATGAAGTCACTGATCATTTTATACTTCCGTTACAACATGTTTTATTTTAAAAGCAATCAACGTACGGAACACTAATTGCGCAAGTTCAACTTGCACTTGACCGGTTATTTTATTTCTTTTGGGATTGCGAAGAAATTTTGCAGGCGCGTTTTAAAACTTTTCATGGAACATCAAAAAGAATATTTAAATAAAAGTGAATATATTATTAGAGCTACTGCATTGAAAAAGGTAATAAGACTCTTCAGTCATTAGAAAGATTACGTCAAAAATGCTTCTGACACATAAATATCCTAAATGAAAAATATACTTCATATAATAATATAATATAATTCAAAAGACTTTGGTTAATTAAGACAAAAAATTTTGTTAGGAGGTATAAAATGATCAATGACTTCACAAAACACACCTCAAATGAGTTTTCAACAGAGTTTGAAAACCTTGGAATTTTTGTTTTTTTTATATACCAGATAAATTATGAAAGGTAATGCACTCGTGATAATTTTCGTTCAAACTATACCCTGTGTAGCATATTCTAGACTTTTTTCAAAATTTCTTGATCAGTACTTTTCGAGATAAAGGTGGGGGGGGACAGCGATTTTTGACAATTTTTTAAAAATAATACAAGGAAAAGTTTGCGCAAGTATAACATTATATGTATGTATTTTTGAACTCCTGTTTTCACAAGCTTTCATTTGACACCCCACTCGATGACCTGGTAATTTTTTTTACTTCCGACCCCCCCCCCCCCAAAAACTAACCCTTTAAGTCCAAATGTAACTTTCAAAACCACACAGCTCTGATGGGGCCATTAATTCCTATCTTAGTGCCAAAGTTTAACTTTCTATGTCAAATAGTTTAGGGGAAAATCGGGTGTGACAGACAAACACCCAAGTACGGAACACTTATAAGATCACACTAAAAGAAAGAAGATTTTTTCCATAAAAATAAATATCTCAGAATTATATAAACCGTTTTTAATTTTCTAACTTTTATTAGTATTCATTATTAGACACCTAAAATGAAGACGACAGTGGATAGGAAATTTAAAATTTTTCAAAATTTGTAATTTGAGTGCATTCGTAGTTGAACGCTTGGAATTCATTACCTATTCCATGCAATTTAAAAGTAAATGTGGATTATATCATATTGTTTTTTTTTCAGATATCTAGACGAGAAAAATCTTGTATTATGTGCCAAGAGTTTAACTTAGAAAAGCCTTTTATTCATTTTAATTCACAAGAACATAAAAATGTAAGTATTTTTTTTCTACATTCATTTCCAAGTCATAGGGTTTTATTTTTTTTTCAATTTTAATTATGGCGTGATTGTCCTATAGGTAAATAAATAGAAACCTACGGTCATTTTTGACTTCTCATGGAAATTAATTACAGTTGCTAGATTCGTGCAACCAATACCATGTCAATATAAGGTGTTCTTTAGATTGAGCCTTTTAACTAGTTATAGTTAACATGAAATTACCTGACTAACACTTTATCAAGGAACAGATGGCATATTCATTGATATACTTCTTTATGTATTATTTTTTATATTTAATATTTAGTTTTTGATTTAAGTATTTTAAATGTTGATAAAATAGTTTATTTGTTCCTGATTTAAGTAATTCGTTATTATTATTAAAGGATAATACTTATAATTCTCCTTAGCAAACTAGTTTTATGTTTATTTAATAGGTAAACACATTTAACATTATTCTCACGTATTCGAGGTAACATTAAAAAATGCCAAGTTAATAACATGAAACGCCAAGATAATAATGCGAAATGTCGCGCTACTTTAAAAAAAGTTGCGCGATATTTCGCATCAGCATCAATTGAATGAATTAATTGAAACAAAATGGCGCATCTCAATTAAAGTTATCAAAACCACAAGCTTTATTCAGTGAAAACTAGTCAAAACCATAGTAAATGAATGAATGCTGAAAAGCAAGCTAAAATATAGGATAAAAAAAGTTATTACAAGATGGTTTGTAGTCCGTAGCAGTTACAATAGTTACAGAAATAAGCTGCAATAAAAAAAATTGAAAATTATGAATAAAGTTTGTGGAAATCAATAAAGTGGTTGATAATTGATTATTTTATAACAGTTTGATATATTAATATTTCGCCTGATTATCCTCTTGATGTTTCTCGTTGTTATCTTCCAATGTAAGAATAGCAATCATAATTACTGTTTTTGGTAAGTTGTATAGATTTCAACTACATCTATATAAAATTGTCGGTCCGCTACCGCCAGACTATAGTTCTCAATAAAATAAATAACCACCAAATATCTTCTATACAAAAGTTCCAACACAGAAAATACCCCTCTTGGGGTTTTTATAATTATATAATTACGAAATGGTAAAATAGAAATATTTTATTAGTGTTCCGTACGGAACACTTATAAGATCACTTTGGTGTCTCTATTTGACATAGAAAGTTGAAATTTGGCACTAATATAGGAATTGATGGCCGCATCAGAGCCGTGCAGTTTTAAAAATAAAATTTTGATTAAGAGGTTAGTTTTGGGGGGTAAAATCGGAAGTGAAAAAAAAATACCAGGTCGTCGAGTAGCAAATGAAAGCTTGTAAAAACACGAGTTCAAATATATATATATATATATATATATATATATATATATATATATATATATATATATATATATATATATATATATATATATATACATATAAACTCCTGGACAAAATTAACGCAACAATCTGAAAATTAATTTATCTCTTTTCTTATGTCAGTTTTAAAGTTTATCGAGTATTTGAATAGTAGGCTATGCATATTTTGTTTCGTTGTGCATGACAGAAATCAAAACAATTCGTTTAGATTTACAGTTTTAAAGAATTTTTTAGAAGATAAACAATTTTCTGTAATAATGCGATAGATTTTCTTTGAAAGTAAGCTTATAAATTGTTCCCTTTTTCAAAGTAATACGTTTTTGTAGTAGACTGTTTTATTTTTGACCCCGAAGAATTGAAAAATAAGTCGAACAAGGAATTTAACTGAACACGAGGTAGTGCGAGCCTCAGTTTTATTTTACGAGGGATATTGTCAGAGTTATGTTGCCAATTTGTTAGGCAAACATCATTCCACAATAAGTCGTATGGTAAGACTCTTGAATGAAGTAGGAACTTATTCTAGAAGGCTAGGGCAAGGGCGAAAACGATGCACTAGCGACCTAGATGAACGTTTTATAAGACAATATGCTTTAAGAAACAGGACTGTCACTAGTTCTATAATAAGAAACGAACTCGAAGCTGTTCGCAATGTCACAATTTCTTCTAAAACAGTTAGAAGACGGTTAAATGAAGCTGAATTAAACAGTAGGAGACCAGCCACTGCGCCCTTGCTTACTAGAGAGAACAGAGTTGCCAGGTTACGTTTTGCTCGAAATCACGAAAACTGGTCTGTGGATGATTGGAAACAAGTTTTTCTTCACAGATGAAACTAGGGTTAGTCTAAAACATCCAGATGGTTGTGAGCGAGTATGACGAAGATCAGGAGAGAGGTTTGCTCCTTGCAATATCTCTGCAAGGATTCCATTCGGCGGTGGCTCTGTTATGTTCTGGGGTGGCATCTGCTTTGATGCTCGCACAGAGTTAGTTCCTGTCCGTACGAGATCCATGAATGCTGACTACTATCTTGAGAATATTGTAATAGAACATGTAATGCCTTTCGGTCATTTTGTGGGGCCGAATTTCCTGTTTATGCAAGACAACGCTCGACCCCACGTGGCTAGGGAGGTACTCCATTATCCTAATCAAGTTGATATACCGATTATGCAATGGCCACCAAAAAGCCCGGATCTGAATCCGATAGAACATGTATGGGATCACCTTAAGAAAAATGTGAAACGTCATATACCTGCACCTAGAAACCTGAGGGAACTTGAAAATGCAGTTATCACAGAATGGGAGCAAATTCCTTAAGATTTTATCCAAAATTTAATTAGAAGCATGCCTAGGCGCATAAACGCTGTCATCCGAAGTAGAGGAGGCAACACACGCTACTAGTGTCCCCCTTAAACCATTAATTTTGCTACTAGTGTCCCAGTTTATTTTTTTCATTACATAATTTCAACGATTTTGTTATTAGGTCTTAAGAATAATTTTAATTCGAATCTTATAGAGAAATTTGGTAGCTAATTCACTTTTAAAGTATCCGAATAAGTTTTTTCTAACTTTTAGT
Organism: Pachyrhynchus sulphureomaculatus; assembly: GCA_019049505.1. Classification (NCBI taxonomy): domain Eukaryota; kingdom Metazoa; phylum Arthropoda; class Insecta; order Coleoptera; family Curculionidae; genus Pachyrhynchus; species Pachyrhynchus sulphureomaculatus. The sequence continues at coordinate 187,889,759 of CM032446.1, forward strand.
GTAACCAATGTTCATAAAAAATTATTAAAATTAATTCATTATAGAGATTTGTATGATTTAATATATTGTTGCGTTAATTTTCTCCAGGAGTGTATTATATATATATATATATATATATATATATATATATATATATATATATATATATATATATACATATACATATACATATATAATGTAATACATTCGCACACTCTTCTTTGTATTATTTTTAAAAAATTGCGAAAAAACCGCTGTTCCCCCCTTATCTTGAAAAGTACCGATCAAAAAATTTTGGAAAAATTTTAGAATATAGTCCATAGTGTGTAAATTGAACGAAAATTATCACGAGTGCATTACCTTTAATAATTTATCTGGTATATAACAAAAACAAAAATTTCAAGTAACTAGGAATAAAAATTCTTTAAACAACTGTTTAAGAGCACCACTTATGTTTAATAGATTATTGCTGACAGTTGTTTCGACGCACTGTGTCTTCTTCTGGAGCAAGAGTGTAATCATAAGAAAACGAAACCAAACAAGAACTGTTAGAAAGTTCCTTCAGAATGTATAGTCACAAGACATAAAAATTGTAGTTTTTTTCAATTTTTGCAGTTGCAACAGAATGTAATTTGATTTCTGAAAGATGTAATGGAACTTCAATTTCATCATAAAAAATGTATATTCGTTTTCATATCGGTAAAAAATTCTATAAAATCTACTCATTACTTTTTGCGTAAACACGTATTTCTAAAATAGGTTTTGAATTTAAAGTCAATATTTTAAATAATTCGGTTAGTGCTAAATTAACATATTTATCCGCCTGAGCAATCTACAGTCTGTCAAGTAAGAACGTGTCCGCGTTAATTCATTTTTGGTAGATGCGATTCTAGCGATTTAACAAAAAATCGGTAGAGGGAACCTTTGTCTACGACGCAGTATCAGTCGATTTTGAACTTTCGTCGAAATCACGTAAAATCAAAGATGAGTCACTTATTTGCGCGTCGGTTCGAGGCAGTCTTTCTTTGTTCCCATCCAAAGGGGCCTAAAATGACACATCCCATGGCCGCTAAATATATTAAAAAGTCGGTATCGTTTGTGAGGAAGTGGGTAAATCATTTTAACGAGACGGAAAATGTCGACGACTTGCTAAAACGTGGCTCGATAGGCAAAGTCACTCCGAAAGTCGAAAAGCGAATCGTGTCTTTGTTTTTACGGGACCCGAAATTGACGCTGGCTAGGGAGCGGCAAAATTAAGAAAATCGGGTTTGAATGAGTCCCATGAGACCATTCGACAACATCTTCGTGCTCATGATGTCAAATTCTGAAGCACGTTGAAGAAACCTTTGCTGGACGAAAATCAAGTCGCGAAGCGGCTCGGTTGGGTCCACGATAAGATACTGGAGTGGCTCTTGTAAAGAGAATGCTCAGAGGAAAGACTTTGACTCAGTTGTCTCGCGAGATTTGAAAAATTTGCAGAATATGCAGAAAGTCTTGTCGACAGAATGCCTCGAAGATGCCAGGCGATTACTGATGTAGGAGGCGATTGGACAACTTACTAAGGTAATTGTCTTGTCTTTCTTGGCACTGTAGGCGGGTGATTATGGATGAACAGTATGGCTTTCAGCGTTCTCGTTCCTGTGTATCTAATCTTCTGACATATGAGGATTACCTGTTGGGCACATTTGAGAGGGGATGTCAGGTTAATACCATATATACTGACTTCTCCAAGGCGTTCGACAAAGTGAACCATCGGTTATTGTTGAGCAAACTTGGGTCGCTTGGGTTCGGCATTCACATTCTTCGTTGGCTGGAGAGTTTTTTAATGGGCCGTCAGCAAAGTGTAAGAATAAATAATTATATCTCTAACCTAAATATAGTGCCCTCGGGCGTTCCCCAGGGCTCTCACTGCGGCCCCCTATTGTTTCTCTTATTTGTAAATGACTTGAGGGATTTCCTGACCAATACTTCTTTTCTCATGTTTACCGATGATCTGAAATTATTCAAAATTATTTCTAGTCCTGTGGACAGTCTTGTTTTGCAAGCAGATGTTGACATATTTTTCCACTGGGCAACTTTAAACGGCTTAAGTCTGAATACTGATAAATGCTCCTGTATATCATTTTCCAGATTAAAAAGTCCTATGCAGTTCGACTATAGTGTAAATACAACCATTTTAAAACGGGTACATGAGATAGGGATCTTGGTGTGATGTTTGATTGTTCTTTATCTTTCATCGGCCATCAAATGAGTGTGGTGCAGCGAGCCGGTAGGTGTTTGGGTTTTATTGATAGATTTAGTACCGATTTTTCTTGTAATGTGTTTAAATTATTATATTGCTCGTACGTTCGACCGATTTTGGAGTATGCAAGCCCGGTGTGGTCTCCTTTTTATAATGTCCATATTAATCAGCTGGAGAGTGTCCAAAAAAAATTCTTACGTATCTGTTCTTTTAAACTGAAAATTCCTTTAACTGAGGGACATACCAACTATGACCTGGTACAAAGATTTTTAAATATGTGCAGTCTTCAGGACAGACGAATGCAAGCTGATCTACATTCTATCTATTAAATGGGTATATTCACTGTGAGTACTTAGTAAATTATCTTTTCATACCGTACATCGTGCCCGCGCCAGGTCGTTATTTTACACAGCTAATGTCACCAGAAACTATGGCTTGCATAGTCCAATCTTTAGAATGCAGCGTAATTTTGATAAATACAATTTGCCAATTGATGGCCCAGTACACCAATTCAAAAATATGGCCTCGCTATAGAGTTTCTTTAATTTTCGGGTAGTTTCGGGTTGGTATTATATGTCAAGTACTGTTTACCTTTAAAGGATTAATTTAGATTGTAATACCCTGCATTCTGACCTATTAGTTTTTAGTTTTAGATTTAGCTTTAATTATATTGTTCATTCACATTGTTTTTTTTTCTTGCATATTGTCGATGTTTTTTTGTAGAAATGGTGTTACCGTTGATAATAAATAAATAAATAAATTGCGTCGTTGTTAGCACACCAAAGAATACATTGATGGCAAAAAATGTTCTCTTTCAAGAATACGTTCTTACTTGACAGACTGTAAAGGAACCAAGGGTGAAGAAGCAACCTGACATTTTGAATTTCCCCCCCTTCTTTTCCTTTTCTATTTCGATATTGCTTGTGTTTTAAATCGATATCTCATTTCGTTCGAGAGTTATAGACTCAGCAATAGACATGCATAAATGGAAAGACATGTTCTAACGACCCTGAAACGTGGACAATCGCAAAAATATTCTAAGAGTAATTTTTTTCTAGAAGATAATACCTTGACAAGGGAAGTAAAAAGGGTATTGCAGTTTAGGCCCAAAACCAAAAATTTTAGTTTTTACTGTGACAATTCTTACAATTTTGCTATAATTCTTCCAGCAATTCAACCTCGTATTGCTATATGTGTCAAGCCAAATTTACTACGGCACATTATCTTTCTATGCACGTTAAGACCTTAGGACACAGGAAAGAACTAATAAAGATCTATGATGTACTCCTGGAAACCAGGGTTTTTGACGGTGAGTATGATGGAAATACAGGGCGGGCCATATTTATTTAGAAACTCGTTTTGAACTTTAATATCTTTTCTAATATAATAATAAACACAACCATTCTAAGTTGGCGCAGAAATATTTGCTTTAAAACATTAAGGGGGTGAAGCAGTGCAAAAATTAGCCGTTCGAATATAGAATGACAAAACTGCAAAATTATCTTAAATATTATAAGGTTTAAGCCTTGTAGCAGTATACGAGGGTGGATTGATGTGGTAAATTTCTACGAAATGGCGGGAAATTTTGTTAAGCGGTATGACTGTTGGTAAGCGTGATTCTTGTAACGATTATGTTTAAAGTTTCAAACAGATGCAACGTGCAGTTGTTTGTTGGTAGTTATCGTACGTGGTCGGTGTTTTTTATTTAAAAAAGTGGATTGCGACCCAGATAGAAACTGAACTGAAGGATGTTCATGGAGACTTTGCAGCAGCACTCAAGACCATTTATGACTGCATAAATAAATTTAAACGTAGCCGTACGAGCACTGCAGATGGTGCACGTTCAGAATGTCCGATGAGTAGTAAGTTGAAACAGAAGCGACCAAGATTAGCGTGCAAAAAAGGTCTCCTTCACCAGGACAGTCCGCCTGTTCTCATACATCGACCGTTGCAATGGCAAGAGTGGACGAGCTGGGGTTCGTCATAGCTCCCCACCCACCCTATTCCCCAGATTTGGCCCTAAGTGACCTTTTTTTGTTTCTTTATCTCAAAAATTGGCTTGAGTGGGGTAAGAAATTTTCGTCAAATGAAGAGGTTGTCTGTGTTATAAACGAGTTTTATGCACAATCCGAGAATTTTTCTCGATGATTGAGCTGAATGGAGATTATGTTGTGAGATAAATTTTTTGTTTTTGCAAAAAATGTTATTTAGCTTGTTTTTTACAAGAAATTTCAGTCCATCTTCGTATACTATGAGTTTCAAATAATTTGGCCCACGGTAAAACATTATTAGTTATGGTAAAAAATAGTATATTTTTCGATGAGCAATAATGGAGGCTATTACTCAATAATTTTTTTACAGAAATAACAGCCAACGAAAATAACTTACTAGCCAACGATCCCGCTGATGACGCTGTTGCTGTGCTCGTTTCGCAATCATCAAAGTGAGTAATAGCCACTATTATCATTGAATCGAATTTTTATCCATGTAATTTATTCAAGAATTAGCCTTCCTTCCGTTCATAAATGACACTAAATGTTATCTGTCTTCATCATAATGTTTAGGTAAACTAATGATAGAAGAAAGAAAACTGATTGTATTTGTTAATTACGTAAAAATATTTTTGGCTGCTGAGTGGAAAAATTTCTCGTAGCTGATAAAACGGTCAATATTACGAAAGGCGGTTGTCGGCGTAAATAATAATAATAATAATAATAATAAACTCACTCACAGCTCACATCAAAACAGAGCTCAGAACGGAATTCAAAAACAGACTCACGAAACTTATACAAACAAAACTCAACTCCAGAAATCTCACTAAAGCTATCAACAAGTTCGCTATACCTCTACTCACATATTCATTTGGTATCATCATCATGTGTGTGACACACAGACGTAGTAAACATTCACATCCTTATACGTTCTCAGTTCACCAAATACAGGAAATTACACCCCAACGCATGGAAAGAAAGACTTACCATCGAGAGGAAGGCAGGAGGAAGAGGAATCATAGATATAAGATCACTACATACGAAACAAATACAGGAAATTCTTTCACATCAAACAAACCAGCCTCCACACAGCAACAGTGAAAGCAGACAAAAACTACACTCCTCTTGGGCAGACCTACACAGTCACATCCAATTACAACAGGAAAAGATGAAAACGTGGTCAGAAAAAACCACCACAGATACCACATGGAACAAGACCACGTAAATAAAAAACAATCCCATCTGGTTACAGGACGGGGAGCTATTCCCTGAAACTGAAGGCTTCGTACTTGCCATCCAGGATAAAGTCATATTAACCAGAAACTATCAAAAGCATATCATCAAAGACTCAACTACGAGTATTACAGAAGACTGATACACGAAATGCCACCAGCATAAAGAAACGATCGAACACATAACAAGCGGATGTAAAATGTTAGCCGGAACGGAATATACAGCCAAACATGACTCAGCGGCAAGAGTAGTTCACCAAGCACTAGCCACAACATACAAACTCATAGAAAACACAGATCCCTACTACAAATACACACCAAGATCCCCAACATCCATACTTGAAAATAAAGATTACAAGCTCTACTGGGACATCAGTATCCATACAGATAAAACCATCCCCGCCAATAGACCCAATATTATTTTTTAATACAAAAAAGGAAAAGTCACCTATCTAATTGACATAGCTAACCCCAACGACACAAACACCCAAACGAAATATACAGAAAAAATATCCAAATACACAGACCTTGCAACAGAAATAAAAAGGCTATGGAAACAAAAAAAAGTCATCATTATCCCCCTCATCATATCAACCACAGGTCTTACACCAACAACATTCACACCACATTTAGTACAATTAGGACTCAACACAAACATATACAAAAACATTCAGAAGTCAGTGATTTTGAAAACATGTAACATTGTCAGGTCATGCCTTAAAATACAATGGTAATAGCGTTTGTGCTGATTTGGCTTAAGCCCGTGAACCAAACACGAAACCACATTGACCAAATGTGAGAAAGAGGAACAGAAGTATAATACTACTTAGTATATATCACCACTACACCAAACACTTTATTTTTGTACTAAACGCGCGTTTCGCTTCATCAGGAGCAATGATTGACTGACAGTATAATAAATAACAATAATCAGAAAAAAATTCGGCAGATGTAGGTAAGAAAGAAGGCAATTCGGGTAAAATAATCTGACTTTGTCATATACAGTGCCGGTTATAAATTAGTTTCCGTTAGATCGGTTAAAAATAATGTACAAAACATAAGAAAATCAAATTCAAATTTCCAACAGGCCTATAATCAATCTCTGTCTTTTGAGTATTTTCCTCGATTTTATATATAACTGGCGCTACTGCCAGTTAACATTAATCAGCTGTCCAAAGAGTACGATATTTTTTGAGCTAGTGGGCACCGCATAATTTCAGATGGTAATTGCTTTGTTGTACTTGTCACGTGATGTCTCTTACCAGTCTGTAAGTAAATAAACGAATATGGTCAGTAATAGCAGTTTCGTAAAAAATTTCATGTTGTGAAGTATATACGAAGGAAACAGACAGTTTTTGTATGGACATAGGACTCATGCCGCAGGGAATCCCTAAAGTGTTATAGAAGCGACGCATGTGAAAAACGATTCACGTTAGTCTTTAATCGCTATAAATTGTACTCGGTGGGAAACAGTGCTGGGCAAATCATTCCAAAGGAATGCGGTTCTCCATATAAAAGACTGCTTAAAAATGGTCGTACGAAGAGTGACAAATTGAACTTCCTACGGATGTGAAGTATTAGCGCGACATGTATTCCTAAAATACACTGCTTTGGAAGGAACTGAGCGGGCTACATCCATCGGACACTTTCCATGAAAATACTTGCAGAATAAACTCAAGTCGTTCTTCAACGTTCCAAGGAAGTAAAGTTCCTGGTCAGTTCTGGGTCTCCAATTAGGCAAACAGCTCTCTTCCGAATAGAATCTAATAAACGGAGTGTATGTTTGAGAGCAGAGCCCGAAACATGGGAGCACTATTCCAGCATTGGTCGAATTTGAGCTTTGTATAGAATTAACAGTTGTTGGAGAGTGTAAAGCTTTCTAGTTTGAAATAATATTCTCAGCTTTTGGAAAGCTCTCTTTGCTGTGCTTCAGCAACATTAACTTTTTTACAAAAAAATGGTGCCTGGATTTTCGTAGTGTTAAATTCTACTTGGTTACTGACACCCCAAGATAGAACTTCTTCCAGGCCTTTAAGTTGGACGACTTCCTGCTGTCTGCGGATATTTCCAGGAGTAGTGGATGGTCGAGCGTTCAAAGTGAATGAAGAAATAAGCGTACTGTCATCTGCAAAGCTGTAGATTAGATTCCTGGTTCTTTCCAGCAGATCGTTAATGAAAATGAAAAGGATAATAGAGACAACGGGCTTGGGGCACACCGGCGCTGATAGTGGAGGTGTTAGAAAGAAATCCTTCAACTGCCACTCGTGAAGAACGCTCCCTGAGGAAAATACGAGAGACAGACATACCATAAGAGCGTAGCTTAGCCAACAATCCATCGTGCCAAAGACGGTCGAATGCCTTGAATATATCAACTACAACCGCTCGAGATTCTCCAAAGTGTTCAATCGCGTTGTTCCAAACATGTGTTATATAAGTTAGAAGATCTCTTATTAATATTTATTTACAAAAGCCATATTGATGGTCGCTAATAATCTTTTAGAAGATCCTGATTGCAGTACGACTGGTCGGTAGTTGTTTGCAAGATCTTGTTGCCTTTTTTGGATAACGGCTGAACTGTAGCGCATATCCAGCAGGAAGGAAATATTCCCTTTCTGTAGGATAAGTTGAGAAGTCTACAGAGAACTGGTGTTCTCTTGCACATTTTTTGAGTACTATGGCAGGTATTTGGTCAGCACCAGAAGCGTTTTGGTGTCTAGCTTCATTAAAATACGTTTTATGATACGCTGTCTGAAGACAATATTGGGCATCCTTGACTGCGCTATGGAAATAGTAAGTGGTGTTTTTTCTTGGAAATCGACAGAAGAATTTTAAGTAAAAAGTTCAGCTAACAAGTTGGCTTACTCAATTAGTGTTGTTGCAGTGGATTTAATGAAATTTTGATAAATGGCTTTAGCGACTGACCAAAAGGACGTGGAATTGTTGGGGCAGGCAAAGACCTTTTTTTTAAATTTGTTTTTGTGACTTCTTGCTTTCGTCGATAATTTCTTTGCATCTGTTCCGGGTACGAACAAAAATGTTTCGATTTATGACGTTAGAACTTTCACACTATTGTCGGTAGGCAAGATGTTTAAAAGCTTCTTATCGATCGAACCAAGGCTTGCTGTTGGAAGGGCATTTTCATACCAGCCGAAATGACATCGGAAACCTCCTTGGCGCGGTCAGATGTGTCGTTGGATTTAAAACAAACGTCTAACCAAGGGAAAGTTCGAAAATATTCCACGAATTCTTCCCATTTAGGAGATGTGTAGTGCCAAATTTTGCGCAGCTTAGGCGCCTCTCTATTACTGATCAGTAGGATACTCGATGTCGAAAGCAGTTTATGATCGGAAAAATCTAACGGCGGATTTACGGTATCTCTGGACTGGACGTTAAAAATAGGTGAAGAAAACTGGAGAACTTTACGTCTCAGTCAGGAATTCGTGTTGGTTCATGGATAAGCTGAGCAACGCCACAATTGCTTGAAAATAATTCAGCTTCACGACCTTGTTTGTCTATCGTATTTAAATATTTAAGCCAGTTGATGTTGACATTAAAGTCGCCCAGGATGAGAATTTCGGCATTTGGATAGTTAATCTGTAAATGATCGATGGTGTCTGCAAGAGAAGCGAAAAGTGTTCTAAAATTAGTAGAGTAGAGACAGCAACTTGTGGTTTGTTGAGTCGTTATTTTTAACCACATAACCTCAGAATTTCAGGGCTCCAGAGTCTCATCTCGTTGGCAAGAGAGATTACTTCTGACAAAAAGACAGATTCCAAAGTTACGCCTAAACCGGGAATAGACGTTGTACCCAGGATAGAGAAAGTTGACTGTGCGGGTCGATGAACTGACCTGGGTTTCACAGAAACTTGAAATTTATTTCATTGCTGAATTTATGTTCGAGTTTAAACCTGGAGATCTGAACGAATGGGGAACTCCGGAATTTTTTGATCCTAGGAGCCTCATCATGCTATTTGGTCTCACAGTCCAGGAACATCGGTACAGCCACAAAACGTTAAGAAACTTCACGCAGCCGATGTGAAGGTATTACACCGGGCAATGCCTGGTGGTATCTGGGCATCTGAGTTGTTCTTTTAGTCGCCTTCTACGACAGGTAGAACGTACCGGCAGTGATATTCTGTCCCTCACTTCCACAGCATAAATATTCTACGGAATCATTGAACAAGATTTAGACGAAGTGGCAATTGTATGAAAGTCTAGGCCACGAATATAAGAAAAAAACAAATATTTAGTCATTAGTGGTGGATTTCGGACAAGATAAAACTTCTAGCTTTAAAAAATAGCCAATGTTACAACTTTTAAGTCCTCATCAAGGACTATTTATAGTGTAGATTTTTCTGTAATTAAGGTCTATGGAAACTTCTACTCTATAAATAGCATTGCTAAATACATATATAAAGTCCAGACATTGGCAGTTTTATTTCGTGTTAAACCTATCATTGAAATGTAACGCTTAATGAGTGAGTAATACTTGAAAAACCATGGCATTGCTTGGTAAAAAAATCCTATTGCAACGGCTTGGCTTTCCAACTTAAATATAAAAATATATTTTTTTAAACGATAGTTATTTTATGTTTGGAACATATCGACAGAAAAAATAACTACTACCTAAAATCTTTAAGTCGGTATCTTCAAAATAAATGTTGGATTTCATGGAGAAACATTTTTAACTGTGTTGATAATTGTGTCTTTATCTTTATTTTCTTATGGTCTTCATTTTCCTAACTCGCACTATTTCTTCTACCTTTCAAACTTAGTGGTTAAACCAATTTATGAATTGTATACAAGCATATACTTTTGAAGTATCCGATGTAGTGATACGTACACTGTCTTATTTTTTTTATTTATTTTCTGTATATTATACACCCCTTATATTATACGGCCCCTTTAGTTATTTAAGAGGGTACAGAACAAATTTTACATCACTTAAACATGCCGTGGATGTTTAAATAGCGCACATTGATAGCAGCATTCTTCATTTTGATAATACTAACTAGTATAAGTTGAACAATCCCATATGTTTGAAACTGTGACCATTAGGAATATGTACCGTAAATATCGAAGTTTCGTCGTACTAACGTTCGTTTCTAGACTAGAAGATAAAATAGAACATTCAAGAAGAATGAATTGTGATAGTGACAGTAATGAAAAGTAATGATGACTGTATTTTCACTGATATATATTAAAGTTTTTCAAATTTTCAAACGGCATTACACTAAGTATAAAGTTACTTTACTCAAATTTGATTCACTGTTCTGTGTAGTCCTCAAGAGATTCTAATTCTGAGCATCGGTTTGTAACGTTCTTTAAATTGTCGTTGCAAACTCCAGCTCTATTATTATATGGGTTTTATGGAATTCACTGCATATACTGGACCTAGTGCCTCTTTGTAGCTAGACCGACTGCAGAAAATTCGCTTTAAATAGAAAAAATCGACCCTGGAGAAATCATGACATGAATATTGCCTTTACTGGTAAACCATACTCCTACAAAATGGAGTCGATCGTCGGTCCGTCAGGTCTACAGTATTGCGAGATTTGACTAGGCTTTTCCCAACAAATTTAATAAAAAAAATATAAAAATTGTTACCTGTTAAAATAATTAGTTCCTGACACCAACAAAGTAATTACACAAGTTTTATATTTCAAGATTTTATTATAACAACATTAAAAACGACGTCACAACAAAGAAATTGTTAAGGTAGGTTACAAAGATTCTAAAATCGACAAAGCATTTATTGTCGGCGTCGGCTGACTTTGTCGCTAGCTTTTTAGTGACTCTCTCTCTTTCTCTCTCTCGGCTTGGTGGTAGCCAAGTGACAACGCCCTCTACCAAAACGTCACATTCACGTTTAGTTTGTTTATTTACAATGAACATTTACAAATTTTGCAATATGTTGTGGGTCAAATGAGGTAAAGATTAATATTACTGCAGGTGTGTTTTTAAAGATATCCGTAGACTAATACAGTGGTGTTAATTAAAACATTTGTACAAAGTGTAGAATATAGCGGCAAGTGTGGTAGTTCATATCGTTCGGTACAGTTGATTTAGTTACAAATATGTCACGCACAAGCTAGAATATTTTATATGGATGTCGCGACTACATATTTAAGGTACATAAAAAAAAATCCTACATTTCTTACAAACAATCGTTTACAAATTCGTTTTTAAAATCTACTTTGTTTTTACACTTTAGCACAAATAAAAAATCCTACATAAAAAAATCCTACATTTCTTACAAGAAAATTGTTTACCATTTCGGTATTAATCTTGAAAAACCTATTTAAATTCATAAACATAAAAGTCAAAAACAACTGTTAGGGGCAATGATTCAGTTGCTCTTGCGCCTTAAAATAAATTTTTTTTTTCAAATAATAGATAAAAAATTTCCTTAATTATGATTAAATATCATTTTTACTAGGTGTTTTTTATTATTTTCACTTATTAGTAGATTAATTTTACCTGAAGTTTAAAAATCTGTATGTGAAGACAATCGAATGTTTGGCAACACAGGCCTACGCTTGAGATAGTTCGTACAATGACGGCCTTTCAGAAGCGGGTAGGTTGGGCTGGTAAAACTTTGTGTGTGTCCTTTTTTAATTTTTCAAAAAAATTACTAATCTGAAAAAGAAAGCACTGAATGTGCTTCTACATAACCCCACTAGTCACCCGTTTCAATATAAGCCGTGAATTTCATGACAACCTGTATATATATATATATATATATATATATATATATATATATATATATATATATATATATATATATATATATATGGTAACTATTTTCATTAAAATTATTATTGATTTATGTTTTTTTCAGAAATAATCGCCAAAGAAAATAACTTATTAGCCCAAGATCCTGTTGATGACGCCATTGCCATACTCGATTACGATAAATTTGATAGTCTAATAAAACACCATGTAGGACTGAAAAACCATATCTATAAGTATCTAGATGTAATAACAGATTATAGTGGTAAGAAAGATGAACCAGGATTACATGACTTAGTTACCGAACAATTGGATCGGCTTATAGAAAATATTTTTGTTTCGAAAAGTGTATCGATAGAGGGAACAATGGATGTGTTAAGGATATTCAATCAAGAACTAGATGATATAAAAAATACTGTAAGGTTCGTGTCCAAAAGAAAATAGTTCTCTTTACACCTATGACAATTTAACATGAATTGTAAATCATATAATTGATGTAATTTTTCTCGATTTCTCCTATGTCGATTGAATAAGTGTATTTTGAGGCGTGTTTTGTGAAGTCACTGATCACTGTATCTCTTTATAACAAAAATTTTTATTTTAAAAGTAATCAACGTACGGAACACTAATTGCGCACTTGCACGTGGCCGGCTTTCGTAATTGCAACATTGCAAAATAATAGTTTTCATTAAACGATGGATATATTATAAAAACCTTTTTTAACCTGAAGGAAACTCTCAAGAAATATATAGGACGCTAAACAAAATTACATCTGACAATTTGTGGATTTTTTTTTCCATTTTTACTTCCCTCGTTAAGGAGAAATTTTAGTGCTGCCTTACGTCAAGGTCCTTTTGATCAAAATAAACATAGGTTTAAATTTCTGTCGATCTGACTGTCGTTCTATTGCCGCAATAACTTTTGAACAAAATGAAATTGATTTTAAATCTGATACAGATACAATACTTGAAGAGGGGCATGAGCCTATAGTTTTTGAGCGACATTGCTTCAGTGTGGTGATCGCTATAAGTGTTATGTAGTTTCAATATAGATTTTTGCTGAAATGTTTTGAACTTGAAATTGAGTTAAACAAATTTTAAACAAAATAGTCTAATTTGAGTGAGGAAGGGGAAATTATGTTATTAAATCATAATTTATAGTCTTGATAGAAATAGCATAGTGTTGGAATGGGATTTATAGAGTGACATCATACGAGGGCCCCCTTTATGGTTTTTACAAACGACCACTAGATTGCGCTACTGAGATGTAACATTACGATTACCATTGTAGAATTTAACATTTGTTATTGTTAAAACAGTGGAGAAATTGGCCGAGTAGTTTGTTTACAGTGAGCGTTTAAAAAAACAGTTTTGTGAACAAATGGAAATTTCACGTGAAGGTTTTCGTTGGATGATTTTTTACGATTTTAGTAAAGGCCTAACTCAACAACAGTGCCCCGTATCGCTTCGTACAACTTTTGGTAATGAATCATCATCAGAAAAGATTGTTTACAATTGGTTTGCAGAATTTCGTCATGGTCGTGTTTCCGTCAGCGATAAATATCATAAAGGTCGACCAAAATCGATTGTTCCAAAAAACATTGATGCTGTGCGCAACATGATTGACGAGGATCGGTATGTGACTTACCGTGAGATAGAGGCATGTTTAGGCATATCGAAGATTGCAGTACATTCGATTTTGCATGAATATTTAGTGAAAAAAGATCTGTTCTCGATGGATTCCGCTTAATTTGACCAAAACTTAAAAACAGGCTCGTGTCAATTGGTGTAAGGAAATGCTTAATTCGTATACAACATCGTAACAGGAGATGAAACTTGGATATACTCGTACGAGCCGAAAACTAAGCAACAATCAACTGTTTGGGTGTTCTAAGATGAACCAAATTCAACAAAAGTGGTTCGTTCGCGAAGAACTTCCAAGAGAATGATCGCTTGTTTCTTTGGTTATACTGGACATGTTGCAACCAGCATTAACTGTTCAGTTAATGCTGAATGGTATACAACAATTTATTTGTCAGAAGTTATCGATGAAATCAGGAAAAACAACCGAAAACGTCGCATCATTGTTCATCATGACAATATTAAGCTCTCACAAAACACGTCAAACAATTGATTATTTGACGGAGAAAAACATCGAATCAATGTCTCATTGTCTGTATTCACCTGATTTATCGCCGAACGACTTCTTTTTGTTCCTGAATGTCGCTGTCGTGGACAGCGATTTTCATCACCTCAAGAAGGTGTTGAATCCTTTCAAAACCATGTTTTGGAGGTACCAACTCCAGAGTGGAAAAATGTTTCGAGAATTGGTTCGATAGCATGTAAAAGTGTATAAATCTTAAAGGCGAATATTTTGAGAAACAATAAAACGATATGTACCAGTTTTTTTTTTTTTCATTCATTGTTTTTGTAAAAACTTAAAATGTAGCCCTCGTAGAAAAATCAGTGGCATTGGTTTGGAAAGAAGTTCATATTAAGAGTAATTATTTTTAACCAAACAAAACAGAGTTTGGCAGGCGATGATCTTAAAAAAATCCATAGCATTATTTGACTTTTACTTTTTTTGATTGCTAGAGTAAATTTTAAGCATAATTTATAAAAGGTTTGGAAGTGGGTGAGGAGAGAAAGAAAATTGCCCATTATTTCAAGAAAAAATAAAAAAATCTCTTAATACTATTGGAACTATACAATTCTTCCCTCTCACCCCTTTCACTTCTTTCTCCTAGACCGTGGTCACCCAAAATCCATAGGTTCTTTTCCCACCTCATGAAATATATTCGGAAGGAATTTTAAATCGATATATTATTTCATTCGAGACCTATCATGCCAATAGACCCACCGACAGAAATCGTGATATATGGACCTTAAATGTAGAAATATCAGAGGGTGATTTTGGCACGAATACGGTACTTTCTTTCAGCAAGATAAGTAAAAATCAGTTAACAGTTCTTGGAACTAATTATATTAAGATGTATGAATTATACACAATCAGTAGTAATTTTGAAATATTTTTTCATAGCGGGCATACTATTGTAGTTTTTCGATCAAAAAAATGTTAGAAACAGGTTGTTTTTTGTTATAGGGCACTTTTTCATTCCCCACAATCATTTCGAAATAAGCACAATATTTTCTTTATATGCTTTAAGCTAAGAAAGTAGTGGTAAGATGTAAGTTGTAATGCCTCTATTAGCTTTTCGCACATTGCCAAATGACAATTACTATATTGGCAGTTAATGGACCACAAATGTATTCATATAGAAATCATTGTATTTTTTCAAACCTGTACGTAATTCCGGATAACGACCAGTCTTACCGATTTCGGTATCTTAAGTTTCATCAAATTGGTTGGCAGGTTGTCTTGATTCGGTTAGTTTTGATTTTAATGATATAATTAGGAATTTTGTTAAAGCCAAAAGACTAAAGAACGCCTTTTAAAAATTTTTTTAGGTAACTATGACAACAAACACTTGTACTATTAGTTTGTGCATTTTAAATAAAACTTTTTTAATGTTCCATACGGAACACTTATAAGGTCACTTCGGTCTCTATCCCGTCTGTCTGTCCGTCTGTCACACCCGATTTTCCACGAAGCTATTTGACATAGAAAGTTGAAATTTGGCACTAATATAAGAATTGATGGTCCCATCAGAGCCGTGTAGTTTTGAAAGTTAAATTTTGACTAAAGGGTTAGTAGTGTTGGGAAGTGAAATTGAAAGTAAAAAAAATATTTTACCAAGTCATCGAGTCAAATGAAAGCTTGTGAAAACACGAATTCAAAAATATATATAATGTCACACTTGCGCACAATTTTCTTTGCATTATTTTTAAAAAACTGCCAAAAATCGTTGTTGGCAGTTTTTTAAAAATAATGCAATCTCTTATCTCAAAAAGTACTGATCAAAAAATTTTGAAAAAAATCTGAAATATTCTCCCCAGGGTGTAGATTGAATTTGAGTGCATTACCTTTAATAATTTATCTGGTAAATAAAAAAAAAAAATTCAAGGTCAACAATTTTCAAGAAAGATCGGAAACAAACTTTGGGGTGTGTTTTGTAAAGTCATTGATCATTTTATACCTCCATAACAAA
>CM032446.1:187911042-187971508 GCA_019049505.1 Pachyrhynchus sulphureomaculatus
ACTGACAAAAACGTTGGCATAAATGCATTGTATCCAAGGTGAATTACTTTGGTAAAATAAATAACCCGTTTGCGTTTTATTTCAAAAGTCTTACTATTTTTTGATCACAGTAGTATATATATATATATATATATATATATATATATATATATATATATATATATATATATATATATATTTATATTTATATTTATATATATATATATATATATATATATATATATATATATATATATATATATATATATATATATATATATATATATATATATATTTAAAATGGATGAATCCTGAGACCTGTAGGTATTTTTGAAACAACACCACTCGAATGGCCACACTATGCGGTGCATGCTAGGAATACCAGTCGCGCTAATACGTACGTGTGTTGTGCCCATGAGAAAATCGACCGGGATCAAATCGTTATCCTGACTACAGTTAGGTAAACCAAAGGAAATGGGAAACTGTTTTTCGTGACCTAGGAACCCTAAAACGTGAGATACTAAAAATTCTCGAAGGATGTTTTTTTCACAACTACGATACCTTCCGAGTAACGATTAATTCCCTCTTTCCTCCATCATCTTTATGGTTTTGCTAGGAATCTTAAAGTTGTGTTTTTTTTTATTTCCTCTGCTCGACCATTTTTTGATAAAGTATGTTACTTATTTCAACTAATATCAACATGAAATTGTTAAAATTAACTTATTCTTCTGCGGGGAAGTCCAATTCAGTAATTTTAGAACTATGTTTCTAGACTTAACAGATTTATAAAAATAAAAAATAATATACAGGGCATTAATAAATATTATGTTTATCTGTTTCTGCTTTAATTCCGTTGCAAAATTCTTTAAAAACCTCTGTATTTAACATTTTTTACCTAACTCTTCAAATAAGCGAGTTAAAAGGGTGGTCTATTTATAATCAAAAATGAAATATATATAGAGTCGTCTAAGTAATTCAGATATGAAGAAAATTATACCTAGTTTCTTATTTTCAAAATATATTTTTATTTCGACAAAAATGTTGGGTACTTCCAATATAAATAATATTTCTATATTTACCATAGTAATGATTTTTTATCACTTCCTCAAATAAACTTATCACGAATCAAAAATAGAGTTTTGAATCATTATGTGTAATCCTTTTGTTTTGAAAGCGTTTAACAGGTTGACTGCCGACCACTCCGATCGGAGTGCGTCGGGTCTCTTCGCCAACGCCGTCTACTCCGATCGGAGTTCGACATGCGTTCTTACGAAACGTTTTAGTATTCCATCGGCGTTGTATATGAAACGTGTTTCTAGTGGTGGCGTTGCTTAAAAACGCAAGTTCTAACAGGTGCTTAAGTGGTTCCGTGGATTTGCTTTTGGTTTGGTTGTAATCTGCCGTACAATATGGACAATCAACCTGGGCCTTCTGGTATTAAAAAAAGACATTGTAGTGATGAAAAAAAGGTATATGATAAGAAAAAGAAGCTAACTGACACTGAATTATTGCAGCTATTGGAAGAAAGCGGAGGTAGTAGTGACGAACATTACGTACCAGACACAGACGATAGTGATGTAAATTCAAGCTCCGAGTCCGAAGAAGAGAATTTTATAGACCCTATTCGGCCACATCAAACACTTCCTAGCCTTGATGAGATAAAATGGAACGACAGAGGTGCGTTAAAACAAATTTTGTTCCAGAAAACCCAGGAATTATTGGTGCAAATTCCAGGACAGGGTGCACCTATCGATTTTTTCGAAATGATCATTGGTGATGATTTTTTACAAACTATTGTAGAACGAACGAACTCTTACGCAGTCGAGATTTTGCTGCGCCCCAGAAACAAGTACAAAATCACGTATTACTAATTTTAAAGATCTTACTCTTGACGAACTAAAAATTTTTTTGGCCCTGTTACTTCACACTGGCACAATATCCTTGAGCCGTCTTAACGATTATTGGAAAAACTGATCCGCTATTTAATCTACCTGTTTTTTTAGAAAATATATGTCAAGGAATAGATCTTGAGGTGTTTGCATTTTACATCTCCAGATATGGATCCGGCAGATCGGCTAGGAAAGATTAGATTTGTGGCAGATTTTTTTAACAAGATGGGAGAAATTTACTATCCTGGAAGAGAGTTGTCTTTGGATGAAGCTATGGTACTTTATCGGGGTCGTCTCCAGTTTAAACAGTATATCAAGAGTAAGCGTCATAAGTATGGTATGAAGTTATACATGCTGACAGAGCCTAATGGACTTATTTTGAAATTTCGTGTCTACGAAGGTGCGACAGATGTTTATGGTGGAAGCGGACATACTGAAAAGATTGTTTTACATTTTTTGGAGGAAAAATTGGGTGTGGGACATGCTGTTTATCTAGACAATTTTTACAATAGTGTTTAATTTAGCTAGGAAATTACTTCAACAAAATACATACTGCACTGGTACGCTGAGAGCTGAGAGGAAAGATAATCCGAAAGAGGTAATGAGTGCAAACTTAAAACGTGGTGAGAATAAATCTATGTTTTGCAATGGAGTGCATGTCGGAAAATGGCGCGATAAACGCAATGTTCAATACATTTCAACAGAATTTGGAAGCGAAATGGGCATTTTTAAAAACAAAAGAAATCAAGAATCTGAAAAACCTTCCGCAATCATTGGATATAATGCTTTTATGTCCGGTATAGATAGACAGGATCAAATGATGGCATATTATCCTTGCAGCCGTAAAACCATTCGGTGGTACAAAAAGTTATTCATGCATGTGCTGCAAATGAGCATGATAAACGCCTATTTTTTGTACAATAAATATTCGCGGTCTGACCAGTTACGATTATATGACTTCCGATTGGATGTCATAAGAAATTTACTAGCCAGACGACCAATTACTAATTTGCCGCAAATTCCTCCAGGCCAAATAAATGTAAAAGTAGAAAAAAATTGTTAGTGAAAAAAAAAGGAACTAAAGAAACAAAACGGGTAAGCAGAAAGGAATGCAGGAAAAATGAAATAAGAAAGCAAACAGTGTATGAATGCAAAATGTGCCCTGGACAACCAGGTTTTTGCCTTAATTGCTTTGAGGATTACCATAAAAATGTACAAAAATGATTTAGAAATAAATGTTTTGAGTTCATGAGTTCGATTTATTATTTCTTTACTTATTTAATTGGACACTCCGATCGGAGTGTTCGGCATCTAGTAAAAATTTTCACTTGTAATGCCGATTACTCCGATCGGAGTGAAATTTTTTTTTTTCTAATATTTTGAATGGCACATAAAAAAAAAACACATCCAAGACTCATTTTAATTCATATTTACCACAATAAAATAAAAATATTTGGAAAAATCTTACCGGCGTCAACCACAAACTCAAAAATATAGATCGGCAGTCAACCTGTTAATAATGTACGTTGTTATTTTTTTAGATACCAATGAAGAACATCAAGATACACATTCACATCAAAAATTCCAAGACAAAATTCAGAAAGGCGACGTACAATCCCCTAAAAAAAATAAAAACTCGGGAGTCCAAAGTAAACTAAACTTTGAAGAAAAATTTCCAAAAACTGAAAGAAAAGCTTCTGATAAATCCTGTAAAGAAAATTGTGAAGATATTAGCAAACATGCAACTACACACACAGAAAATTTATCATTAGAATGTACTAGACTTGTTCTAGCCAGTAATGCCACTTACGATCAGTTACTAAGTGTTACTAAAGACTATTTTGCTAAACATACCAATCCTATCAAACAAAATAGAAAGGTTATAGGCGCGATAGGAAATTCTACAAAATCATATGCGGGTCATTTTAACGAAGAGATTCTACAAAAAGTATCACCAGCAACCATAATGAAGGTAAAACCTACACGTGAGTACGAACCTGAAGACAACATGACAAAATCTTCTAGTAGAAAATCTGCTACTGAAAGGTCTCCTACTACAAGTTCTCCTGGTAAAAAATCTCCTACTAAAAGGTCTCCTGGTAAAAACAAAAGAGTTAATGACGGTAATAATAAAACCTTAAATACATCTACAGGTACTATTCCAAAAACTAACATTGTTAATCAAGAAAAAGGTACAAGTGACGATTCGTCTCCGAAACCAACTTTAACAAGTTCAACGAAATGGCACGTAACGGATCTTACTATAGAAAGTTGTAAACGCGAAGGAGAAAATTTAAACGTTACATGTAATGTTATGGTTCAAGAAAATAATCCAAATAATCGAGTACCTCCGATTAGTAATTCACCGAAACTAGTAAGAATTGAAGATAAAGACGGGAATCAACCTTCTACATCACAAGAAAGTGGATCTGTAGCATCAAGACACAACCTTAGTTTAAAGAGAATTAAGATAAGAACGTTTGCAAGGTTGAAGAGAAGAATTCCCGAAAGACTTCGTTCTATTGAGAGTGTCGGTCACCAGCAAATTTTAAAGGAAGAAAGATTGATAGAAGAATTAACAAATTTAATTAAAAAAGCTTTTTTATCTGATGACCTATCATTGACGATTATGTTAAGATTGTTTGAAAATTTTAATGACGATGTGGCGTCAGCAATTAGACGAAATTTATTAAAAAGGGCTCAAAGTTAAAAAAAGAAAATTTATTTGGAAAAATTATTTATTGATGAATAAGACTGATACCCTCGTTAAATTGGGGGC
The DNA here is from genome assembly GCA_019049505.1 of Pachyrhynchus sulphureomaculatus. Taxonomy (NCBI): domain Eukaryota; kingdom Metazoa; phylum Arthropoda; class Insecta; order Coleoptera; family Curculionidae; genus Pachyrhynchus; species Pachyrhynchus sulphureomaculatus. The sequence goes on from CM032446.1 coordinate 187,915,690, forward strand.
TAATTTTTGAAAAATGACCAAAAGTTTGTGAACCCTGTTTAATTATTCTAAAGAACTCATTTTATTTTTATAAAAAGTAGCAAAAAATAAAATGAGACAAGCGTTAAGTCTTTTGACTTTTCCCTATTGTTTATATAGGGATTATTTCAAAATTTAGATTAAGATTTAGTATCAACAGTTAGGACAATTTTGTTGAGAAATAATAATTAAAATATTGCATATCCGGGGGGTTATGAAAATAGTTTAAAATGGACAGATCTTAGAAGCGAAAGGAATTACAAAAAAATAGTTATAAAGAGGGGCCCTGAAAAATTAGTTAAAAAAACAACTAAAAACAAATCTCAAAACAGTGTCATTACTAAGCATAACATTTGTAAAATGGTAATTTAGTCTCTGTTATGTCCAACTATTTGTTGTTTATCGTCAGGCATACACCACTAAAGAAAAAAAAAAAAGGGTTGTGTAATTAATTAAGTCGCAACAAAAACTAATAGTTATATATTTTTATGAACACATGCACGCTTTATAGATGTGACGACAGTTACCACTACGCTTGCGCTGTTTGTTTTGAATATTAACCGCTGTATAATACCTCTGGCATGGTAATAACAGAGTAAATTATACATTACGTATCTCTATTTTTCATTGTATATGTTCTCATGTAATAATTCTATCCATTTTTTTATTCATTTCATTTCAATATATTAAACTAGTTTTTATAACGTCCTATATTTGAAAAAAACTTTTTTTTCTGTATATAAAAGCAAATAAGTAGATATTTACTAAATAAGACTGATACTATAAATCTAAGTTTTCGATAGTGACACAGGGTATATTTGCTCATTTATTTGCTACGTATTCTAAGTACAAAGTTTGTGATAAAGTCTATGCTTTTTGTGAATTCGTGATAAGATTTTAAAAGTAATGCAAACTTTTTTATGTAAATATTTAATTTAAAAAGACTGACCGTGACAATTTTACATTTTTATAAATACATTTTTTAAAACAAATTGGTTGTATTTTTATAATCCTTATAATGAATTACGAACAATGAACAATACTATTTGGTGTTCAACGCCAAACGATATTTATTGACAGAATTGTTAACGTGATAGCTCAGTTTATTGATATACATTAGAGAGATCTTGCAACGCTTATTTTGGCAGAAAAAATTGAATATAAGGACGTTATTTGAAGCATGTGTCCACTGTTTGGAGCTTGCGCGGTATTGAAACAAAATAAGACAAAACCTTTATTAAGGATAACGATTTCGCTTATTTAGGAACTTGTAAGACAGGTTATTTGAGGTTCGTTATTCTTATCGCTATTATGGTAGAGCCTTTTTTTTTTCTTACTTAGGTATACAAAGTACCAAGAAATTACAGTAAAATTGAAATATTTTATTGCAAATAACACTAACAACAGTGTTCAGATTATGTTGGAATTTTGCAATCTTTGGCCCAATGGCTTTATAGAATAGTTATCACCACTACAACAAGGACTTTATTTTTGCACCTGACATGCGTTTCTCGAACCATGTATCATCACAAGTGATGACCGACTGTCGACCTACTAATCGCTCCTGATGATGCTAACATGGTTAGTGTAACACGTGTCGAGTGAAAAAATAAAGTATTTGCTGCAGTGGTGATAACTGTTGGGTAGTGCTAATTTCAAATGAAATTTTATTTATCACACATTCGTAGTAACTTGGAAATATCAAAGGAAGTGATAGAAACCTGCTAGACACAACTTTAATTTAGAAACTTGTGTTGACTCATCAAATACTAATAACTGATGTGCTTAACCATTCTCGTTCCAGAGACATCAGCGGGTCGTGTGGTGAATAAAAAAAAAAAACCCTAAGTTTATAGAAGATGAATACAACCTAACCTTAATTTTAGTTTATTTTATTGTTTTTTATAATTCTGTAGTCATAGACATAGAAGATGGACCGAGTATTCCGTATCCCGCTGTAAAGTAAATATGGACGCAAAAGTGTGAGAGACAAAGCAAATGAGCGGCCAGTAGCTGTCTCTTTTTAAAATGCCGCTAAGCTACGGCTCTCTTGAAATTAATATTTTTAAGTGTTCTATTTGAACTAAAATCGGGTATGGGGCTTTTCTCGCCTTGAATTCCGGCTCGGGGTACTACGCCTTGTTTATTACAGGCCTACAGAAAAGAGACAGGTATTGGCCGTACAATCACTTTGTCTCTTTCTAGAGAGTGGTCAATTTTATGAGGTTAATGCTCAATCCATCCTCTATGTCTATGTTGTGTAGTAGTGTCCCCCGCGTTAATACTGGGCATGCTTGATATAACGATAAGGAAAAAGGCAAGTGAAAAATATGCGTTGCAAAATCTCTCTATTATATTGACCTGGCGCTCTTAACAGTGATAACGAAAATCATAACTCAGGCCTATAGCCAGACTGCGATTTAAGAGGTGGCAGTTAAAACTTCGCAGAGGGCGATTGTTGTTTTTTCCCTTGCTAAAAAGAAGTATTGGTGAAAAATCACCCTCCGAAATTTTTACATTTCTTTATTTTTCAGGGTCTCTGGATCACGAAAATCATAACGTTCATTTGTTTTTATTTTCCTAATGTTTATAAAAGGACATTTAGATTTTTAATTTCAATTGTAAAATGTAGTTAAAGACGAAGGTCGAATAAAAAGTGCCTGAAGAGGAACAGGGATAAAGAAGATTAAAAATATGCAAAAATCACTAAGCAGGCATAATGTGTTATAAATAATATACAGTAATACCCCGCTTAGCGCGACCCCGTTACGCGCGGTTTCACTATAACGCGAATTTCAAATTTCGCGCTCATGTAGTCATTAACTTCTCTATGGTCGCGGGGGGATCCCCGCTTTCTCTGAATATTCTCTTTGAAGAATTGGGAATTCCCTGTCCTTCGACTTTGTTCTATGGGGATTTCCTCGTTCGTTTCGTGTGTTCATTTGTTCCGTAATGTTAGTTCGGTCGGCTGGCAGTTTTGTTTTAATATTTATTGGAGATACATACATACATAATTTAACCCTACGTTAAAAATGCCGCCTGTAAAGAAAAAAGAGCGTAAAAGCGTCACTTTGGAATTGAAGATGAAAGTGTTAAGAAGAATGGAAAATGGAGGCAAAGCAACAATTGTTGGGAGAGATTTTGGACTCTCAGAATCGACTGTGAGAACGATTTATAAAAATCGGGAAAAAATTAAAATCTCCAGCGAAGGTTCAACACCTATAAGTGCAACAAAACTTTCTCGTTCGAGATCATCTATCTTAGAAAGAATGGAGAAATTACTGTCAGTCTGGATCGAAGATTTGAATAAGAAGAACACACCACTAAGTCAAGATCTCATATGCACAAAAGCAAAATCTTTGTATGAGATGCTGAAAACAAAAGAAGGAGAAGGGAGTGCCACTCCGACTTTTGCTGCCAGCAGAGGCTGGTTCCATCGGTTCAAGCAGCGTTCTAATCTTCACAATATCCACATAACAGGCGAGGCGGCCAGCGCGGACATTCAAGCTGCAGCTGAGTTTCCAGACAAGTTTCAAGACTTCGTTAGACGAGAGAAAATTCCTGCTTGTCTCATCTTCAATGTTGATGAGACCGCACTTTACTGGAAAAAAATGCCATCTCGAACATTCATTTCTAAGGAAGAACGTCAAGCCAGTGGTTTCAAAGCTGCGAAAGATCGACTAACACTTCTGCTGGGTGGTAATGCCACTGGTGATTTCAAACTGAAACCTTTACTAGTGTACCATTCAGAAACACCCCCGTGCAATGCGAGGCACAGACAAGACAAGTCTACCAGTTGTGTGGCGATCAAACAGAAAGGCGTGGGTTACACGGGAAATTTTTCAAGAATTCTAATAGTTTTTGCCCATCAGTCAAATCATACTGTGACAGAAATGGGCTTGAACCTAAAGTTATATTACTCTTAGACAATGCCCCAGGACATCCAACCTCACTTGATACGCCCAGAGACTTAAAAGTGTACGTAAAGTTCCTTCCACCAAACACTACGTCAATATTACAACCTATGGACCAGGGAGCAATAGCAAACTTCAAAGCTTATTACCATCGCCGCACTTTTAGCCAACTAATTCATGAAACTGACGGGGAAGGAAGACAGTCTATGCGAGAGTGGTGGAAGTCATACAACATTATGAAGTCTATTCACAACATAGAAGAGGCTTGGAAGGAAGTTAAAATGAGTTGTATGAATGGGGTGTGGCGTAATCTTTGGCCAGATGTAGTGGAAGCACCTAGAAGAATTGTCCAGATGCAGAGACAAGTGCTTGAAGACATTGCTGCAATGATTGAGGGGTCTGAACTTGAAGATGTCACGGTAGAAGATCTCGTAGAACTTGTAGCAACGCACGACGATCCTATTAGCAATGAAGATCTGATCGAGTTACAGAATAATCCTATCTACGATGAGGAAGAACAAGTAGAAGAGAAAGTTTTATCTTCAGGGGAAATACAAAATGCACTTTCAAAAATTTATTCAGGTTCGGACATATTGCAGAGTATAGACAATAATGATGACCGTGTCTTGACCGTGTGTCAAACAATTAAAAACAGTGTTGGGTGTTATGAACGTATTTTACAAGAACGTAAACAAAACGTTACCCAAAAGACAATAGATGTATTTTTCCGTAAAAAATAAGAGTATGTATTGCATAAAGTGTTCTTAGAATTAAAGTGATTGATTAAAATGATTTGTATTTTTTTGTATTAAATTTTGACTATGTTTAATCATAAACCTCGATATACGCGAATTTCAGTTAACGCGATTTTTTTCGGAACGTATCCCTCGCGTAAAGCGGGGTATTACTGTATTTAAAAATTTAGTTCACATGAATCTGTGTAACATAGTCTACTAGTGTTAAAACAATATATCACTTTTTTTTGTTGAAAACTAGAGGAAATTTACGGGCATTTTGAAAATGTTATATTTATAGTTATATAAATAAGAATGATTTATGGTTTTAACCTTAGTAGATTATAAGCCCCCACAAATTGATGGGAGCGAAATTTTTTTATGACGGCTCAAAGTCAAAAGGAAAGGACGTCTCCTGAGCTCAACGTAGGCAATATTGTCAAATTGATTAGATGTTCTGTACGTAAAGACGGTTCGCAAATAATGTCTTTGTTTTTATTTTTATTTTAAATATCAACTGTAAACCTCCTCTTTCCTGTCAGCCTGTGTATTCTAACAATATTGTCGCCCTTTGTGACGCCATTACCAAGCAGAAAAAAGTATTTCAGGCAATCTCGGCAGTTATCGAAGGAACGTATAGAGTGTTTGTTTATCTTGACTACTAAAATCGTCAAAGTGAAAAAAGAACTCTAATAGTTATTTAACAAGTAGCCTGAAAAGTTTTTGATATGACACATAGATGTCGCCCTTTTCAAAAATCCATATGATTTTTTGGAAGTGCCAACCTTCACATGACACGTGTCAAAATTTCATGACATTTCAACTATTAGTTTACAAGTTACAGTGGTTTTAGTGACGCCACTTTCGATGTTTTCAAATCAATGGAAAAAATCGAATTTCGTGTGTTGATTAAACACTGGGAAAAATACCGTTCAAGCAAAGCAATGGCTTGATAAGTGTTACAGGGATCTGCCCCTGGAAAATCACTCATTTACTGGTATGCTGAATTTAAACGCGCTCGTACAAATACAAATGGTGCTGAACGCTCTCGACGCCCAAATGAGGTGGTTACACCGGAAAACATAAAAAAAAATCAACAAAATTGTTTTGGATGACCGTAAAGTGAAATTGCGTGAGATAGCTGACACCCCAAAGATATATTGTGTGTGTATATATGTAAATTATATATCTTAAAGTGCTGAACTTACGTGTGATCAGGGTGCTGTTTGCTTAATTTCTTTTTAAGTTTTGTACTAATGCCCACCATTCGGATCTCCGGGTGGGGGCTGGTTCGGGGGTGTCGACATACAGACATCATAATTTTAAAATAGATTTTTGCAACATACGACGTTTAAACTCGAACATAAATTCAGGGCATCAACACCTGCAATCAAATAAACCTCATGTACTCGCTCTATGTGAAACCAAGGTCTGTCCATCGACCAGCACAGTCAACTATCTTTATCCTGGGTACGACTTCTATTCCCGATTTAGGCGTAACTTTGGAATCTGTCTTTTTGTCAGAAGCGACCTCTCTTGCCAACGAGAAGAGGCTCGGAAGCCCCCAAACTTTGATGTTATATGGTTAAAAATAGCGACTCAACAAACCACAAGGTTCATCTGTATCCTGTATCGACCACCAAGTGATACCAATTTTCGAACACTTTTCTCTTCTCTTGCAGACACCATCGATCATTTACAAATTAACTATCCAAGTGCCGAAATTGCCATCCTGGGCGACTTTAATGTCCACAATATCAACTGGCTTAAATATTCAAATACTACCGGCGAACAAGGTCCTGAAGATGAATCATTCTCAATCAGTTGTGGCTTAACTCAGCTTATTGACGAACCAACACGGATTCCTGATCGAGATGGGGAGTTCGCCAGTCTTGTTGATCTGTTTTTAACCACCAATCCGCAGATTTACACGGTCACCGTAAATCCGCCGTTAGGTTCTTCCGACCATAAACTGCTTTCGACATCAAGTATCCTGCCAATCAGTGACGGAGAGGCGCCTAGGCCGCGCAAGATTTGGCACTACAAATCTGCTAAATGGGAAGATCTCATGGAATATTTTCAAACTTTCCCTTGGATCGACGTTTGTTTTCGATCCGATAACCCATCTGACTGCGCCAGGGAGGTCTCCAATGTTATTTTGGCTGGTATAGAAGCTTACATCCCGTTTTCGAAGAAATGCCCCTCCTACGGCAAGCCTTGGTTTGACCGAAAATGCAAAGAAGCTGTTGCTTCTAAACATATTGCCTACCGACAATGGCGTGAAAAATCTTAACACCATAAATCGTAACACCTTTGTTCGTGCCCGGAACAGATGCAAAGGAATTATCGACAAAACCAAGGAGGCACACAATCAACGAATTAGAAACAAACTTCTCGCTTGTCCCAATAATTCTAGGTCCTTTTGGACAGTCGCTAAGGCAGTTTTTTCCAAATTTTCACCAAATCCACCATACCACCACTCACACGGCCAGATAATTCCATTGCAACCAAACCTGTTGAGAGAGGGAAATTGTTGGCTGAACTCTTGGCTTCACATTCTACTGTCGATTTCCAAGGAAAAACACCACCTACTATTCTCATATTGCAGTCAAAGATGCCCGATGTTGTCTTCAAACAGCGTATCATAAAGCGTATTTTAATGAAGCTAGACACCAAAAAAGCTTCTGGCGCTGACGGAATACCTGCCATAGTTCTCAAAAACTGTGCAAGGGAACTAACGCCAGTTTTCTGTAGACTTTTCAACCTATCCTACAGAAAGGGAATATTTCCGTCCTGCTGGAAATGTGCCACGGTTCAGCCGATACCTAAAAAAGGTAAGAAGACCTTGCCAAATAACTACCGACCAGTCGCACTGCTTTCAATAATATCGAAAGTCTTGGAAAATGTTATCAATCAGCATCTTCTAAAATATTTTGAACGATTCAATATTATTAGCGATCACGAATATGGCTTTCGTAAACATAGATCAACTGGAGATCTTCTGACTTATGTAACACATGTTTGGAACGACGCAATTGAACATTTTGGAGAATCTCGAGCGGTTGCTCTTGACATATCCAAGGCATTCGACCGTGTTTGGCACGATGGACTGTTGGCTAAGCTACGCTCTTGTGATGTGTCTGAACAGTTCTGTTTGTGGCTCTCATATTTGCTCAAAGAGCATTCTTTACGAGTGGCGGTCGACGGATTTCTTTCTAACACCTTCACTATCAACGCCGGTGTGCCCCAAGGCTCTATACTGTCTCCTACTCTCTTTCTCATTTACATTAACGATCTGCTGGAAAAGACCGGGAATCCAATCTACAGCTTTGCAGATGACAGTACGCTTGTCTCTTCATTCACTTTGAACGCTCGGACATCGGCTGCTCAGGCGAATATCCGCAGACAGCAGGAGGTCGTTCAACTTAACAAAGACTTAGAAGAAATTCTATCTTGGGGTGACAGTAACCAAGTGGAATTTAACGCTACAAAAACCCAGGCGGCAGTTTTTTCTAAAAAAGTGAACTTTACTGAACACGACATAGTTATGTCGGGGGACTCCATTCCCCTAGCATCGTCGCTCAATTTGTTGGGCGTTAGTTTGGGAGCAAATATGTCCTGGCATGAACATGTTCCAGGCATAGCAAGGAAAGCTTCTCAAAAGTTGGGAATATTATTTCGAAGCTGAAAGCTTTACACTCCACAACAACTGTTAGTTCTTTACAAAGCTCAAATTCGACCAACTGTGGAATACTGCTCCCAAACATACACTGCATTTGTTGGATTCTGTTCAGAAAAGAGCTGTTCGTCTGATTGGAGACCCGGAACTGACCGGCGGCCTTGATTCGCTGGAACATCGAAGAACGGTTGGCGACTTGAGTCTGTTCTACAAGTATTTTCATGGACTGTGTTTGAAGGATGTAGCCCGCTTAATTCCTCTCAAAGCGGTGCATGTTAGAAATACACGTCGCGCTGGTGCTTCACATCCGTATGAGGTTCAGCTTGTTACTCCGCGTACAACGCTTTTCAAGCAGTCTTTTATATGGAGAACATCATCCTTTGGAATAATTTGCTCAGCGCTGTGTTTCCCACCGAGTACAATATACAGCGATTCAAGAACAACGTGAATCGCTTTTTTCCGCACACATGCCGCTCCTGGAGCGCTTTAGGGACTTGCCTCCAGTACATGTGCTAGACCCATTAAAAAAAAAAAAATGTAAATAGTTCTCTAATTTTTTGAATTGCTTCATTTTAAGCTATAATCTGTAAATAGCCCCCTGCACGGCAAGATTTCGTGCTTCTTTATGAAGCACAACACACAACAAAAAAATATAAGTGCAGCTGCATCTTTTTTTTTTCTATATAGGTGGGTCACTAGATAAGTTATGCAATAAATTCATATTCGTTGAAAATAATCTCGCATCACATTTCCTCGTGTAGACAAACGAATCACTAAAAATTTGTTTCCATATTTCTGGTGCATTTCTGCACAGGCTTCACCCGACACAAACAGCTCGATATTGCTTTTGAATTTCCGTCATTTCATATTTTTCTTTTTATAATTAGAAATAAATCAGACTCGGGGCGCAAGATCTTGACTATGTGGAGGATGTTCTATTAATTTTAACTCGTTTACTAAAAATGTCTGCATTAAATGTGCTGTATGCGATCAAGCATTGTAGCGAAAAGGCCAGGTTTTCATTCTCGAAGAATTTTCAGCTCTTGAATCACTGTTTAAGCTAGAGAATAGGGACAGAGAACGTGCCTCTTCATGCGAATAAATATGAAGCAGTCGGTAGGCAATTTTTTGCTTAAAAATATTTCACACTGTTGTATTGGCTACGAAGGGAAGGAAAAACTAAGAAGTCTAGCATTTGCTTAGTATAATCCAGGCATTTGTCTAAAAATCTAAATGTGACAAATGTTTATAAGTAATGCCCGTTTCTGTTTTATAGCAGTAAAGGAAGCAAAGTTCTTGTAATCATTTGCTTCATTTTTATTTATAAACTCGATATATTTAGAATGTTACGTAGAACTGAAATGTTCAAAAGAAAGTTGGTCGCCTACTAAAAATCATACCGATTACTTCGAGAAGCTTATGGTTAACATGCCCCATCGCAAGATACGTGTGAACGATGGTTTCAGCGTTTCAAAAGTGGTGACTTCGATGTTGTAGACAAGGAACGAAGATGTGCAATTGGACGTTAGTCAAAAAGCTGTTTCCAATCGGCTACGAGAGATGGGAAAGATTCAGAAGCGCAAAAAAACGTATGACATTTTGCTCGCTCGGTACAAAAGGAAGTCGTTTTTGCAACGTATAGTTACAGGGGATGACAAGTGGATTTAGTTTGAGAATCCCAAGCGCAAAAGTCATGGATAGATCCAGGCGCACCATCCACATCGACCGCAAGACCGAATCGCTTTGGCAGAAAGACGATGCTCTGTGTTTGGTGGGACCGGAGGGGCGTGGTCTATTATGAGCTGTTAAAACCTAGGGAAAGGTTAATATTAAACGTTACGAACAACAATTGACCGATTTGAACCGTTCGCTGCTTGAAAAAAGGCCAGAATACCGAAAGAGGCAACACAAAGTCATTTTTCTTCATGACAATCCTCCATCACATACGGCAAAACCAGTTCGCGACACGTTGGAAGCACTCAGCTGGGAAGTTCTACCCCATGCGGCTTACTCACCAGACTTGGCTCCTTCCGATTACCACTTGTTTGCATCGATGGGTCACGCACTTGCTGAGCAGCGCTTTGGTTCGTACGAAGATGTGAAAAAATGGCTCGATAAATGGTTCGCAGCAAAAGGGAAGATTTTTACTGGCGTGGTATTCACAAATTGCTCGAAAGATGGGAAAAATGTATAACAAGCGATGGAGCATGGAGCATTTTTACCATTCTTCTGAATTTAACATGTTTTTTTGAAAAAAAAAAATCCGCATTTCATACTTGTACACCTGGTATATACTCGTATTTTAAACACGCTACTTATAACAAGTATCACAAATGTTTAAAGAACTTAATTGAAAGTGTTCTATCTTTAGAAAAATCATTGAATTAGGTAAATCGTCCGGTCGATTTAAAACAAGTATAAAAAATGCATAAAAAAGTTAACATAAGTAATTTATTTTCTCATTTTTCATCTTTGTACATTGTTTTAATACTAAAAATTCAAAAATATCACAACTGTCAACATTTTTTTTAAATATTTTTATTTTTAATATAATGTAATATATCAGTCAGTATGAATAAAAACTTTAAAATGTGGTAATAACCGACTCATTTACTCATACATAGCCGGAACATAATCTAAAATTTTGCAATATTCTCAGGCAAAGCTTAATACTTTATCTACAACATAAACAGGACTTTTTATTTCATAAATAGGAATTAATATTTTATACTACTACAATTGTTTTACCATTTATCACTTTAGCAAGATTGTCTGAGGAGCTACCTGAATAATCCATAGCGAGACAGTGCGTGTGTGCTTTAAGTCTTTATGCTTGAAACCACTGCTCTTTATAGGAGCCTGAAGTCCTTTTCAAGGGCTTGAGACACTTTTTCCAATTACCGACTACCAATCATTTAGGCAAGCCCTTAAAGCATTTCAACAGTTTCAAGTCCTTTTCAAAAAAAAATCAAGAACTTTAACAGGACTTTTGCCGCTCTTTCAGCTTTTTTGGTCTAATGCTTGAAAGTCGATTATTTTTTACATTTAATTAGCAATTGTAAACTCCAACCAGTTTAGGTTAGAGTTTGATGGTTGTTGTCCAACCCTCGAATAATCTAAACAATTTTATGAAGATAATTAAAAAAAATTGCAGTATCTACAAATAGGTTACATAACGGGGTGCGTCTCCCTTTAGAACCTCTTTATATACTTTCAGTTCGGATGTTAAAAAGCAGATAAATAAATTTCAATCGGTTTAAAAAGAAGTAGACATGTTCATTTTAATCATCTTATTAATGTGGAGCAAGAGAGCTCTTGTTGAAGAAAAACCCTTCAAACGACAAGAAAAAAAAATTATTTTGATAAAAAAAACTTAAAAAGACACTAATTTAGGTTTGTCTATGCCTCTCCTTTCCAGGGTTATATCACCAATTTGTGAAGTGGAACACCGTATACGGGGGCCGCCTTTTAAGTTTTTACAGACGACCACTAGATGGCGCTGTTGAGATGCGAGTTACCATTGTTGTAAAATTTGACATTGTTATTGTTAAAACAGTGGCAGCTCAGAAATTGGCTGAGTAGTTTGTTTACAATGAACGTTTAAACAGTTTTCTGAACAAATGTAAATTTCACGAGAAGGTTTTCGTTGGACGATTTTTTCACGATTTTAGGAAAGGCCTAACACAACAACAATGCCTCGAATCGCTTCGTTCAACTTTTCGTAATGAATCACCATCAGAAAAGACTGTCTACAATTGGTATGCAGAACTTCGTCAGGTTCGTGCTTCCGTCAGCGATGAATTCCGCAAAGATCGACCAAAATCGGTTGTTGTTCCAAAAAACATCGATGCTGTGCGCAACATGATTGAAGGGGCTCAGCATGTGACTTACCGTGAAATACAGTATCCTTAGGTCTATCGAAGACTGCAGTACATTCGATTTTGCATGAACATTTAGCTGTGAAAAAGATATGTACCCGATGGATTCCGCATAATTTGACCGAAGCTCAAAAACAGGGTCGTGTCAATTGGTGTAAGGAAATGCTAAAAAAAAATTCGACTAGGGCATTCGGAGATGAAACTTCGATATATTCGTATGAGCAGGAAACTAAGCAACAATCAACAGTTTGGGTGTTCCAAGATGAACCGAATCCAACAAAAGTGGTTCGTTCGCGAAGCACTTCCAAGAAAATGATATCGTGTTTCTTTGGTTATACTGGAAATGTTGCAACCATTGTATTAGAGGATCGAAGAACAGTTAATGCTGAGTGGTATACAACAACTTGTTTGTCAGAAGTCATCGATGAAATCAGGACACACAACCGAAAACTTCGCATCATTCTTCATCATGACTATGCCAGCTTTTACACAGGACGGAAAAAAATATCAAATTAATGTATCATTGCCCGTATTCACCTGATTTATCTTCTAACCTCTTTTTGTTCCCGAATGTCAAAAAAAATGCGTGGACAGCAACTTTCAACACCTCAAGCAGCTGTTGAATCCTTCCAAAAGTATGTTTTTGAGGTACCAACTTCAGAGTGTAAAAAATATTTCGAGAATTGGTTCGAACGCATGCAAAAGTGTAGAAATTTTAAAAGCGAATATTTTGAGAAACAATTTGATTTGTATAAAAAAATTGTTTTCTTGGTTTTTGTAAAAACTTAAAAGGTAGTCCTCGTATAATTTTGGTTTTGAATACGAATTACGAAAAAGACTATGCAATAACCCAAATGCGCGCGATACAAACAGTCGCATAAAGCATAATATAATGAATTAATTTCTTTCCATCAATATAATAGGGTTTGGCAAAGGCTTTTATTGAATGTGAGGAAAAGCACTACCCGTTGAAAGAAACATATACAAGATAAACATAAAAAACGTCATGTATTTTAAAAAAAAAAATGATTTATTTGAGTTAGAGACTTTTAATTATATTTAATTTAAATTAATTTTATTTTATTCAGGCACTTATTTTCATTTAAAATCTAACAAAACACAGCCACTCATTCTGATATGAATGGACATAATAATCACATAATTAGTAGATTTCAATTGAATATTTTAGGAGTTTTTCTTTTTAAACTTTGACTGACCTAAAGGTCCTCTTTAAATTTCAAAAATACATTATAAGCTGGTGTATTTTATTTTAAGCAGCCTTGAAATTGGTGTTTGTAGGTTATTTAAAGCTTGAAATTTCAAACACACATTATAAGCTTCTTGTTCTTATTTTAACCCAGTCTTAGAATCTGGAGATAATTTTTTTTAGAATTAACAGAAGTCTGGAGAGTCTATTTTTTAGAAATGTTCGCTAGTTCATTAGGTTATTGGCTTAGCTATAAAAGTGAATTTTATTCTCATCATACTATATAATTTCATAAATGGATTTATATGACTCTCCGTTTGTGGCAAGTTATTTTTTTTTTTTGTTTTTACAAAAACATTATTATTATTAAATATATGAAAGAATTTTTCTACATTATTATGTATGATTAAGTATATTTCTTTGGTAAACAAATCACTTTATATTAAATATCGGGAAAATGCCCTGTTTCTAAGCAGTGGTTAGCAAAGTTAGAGTTGGTTTTTCCGTGTCTGAAGAAGCAAAGATGTTCTTTGTATTTGACTTCAAAATTTCTGCCGGTCTGACCTACATAACAGCTATGCATTGAGAACATTCTAGCATGTAAACATTTTTTTATACTTTTTTTTGTCTTTCGCATTGCATTAAATTGGATAGATTTTGAGATGGTTTAAATGTAATTTTTACATCACGTTGGTGCGAGATTATTCTTAAGATTTTTTCTGAAATTGGCTCAAAAGTAAAAGATGCAAACTGTCTGTTATCTCATGTGGACCGTTTTGGGTATATTGTGAGATTGTACTTTTTTTGAATTAATTAAATGATTTATTGAGGTGTCTGGGTAACTATTATTTAGGCCTATCTTTTTTATTGTATCCAGTTCCTTCTGTAATTTTTGTTCTGATAGTAGTATAGAAAAGGCTCTATGGATCATAGATGTATAAGCAGCTAGCTTGTGTGTCGCAGGGTGTATAGAGTTGCAGGGAATAGTTGTATTTGAGAAAGTGGGTTTTCTGAAAATGTCAAACACTAATTTATTCTGTTCATGCTCTTTTGATACGTATAAAAAATTGATTTTGTTTTTATCTGTTTAGGGTGAACTTTATTCTGGGATGTAGGGTATTTAGAAATACTAGGGTGTCGTTCAGTTTTTGTTTACTCCCATTGTAGCATATGAGTATATCGTCGACGTACCTATATCAGAAAAAGATGTGTTGTGCTAGTTCAGATTTTATGAAATTTTCTTCCAGAACTGACATGAATATTTCTGCTAGGGAAGGACTTAGTGGGAACTCATTGCTAGCCCCAATCTTTGTTGGTAAAATTTATTATCAAACTGGAAGTAGTTTTCTCCTATGCATAAATGAAAAAGGTTCATAATTTCGGCATGAATCCGAAGGCATTCGTCATTGGAGATATTAGAAAACATACTAACTACATCAAAGGATGTTAGAATGGAGTTTTTTGGTATATCGATGTCTTTTAGTTTTAGAGAGAGATCTATAGTTTTTAACACTATATTTCGGTTGGGAATTAAGGAGTTCCATAAAAATAGGAGATGTTATGGTAATGGGCTATTTGTGTAAGAGATCACCGGTCTTATCGGGGCTTTATAAATCTTTATTAGTTCATACAGTATAGGGGGAGGAGGGGTTCTTATTAATTCACGTTCGGAAAGGATACCATTAACATTTTTTAGGACGGATTTTAATTTTATTGCACTTTTATTTATGGGATCGGAATTCAATTGAAGGAGATTTTCTCTAGTTAAATATTCGGTAACTTTTTCTATCTATTGATCATTTTTTAAAGCTACTAACGAGTTACCTTTATCTGCCTTTGAGATTACTAAATTATTTTCTTAATTTCTGTTTTTAATTGATTTTATTGTGGGTGTAACTGGGGTAAACTTATTCAGGTTTGAATCTTTAATAACCATTTTTTTATTTTTTTGTTTTGTTAAGTTTGCACCTGGTGTATTTTTCAAAGAGATCTTTACCTCCGATATGATGTTTTCTGATTATTAACTTTGTAATTGGGACTGAACTTTGGATCGTTTTCAAGTATTTTTACCTCTGATTTTAAAAATTCTACAATTGATATAAGACAAAACAAAAAGGTATAAAAAATTTTGAGTTTATAAGCTGTTATGTAGATCAGACCGGTAAAAATTTGGAAGTCAGATACAAAGAACATCTTTGCTCCTTCCGACACGGAAAAACCAACTCTAACTTTGCTAAACAATGCTTAGAAACAAGGCATAAATTTCCCGATATTAATAATATGAAAGTGTTACACACTGTACAAAAATCTCAAAAAATTGTTTAACAAAGTAAAAAAATTCTTTCATTTATTTATAATGTACAGTCGCAAAGTAACGAACACTTGAATTAATTATCATTATTAAAATTATCATTTGTACTATTTTTTTTATAAAGTACAAACTGAGCCTCAGATGATCAACGAAACTATTTCCATGGGAACTATTTAGTTATTGTTGGCAATCTACTTTATATATTTTCCCAGATCTGGAGTTAGATTGTAAAACAATCTCAGAGTTGTAGTCAATAAGCAATTTGTTTAATTGGTCCAATTCTCTTTTAAGAGTAAGTTTACAAAATTCATAATCACTAGCGTCATTTTCTATTAAAAGTTCCATACTTGACACAGTAATAGAATAATTCTCATATTTTATTTGAAAAGTTAAGTTTTTTTTTTGATTAACTTGAATTTCTTGAAATTTTTAATATGTATTAAAAGATTACGAACTTTATTTAAAGCCACATAAGATGTAAACATCTTTAATTTAGTAATTTTATAATTTATATGAGTTTCAATAGTCTATATGTTTCTGGTGGCTTACTGACGGAGTCGATTTCTCTTCACATATATATATATATATATATATATATATATATATATATATATATATATATATATATATATATATATATATATTTATACCCCTCAAATTAAAGATAAGATGATCCGAAAAGGTTTTTCTAACGGCACAATTAGAATTTCGTCCACCTCGCTTCTTAGAGTAACTTCACAAATTTCATAATAAAGAGCGTCATTTTCTATTCCAATTCTCAACTCTGATACAGTACTACCACTGCGCCAAACACTTTATTTTTGCTCTCGACGCGCGTTTCGCTAACCATGTTAGCTTCATCAGGAGCGATGATTGACTGATACAGTGCTAGGATAATTTTCATATTTGACTTGGAAAATACACCAGTGAGCAAAAAAAAACGATTTTGCTTCATTTAACACCGATCCTTGAATTTTATTTTAAACAGTGGTATTATTTTTGGTATCATTAGAATGCTAATTCTCTATTCTTTCCAATAATACCAAAAACATTTGGATTTCCAAAAGGTTTCACCGATTAAAACGGTTTTACTCAATAGAACCGTTTTTGCTCGTTCAGCAACATACTCGTTGCGCGCTATTCATCCCCATAAAAACACATGCAACCGCATTTTCCTATCATTCCTTTATCGGAACTTGAACCGTCAACATCTCTGCTATACTTGCTCACTAATTCCGTCATTGGAAAATGGATACTATCCCCGAAGAAACGGCACAAGTCATTGCCCCATTGCAAGAAGAGCTTAGCCAACCTGTAGCCTCTGCGCAACTGCACCTGAGCCTGTCAGCCGTCTCCAGAGTCTACAGACGTTACCAAGAGACTGGCACGGAGACGTACGACGTGTACTGAGACAATCGCTTTATTGTCAACATAACTCTAAGAAATCGTCACTTGACCGGCGTTCAGGTCCAGCAGGAGCTCCGACAAGTTCGTGGTCGGGCTGTCAGTCATTGGACAGTCAGAAGACTTAAAGAAGCTAACCTAACTCCGAAGAAATCAGCTAACGGACCAAATTGACCGCAGCCCATCGACAAGCGCGACTCAGATTTGCCCGAGAACATCTCCACTGGACATTAGAGCAATGGCGCCCTGGTTCATTCTCCGATAAGTCCCGAATGTGCCTACATGGCAATGATGGAAGAAGACGAGTCTGTAGGAGACCTGGGGAGCGCTATGCGCAGTGCTGCATTACTGAAACGGTCGTCTACGGAGGAGGTTGTGTCATGGTGTGGGGAGGCATCTCACTGGATACGAAAACCGATTTGGTTTTCGTGACTGAGGAGACTCATAGTGGTGGATTAACTGCTCACCGATACATCGAGAAGATCCTGCAGGAACACGTCGTTCCTTACGCTGGGTTTGTTGACGATAGCTTCGTGCTACTGCACGACAATGCAAGTCTTGATATCAATTTAATCGAGCACATGTGGGATGAGCTTAAAAGAAGGGTTTGAGTCAGGAATCCAGCCCCTATATCGCTGAGGGACTTAAAGGTTGCGAAAGAGTAAGGAAGAATTCCACAGATAGTGGTGAAAAAGTTCACTCGCTCCTTGAAAAACCGGCTGGAAGTAGTAATAAGGGCTGGGTGGGGGGCAATACGAAATATTGATTTTGGTTTTTATCAATAAATTTAATTGTCAAACTTAAAATTGTTTAATTTTTCCTTTCCCTCACCCCTATTTTCAATGTTCTCCTTGTTTCCCCTTTCAATCATTTTAATCAGTAAAAAGCATTTTGGAATTTAGTATCATTAGAAAGAGGTAGAATGGGCTTTCAAATATTAGTAAAAATTCATAAAAATATATGACCACTAAATTTTAGGATCCACGTTAAATGAAGCCAAATAGTTTAAGTAGATTTTTTTGCTCACCAGTGTATTTTCTATTTTAAAGTTATTTTTTTCTTGTATGATTACCTCAAATGCTTTCTTGAAATTTTTAGCATACATTATCAGTTAACAAATTTTATTTAAAGCCGCATAACAAAAGAAAATCTTCTGGATAAAATTTTGTTCAAGATAATCTTTAATTTAGTAATTTCAAAATTTATATCAGGTCGGATAGTCTTATTTTCTAAAACCTTTGCTGGCTTATTATCGGAGTGGATTTCTTTTCTAGTACATTATTTTTTTTACAGAATTCAAATTAAACTTATAAGGATCCGAAAAGGTTTTTCTAACGAAACAACTAAAATTTTTGGCACTCCCATTAGATTCTGCATCAAGAAAGTAATTCTTCTTCTCGACGATCTATTTTATAAATATTCTCTAATTTTTTATTGAATTTTAAAAGGCAGTCTAAAATAACACCAGAGTTTTCATTAATTACCAATTTCCTTAGTTTGTCGACCTCGACTCTTAGAGTAAGCTTACAAATTTCATAATCAAAAGCGTCATTTTGTATTCCAATTAAAAAGTCTGATGTTATATTAGGACAATTTTGATATTCGACTCGGAAAATACTTTCTATTTTAAAATTATTTTTTTCTTGTTTGATTAACTCAAATGCTTGGTTGAAATTTTTAACAATTGTTATAAGAGCACGAAGTTTATTTAAAGCCGCAAAAGAAGTAAATCTTTGGGGTAAAATTTTGTCCAAGATATTCTTTAATTTAGTAATTTCAGAATATATATCGCTTCGAAGAGTCTGGTTTGCTAAATTGTTTGTCGGCTTACTAACGCAGTGATTTTCTTTTTTAATTTCGTCTAATTTACTGTTTTTTATAGTCTGGTTCGCTAAATTGTTTGTCGGCTTACTAACGCAGTGATTTTCTTTTTTAATTTCGTCTAATTTACTGTTTTTTACAGTCTGGCTTGCTAAATTGTTTGTCGGCTTACTAACGCAGTGATCTGGTTTTTTTTAATTCCGTTGTCTAATTTACTGTTTTTTACAGTCTGGTTTGCTAAATTGTTTGTCGGCTTACTAACGCAGTGATGTTCTTTTTTATTTTGTCTAATTCACTGTTTTTTACAGTCTGGTTTGCTAAATTGTTTGTCGGCTTACTAACGCAGTGATTTTCTTTTTTAATTTTGTCTAATTCACTGTTTTTTTACAGCCTGGTTTGCTAAATTGTTTGTCGGCTTACTAACGCAATGATTTGCTTTTTTAATTTCGTCTAATTTACTGTTTTTTACAGTCTGGTTTGCTAAATTGTTTGTCGGCTTACTAACGCAGTGATTTGCTTTTTTAATTCCGTCTAATTCACTATCTTTTTTACAGTCTGTTTTGCTAAATTGTTTATCGGCTTACTAACGCAGTGATTTTCTTTTTTAATTTCGTCTAATTCACTGTTTTTTACAGTCTGGTTTGCTAAATTGTTTGTCGGCTTACTAACGCAGTGATTTTCTTTTCTAATTTCGTCTAATTCACTGTTTTTTACAGAATGTAAATTCAACTCAAGATGATCAGAAAAAGTTTTTCCAATGAAACTATCAGCCTTTTTCGCCTTCCGCATAGCTTCTGTTTGAAGAAAGTAATAAAGGTCTCCTTGGCAATCTATTTGAAACATATTCTCTAATTTTGTATTAAATTTCAAGAAGTGCTCTAAAATAACAGTAGAGTTGTTTTTTATTTCGTCAATGACTAATTTGTTTAATTGGTCTAGCTCCTTTCTAAGCATCGTTTTACAAATTTCATAATCCAGGGCGTCATTTTCTACTCCTATTCCCATTCCTAAATTGGACATAAGAACCGGATAATTTTCAGAATTGAATTGAAAAACACTTTCTAATTCAAAATCATTTTTTTCTAATTCAATTAACTCAACGGACTTCTTGAAATTTCTTACATACAGTATGAGCTGATAAACGTTATATGAAGCAACAGAAGAAAATATTGCCGGTAATATTTTATTCAAGATAATCTTCAATTTAATAATTTCAGAATTTATACCAGCTCGGGTAGTATCATTTTCCGAAATGTTTTTAGTCTCAATTAATATGTTTTTTCTTATAGAATGCAAGTTAAACTTAAGATGATCAGAAAAACTTTTTCCAACATTATTACAGTTATTGGCCTGCCCCCTACAAGTATTAAGAAAGTAATAAAGTTCTTCTTGGCAATCTATTTTATATATGTCCTCTAATTTTGTATTAAATTTTAAAAGTAAATATGAAATCACATCTGATTTGAACTTTATTCTCTCAATGACTAATTTGCTAATTCATATACCTCCTCTTTCAAAATAATTCTACAAGTTTCATAATCTAGAAGATCATTTTCTATTCCTGTTCCCATTCCTAAATTTGCCATGCTTATAGGATAGTTTTCAATTTTAAATTTAAAAACACTTTCAATTTCAAAATTATTCCGTCTTGGTTTAATTAATTTCACAGATTTCTTGAAATTTCGAACATACATTAAAAGTTGATAAATTTTATATGAAGCTGTGCTGGGGGAGAGTTTCGGAGGTAAAATTTTGTTTAAGATTATTTTTAATTTAATAATTTCATCATTTAGACGACCACTGACGAGATTTTGCTCACTTTCAATTTTACTATCCTTATTTTTTACATTACTTATGTCTATAAAATTAGCATATTTCTTAGAAACTTCGTTAATTTCGGCATTAAATTGTTTAATATATGTTGAACATACTTCTAAAGGTAGAGATTCTAATTTAGTTACCAGTTGTCCAAATTCCAAAAATATATTTTTACATAGCTTCGAATACTTCTGATTGTCAGTAGAAACTTTAGTGGTAGAATACTTAATCAATTGTAACCCTAAATTTAAAAGGTTGGTATTACTGGGATTTTTATCGGCAACAACTGTTGGGGTTTCATTCATCTTAGGATAAACTTCTTTTTGAGATAATTCTTGCTTTACTTTTTCAACTTTTAAATTTGTTGTGTTAGAAGCCACAGTAATATTAGCCGTCGTTTGTTCTCTTGTTTGGACCCCATCCTCAACTTTTTCTGTAAATTACAAAAAAATAAAATAAATAACTACCAGTATACATATGTTGCAACCACCAAACCGCCAACAAAATACGAAGATGTGGAATTGCAAGCATTGTTGGACGAAGATGATACGCAAACACAAAAAACAACTCGCCCAGCAATTGGGCGTTAGTCAACAAGCTGTTTCCAATCGGCTACGAGAGATGGGAAAGATTCAGAAGACCGGTACAGACTTGAACGACAGGCAAATGGAAAAGCGCAAAAACACGTGTGACATTTTGCTCGCTCGGTACAAAAGGAAGTCATTTTTGCATCGTATAGTTACAGGGAATGAAAAGTGGATTTATTTTGAGAATCCCAAGCGCAAAAAATCAATCATCAAGGCGCACCCTCCACATCGACAGCAAGACCGAATCGCTTTGGCAGAAAGACGCTCAGTGTTTGGTGGGACCAGAGGGGTGTGATCTATTATGAGCTGTTAAAACCTGGGAAAACGGTTAATACTAAACGTTACCAACAACAATTGACCGTTTTGAACCGTTTGCTGCTTGAAAAAAGGCCAGAATACCGAAAGAGGCAACACAAACTCATTTTTCTTCGTGACGATGCTCCATCATATACGGCAAAACCAGTTCGCCACACGTTGGATGCACTCAGCTGGGAAGTTCTACCCGATGCGACTTACTCACCAGACTTGGCTCCTTCCGATTACCACTTGTTTGCATCGAAGGGTCACGCACTTACTGAGCAGCGCTTTGGTTCGTACGAAGATGTGAAAAAATAGCTCGATAAATGGTAAGCAGCAAAAGGGGAAGACTTTTACTGGCGTGGTATTCACAAATTGCTCGAAAGATGGGAAAAATGTATAACAAGCGATGGAGCATACTTTGAATAAAGCACTTTTTATCATTCTTTCGAATTTAACATGTTTTTTTTTACAAAAAAAAATCCGCATTTCATATTTGTACACCTGGTATGCCTTAAAATGATTAGCCGTTATGAAAAATTATTTAATGTGGAAAGTTACGAGCTGTCGCAAACTATTTTATTAATTTTTAAAAGCAAAAATCAGCACTAGGCTGATATCATAATAAAGCTCGCTGGTATCACAGTACAGTATGTATCTCTTACAATAAGGTAGTTATTAACAACATTGTAAGTTCAGATTTATATTAACAGCTTGCTGTACTTACTAAATTACCTATATAATAAGGGACATGTCTTTGAAGTTATTTTAAATTTTTGATGTGAACCTGAAAACAGAACACTCGCTGAACTCTGAAATTCTCGATTCCGTGAGCAATTTCCCTTTCAGTTTTATTTACATTGAATAAAAATTCCTAATCACTTTATGCTTTTGTGCCGGTGCAAGCCTGCGAAAACAGGAATTTAACAGAAAAAACAAAAATTATACTCTAAATGTGTAAACTGATTTGGATTGAACAGACTTTTGTCTCTCAACTATGAAAATGACAATTTGTGGTACCTCGATTATAAAGAAAAGTCGGTCGGAGGTAAGGTTTTTATATAATTTACCTCGGCCGGAATTAGTGTAATTTTATACAATTTTAGTGAATTCACTGTTGCCAATTTTGAAAAGTAAGTATCCCTGAAGATGCCTCTTGCAATCGTAGGCGAAACGTCAGCGACTCCATTTTGATACGGTTAATCTCAAACTTATTTTGGCCATATTTTTAGAAATGTTAAATACAGTTTTCTACAATTAATTATAAAGAAACTGAAAGAAGACGGTGCATCGGACGCAAAAAATTCTCTTGGCTGCGGAATCTGCGCCAGTGATTTGACATTGGGGGGCCGTACACTTATCCATTTTGCCCAAGAGAGAAGAATTCCAGTTGCTGGTCGCCAACCTCCGCTGGGGAGAATACACTTAAAGAAGAAGAATTTCAAGAACTATTATGAACACCGGCCATTCCAAAGCTTCTGTTCCATGATTATGGTGGATTATATAAAACGGTTTTTTAAAAACTTTTATGTAGACTATATTTGGCAAAAATAATGCCAACTTAAAATAAACAATGTGAGTTTTAAGACTGCTACAAGTATCATTTATTCTTTCTACAATTTCATGACACTTTAGAAAAAGAACTCTTTTACTTTATTTTTATACTTACGTTCTTTTGCTTCATTTGACTTTTCTGCCTTTTGGCTTTTAGTTTCTGGCGTTTGAATTTTTAATATCGTATTTTCTTCGGGAGAAGCATTTCTTATTTGATTAATGTTTTTTCTTGGTGTACTTGAATCTGATAATGAACTTCCATTTTTTTCTTGCAAATTACCATTTGTAATGGCAGATAAAATTTTGTCAGTGTTTTTCCGGTGATTGTAGCCAAAAACAAGACTGGCTATCAATATTTTCCTTCAAATCAGATTGATAAGAGCCTTTAGTTTCTATATTCACCAAATGCTTTTTTGAATTACAGTGACTTGGCATATTACTTGCGTCTACAACACGCAGACATGGGACACAAAATGATTTTGAATTTCTGAAATATTAAAAATAAAATATATACAATTATTTCCCCTATTTTTTTAAACGTGAAATGAACATTTGCTTAATAAATCAGTGACACCTAAGTCAAATTATGGTCATAAAAAAGGAAGCACTTTATCTGTGTGATTTCTTCTGGACAGCAATAACATTAATATAAATAATTTTAATACGTAAATAAAAAATATGTTAATCAAGTTTTTGTTATGTTGGGAATGTCTTTGGCACAATGATACTACTTAGTATATATCACCACTACACCACATTTAATTTAACACCAGTCAATTTTACGTTCAGAAAGAAGGAACAGCTATGGGTAATTGCTTATCACCTTTCATAGCCAATTTATTCACGAGTAAATTTGAAACCGAAGCCAGTCAAGAATTTGAATATTTCCCAAGGGAATGGTACAGGTATGTGGATGATGTTTTCGCGATTTTTGATACAAAGAAAGCAAATATAGATAATTTTGTTTCCATATTAAATAACCGATATAATTCCATTAAATTTACTTATGAAATTGAGAACAAAGGACAACTGCCATTTCTAGATATGTTAATTATTAAAAACAATAATAGGTTAGAATTTGATATCTATAGAAGACACAGTAACAGATACATATATTCCTAATGATTCATTTCATTGCAAACAACATAAATTAGCCGCATTAGACTTTTTAGTTCATCGTTTGGTCACTTTTCCTCTGAATAGAGTGAATTTCAATAAAGAAAGAAATCGTATTAGGAATATAACTAGAGTTAATGGTTATGACGATGACTTAATAAGCAAGTTAATAAATAGACATAAGTTCAGGTTAAATATTCAGAATTCCACCTTCTTTACACGCGAAGAAAATAAGATCAAGTTTGTCTCCATGCCATATAATCTGAAATATAGCAGGGGACTCAATAAGGTTTTAATAAGGTAAGCCTCACCTTAGTCACTAAGTTATCAGACAATTTGATTAATATCTTAGGAAATCCCAAAGACAAGATTCCTAATTGTGAGAAAAGTGGAATTTATGAAATTAGTTGTAATGATTGCGTCAAAAAGTCTGTTGGGCAAACTAAAAGGTTAATTAAAACACGATTTAAAGAACATTTAGCACATTTAAAATATAGTAGAACAGAAAAGTCTAGCATTGCCGAACATGCCCTTGAAGCTGATTATATTGTAATATTAGATAATCTAAGATTAATTAAAAATGTTCCTAATAGGAGATTATTGAACGCATACGAAAGTATGTAAATTATAAAATATAAAAGTAGTTTAAATAAAGACAGGAGGCTTATTCCTTATAGTCCCCTTTACTGGTTACTTGACCGGAACTGATGGACTTGCCTATGGCATTAGTTTCGCCTGAGTAATTCAGGTGTTAGGCTAAGTATAAATAGGCTAGATTTGTAGTTTAACTTTAGTCCATCATCACTCCTGATCAAGCTGGTTAGCGAAAAGCACGTCAAGTGCAAAAATAAAATGTTTGGTGTAGTGGCGATATATACTGAGTAGAATAAAGTTTTTGTAAAATTTTTAGTTCTCTATGAAGGCTCATTCGTCTAAATTGGTCTAAACTTGAGTTGAGTCTTTTCTTGTTATTTTTTAGGATGGGTGGCTGCTCGGGAATATTATGTCTATATTTTATTTCATTTATTTCCTTTTGAGTTTTACATTGCACACATTTATTCTTTTTTTTCAAAATTTATGATAATGATCCTTTTCTGTAACAATTATAATAGCGAAGTGTTAAAATCGCTAGAAAGTAGCAATTTTTAAGGTAATAATTCTCAATGTTAATGCAAATTGTCCTCTAATAGCAAGTGCTCGGATTTTCGTGGCTGTACTGACAGTAATAGAAGTTGTGGGGAGGCTCAGCGCTTAGCAAATAGACCAGAGACTTTGTAGGTATATATATATATATATATATATATATATATATATATATATATATATATATATATATATGTATATGTATATATATATGTATATAAAATACATTAAAATTCCGGGTTTCAATTCGTTCGTCTAACGATAAATTTGCACGACGTTTCGCCAAAATCTCATTTGGCATTTTCAAGTGCTCCCGCTATTGCTGCTGCCGCTCGAAGTTAATATATATATATATATATATTATTTATAATGTAAGAAGTTTTGCTTATGCCATGATTAACAAACTCAAATATCGTCGATTGCAAACATAAAAATTTGATGTAGTGGTGATAACTATAGTGAAGTGTCATTAAGCCAAAAATTTCCAAGATCCCAACATAGATGAAAAAATAGAATATAATAAAAATATAAAAAATTCATATATCTTGAACTTACTCTTCATGGGATTCCTCCTCATAGTGTTTCTTAGCTTCATCATTTCCTGAGAGTGGTAAATTACATATTGGACAAAAAAATATTTTAATATTTATTGGTTCCTAAAAAATGTCATATATCAGCTAGAAGGATATCATACTACAGCATAGTACTAATTGCTCATATTGACTTTGTTGTAATTTAGTAACACGTTACACGATTGTTTATGTACATTCTTGTTAGAAATGTCTACAGAATTTCTGCAAAAATTGTCATAGTGTCTCTAGGCCTCAAGATCATACACAATAATATTTCTTTGAATTAGGAATAGACAAAAGTAGACCAAACCTGATGATATATCCTCCGCCAATGTATTGTGCTAAGTTCAAGAAATTTTGGCCATAGTCGCAGAAAATATAGCTATCGCTACAGAAAGATAAACGCGTGGAACAAAATGTCGCTACAAAACGAAGCCGGCTGGCTACCGCTACATCGTTAAAATGAGCCTCGTCGCGTTTCTCAGTGATGACGAGCATATTTTTCCCTATTATTGTTACATAGGTGTATACTACAACTTCTTGCTCGGCATATCTGCGACTCTAGACGAGGCATATTTTAACGATCCGGTGGTAGCGAGTTTGCTATATCAATATAAACTGTCAGTGTTGAATATGCTGAGAGTGTTGTGGAATTATAACTAAATGGATAAATTAAACTGTCTAAATTAGGTTCCTTCATATTCACCTACTTACAGATAGATTTCATCCAGTTATCATTTTTGTTTTGTGTCATGTCGAGATATATTTATTATATATAAATTTTCTTTTAATGGTGGTCATGTCCTTAGTGGTTCGTGATTTGTTTTTTTAAGCTATTGAGTAAATCAGTATAAGTTGTCTTTTTTCTTTTTTTTTTATGTTATACACACATAAACATAGTAGTACTAGCAGTGATTGTGGGGAGGCTTGACATCTAGTAAATAAACCAGAGAAACCCTTCTTAATAACCCCGACAATACACATAAATTTAAAAACCACATTTAATAAGTTACATATAAAAGTTTGAAAATGGTAATTTTAAAGCTCCTACATTTGTAATTAGTATTTTCTTTTTTGTAACGTTAATAAAACCTTAAAATATAATAAGTCGTAACCATTACATTATGTATTTTACTCATTATACAAGACGTTTCTTAAATTGGGCTTTTTCTTTTAACTAGGACCTGCCCTCGCTGAAACAAATCCCTTTATTAAATATAAACTATATTAAAGTTTTGAACAAACTTTTGTAAACCCCCTAAAGTTGTACATAGTCTGACTGAGGTGTGAGAATAACATGTCTTATTGTATATAGTTAACCTCTAGGCACTGCAATATTTATTGTGCCCAAAGAATTTTTACTGAATACAAAATGTAAACACTCAAGGGGAAATATATTAAACCAAAGAGCACATTGAAATTTTATAGGTATGAAATTACAAATCTACAAAATTGTAAACAGTCATATTTTCTTGTGAGCGATTAATTTTAGTGATATGATAAACGGCCAAAGAAATGCCACAATTTAAAATACATTTGGTATAAACATTAGATACCTGATTCACTTAAAAAGTCTAACTTGAAAACTGATCAAATTTGACAATCAGGGATTTAATCTGAACTAACTAAAGTTATGATGTGTGCCTAAAAAATACGTTTTAATTTAAGATTAAACTGATAAAAATGAAACATTACTTTAAAAATTGTAAAAACTATATTAACTTTCCTACCTATTCATTTGTCAGGTTTTATTCTAAATTTTCTGATATAAATTTCTTTCGCAATATTTACTACATGAAAATAAAAGTCAACTTGATAACTAAAAGTTTTAACTTCAGTGGTAACCAGGTTGGGTCTAAGTATTAGACCCTTTTAGTGAATCTTGCTATAAAAATCCATAACCCAAACTCACATTTATTGTCTTTAGCTGTGTTTCAAGCCATTTAAATACATTTTTATAGTGGCCCTTTTGCCTGTAATGTTTATCAGTAGCATGTTGTTGACACATATGGCAATAAATCCTCGTTATTAAATGTGACAGTTTTTGTGCCACTTTTGCAGCTGGTGTCAAAATTTGGCTCTTTAGCGATGTTACAACTTCTTTTGACTTGCCAATGGGTAAATTACTTACGGAAATATTATGACCTAAAATAAAATTTAAATTAATTGTCCTTAATACTATACAAATATAGTCATATTGTTTAATCACTGTTTGATCTGTTATTTTATAATGGCTGTTCTGGAGGAATTATCGAGGTCTTACAACAAGTAGTGGTTATTAGCAACAAAAATTTTATTTCTGTTAAGAATTAATTAGATCCTTATTTTCTTGAAGAGTGAAATTTTTTCATAGGGTTAGAACTTTCTTGTAATTTCTAGCATAAATATTAGTGGTGGAAGATGATTTTTTAATCAATATTACTCAGTATAATTTACCTGAATCTATAGATGGGGAATGAAGCATGGAAGCAGCTACATTGTAATCGGTCAAATTGAATTTTTCTTCTACAGAGCCCTCTGTGATAGCGAGTTCTTGTGCGATTTCTTCGTAAGTGTAAGGTGGAGGTTTTAAGTAATTACATACAGACGTGCTTGAGTCTGAATTGGTGTCGCTATCATCTGAGTAGTCATTCAAATAATGTCCACTATGAATTTTATAAAGATCGTTCAACTACAAAAAATAAAAAAATCCCAATAATATAATTAGTGAAATAATAAAGAATAACAGAATTTTTGTATATCCATAAAAACCGGCCAAGTGCAAGTCGGACTTGCTTTTAAAATAAAAATTTTTGTTACAAAGGTAAAGGTGACTTTACAAAATACACCCCAAAGTTTTGAAAAAAGTTTGCTTCCGATTTTTGTTTTTATATACCATATAAATTACACTGGTCAACAAAAAAAAGAAAATTGCTCGTTTCCTGTGATTTTTTTTTGTTTCTATCTCAAATTGACACGTAGTTTTTAAATATGGCAACAATTTTTCTCTAACAGCTTTTGTTTTTGAGTTATAGCTAACTACCTTCATTTACTATTTTTACTTAGATTTTCGTTTTTTATTGGACACTAAAATATATTTTGTTGTTGTTTTTAGATATGGCTTCGCCAAGAAGATGTTGTGTGCTTAATCCCGATTGTTTTTGCTATATTTGTGGTGAATATATATTTGCAAAATATCGAAAACTTATATCGGACTTTGTGAAAACTGCGTATCATCAATACTTTAAAATAAAATTGTGTAATCAGGACAAGCCATGGGTTCCTCATATTGTATGCCAGAAATGTGTGGTATGTCTACGGTTATGGTCCAGTGGAAAAAGAGATGCAATAATGTTCGTAACACCCATGATTTGGCGAGAACCTCGAAACCATCATGACGATTGCTACTTCTGCGTTGTGAAAATAAACGGAATTAACCCTGGAAATCGAAGTAAGTGGTCATATCCTAACTTATCTTCTGCTCAACGACCTCAATTAAAATCACAAGAGGTACAACCCAGCACATCTAAATCTTCTGATGATCCAAATCTCTGTGAACCCGAACGAAATACATCAAGTGAAGACTCTGGTTCAGACTACAAATGTAGCCTTTCAGAACCTCAACCATTTAATCAGAAAGAACTAAATGACTTAGTAAGAGATCTGAACTTACCAAAAGAAGCTTCTGAAATTTTAGCATCTCGTTTAAAAGAAAAAAAATTAGCTTACTCCGGAAACCAACATTACATTTTATCTTACCCGAGAAAAAAATCTGTTACCGTATTTTTCTCAAGAGAAGAATTTAGTTTTTTGTAACGATGTTGGTGGTATTTTGCAGCAGATGAGATTAAAACAGTACCAACCTAGTGATTGGCGTCTTTTCATAGACAGCAGCAAAAGAAGTTTAAAGTCTGTTTTGCTTCATAACGGTAACAAGTACGGATCTATACCTATTGCACATTCGACGACTTTAAAAGAAGAATACGTAAATGTTTCTAAGGTTATGGAAAAAATTAAGTATCAAGACCACAAATGGGTCATTTGTGTTGATCTGAAAATGGTTAACTTTCTTTTAGATCAACAGGGGGGTACACAAAGTTCCCTTGTTTCACGTGTCTCTGGGATAGTCGTGACAAACAACACCATTGGTCACAGTTTGGCCAGTGCGGGAAGAGCTAAAAGTTGGTACAAAAAATGTTATAAATGTGCCTTTAGTTAGCCGAGACCGCATCATACTTCCACCACTTCATATTAAACTCGGCATAATGAAACAGTTTGTGAAGGCGCTTGACAAAAGTGGCGAATGTTTTAATTTTCTTTCACGCAAGTTTCCAGGATTAAGTTCAGAAAAATTGAAAACTGGTATTTTTGATGGGCCACAGATTAGGCAACTCGTGAAAGATCCTAATTTTGTCAAATCAATGACTGAAGTCGAATCCAAAGCTTGGAATTCATTTGTTTTGGTTATGAGTAGCTTCCTAGGCAAAAAAGAAATCTGACGACCATGTCGAGCTTGTTGAGTGCATGCTATCGAACTTGCAAGAGCTAGGGTGCAACATGAGCATAAAAAATCCACTTCCTGCACTCACATTTAGACCGATTTCCACAAAATCTGGGTGATTTTAGTGAGGAGCAGGGTGAAAGAAAAGATTTCATCAGGAACTTCGGACAATGGAAGAGCGTTATCAGGGGCGGTGTGTGACTCACATATGATGGCAGACTACTGCTAGAGTTTGTAACGAAATCTACCTAAAGTCGTTCATTCAAGGAAATCTTATAAAAGATCATTTGCTAGTGTTCAATAGAAATTTTGTTAACATAATGTATTATTTTTTTTGTATTTTTTTGGCAAAATAATAAAACTGTATATTTCAAAAGGTAAAGCTGTTAGCAATCTCTCAGTATTTTTTTCATAGTCAGGGCCATAGAAATACCCAATAACAGAAAAAAAAAAATAAAGGAAACAAGACTTGTGTTGACCAGTGTAAATTTCATTCAATCTACATCTTATCCAGGATATTCCAGAATTTTTTTGAAATGTTTTTATTAGTACTCTTAGAGATAGGGTTGGGGGACCGCAATTTTTGGCAACTTTTAGCTTTTATTTGACACCCCACTCGATGATCTTGAAAAAATCGTTTTTTATATACCCGATAAATTATCAAAGTATCACTTGTGATAATGAAAATTTAGTTTAATCTACACCTTATGGAGAATATTCCAGAATTTTTCCGCAATTTTTTGATTAGTACTATTAGAGATAGGGTGGGGGGACAGCGATTTCTGGCAATTTTTTTCAAATAATATAAAGAAAAATTTGCGCCAGTATTAAATCATATATATTTTTGAACTCGGGTTTTCAAAAGCCGTCACTTGACACCACCCTCAATAACTTTGAAAAAAAAAAAGATTTTCATTTCCGATTTCACCCCCCAAAACTAACCCCTTAAGACAAAATTTAACTTTCAAAACAACACGGCCCTGATTGGACCATTAATTCCTATATTTGTGACAAATTTCAACATTTTATGTTAAATAGTTTCGGAGAAAAAATCGGGTGTGACAGACAGACAGACGGATGGACGCCGAAGTGATCCCATAGAGGTTCTGTATGGCACATTAAAAAAATTATTAACCTTTTAAAAATAACAAACTAAAATTATCCATTATGTTTTTTCAATGAAAATATGGGATATGGTTTTTGAACACAGATTGTACTGGCAATAGCTATATTTATTAGTCATTTTTTTAGACTGTAAAAAAGCACCGTAATGATCTTTAATATGTACAATTAGAGTGTTTGGATATTTATTCAACATTGCTTCCTTTAAGAAGAACAGCACTTGAAATTACCAATATTTAATTTTGAGTCTTTGGTCAAGAAAGAGGACTTTGAAAGAAATGAAGATTGAAATATTTTGTAGTAGTTTAATGGCACCATCTTCTTGTTTTGTTTCACAAAATAAGCTGATTTAAAGCATAATTTGTCATGATTCATGTAAGGGATGAGGGTGGAAATATTGCGTGGTAGAATTGAATATACGAAACTACTTGTCATGATGTTTAGGGTTTT
Organism: Pachyrhynchus sulphureomaculatus; assembly: GCA_019049505.1. NCBI lineage: Eukaryota > Metazoa > Arthropoda > Insecta > Coleoptera > Curculionidae > Pachyrhynchus > Pachyrhynchus sulphureomaculatus. The sequence goes on from CM032446.1 coordinate 187,947,795, forward strand.
TGAGATGGAAAAAATCCGAAGGTGATGTCAATTTTTCATCACCGAGTACCTCAAAGAAAGTAAAATGACTCCTATGGATTTTGAGCATTCTCCAGGAGATAAGTTATGACGAAGAATCTTCGAGAATATAGAATGTTCCCTAAACATACATATATAATGTAGTGATAGTAATGAATAGTGTGAAATAGTAAAGAAAAATGTTCCCTAAGAATGACAGTGAATAAATAGTGAATCTAAATTAAAAAAAACCGGTCAAGTGCAAGTTGAACTTGCACAATTAGTGTTCCGTACGATTGTTTTTAAAATAGAAAATTTTGTTAGGGTGGTATAAAATGATCAGTGACTTCACAAAACACACCCCAAATGAGTTTTTAATAAAGTTTGCTTCCAATCTTTACTGAAAACTGGTGACCTTGAAATTTGGTTTTTTTTTTTTTCTATACCAGATAAATTATTAAAGGTAATGATAATTTTCGTTCAATCTATACCCCGTGGAGAATATTCCAGGGTTTTTTTTCAAAATTTTTTGATCAGTACTTTTCGAGATAAGGTAGGGACAGCGATTTTTCACGATTTTTTAAAAGAAATACGAAGAAACGTGTGCGCAAGTATTACATTATATATATATTTTTTACTCGTGTTTTCACAAGCTTTCATTTGACACCACACTCGATGACCTAGTAAAAAAATTTTTTTTTCACTTCCGATTTCACCCCTCAAAACGAATCCCTTAAGTCAAAATTTATGTTACGGTGATATAAAATGATCAGTGACTTCACAAAACACACCCCAAATAAGTTTTCAACAAAGTATATTTCTAATCTTTACTAAAAATTGATGACCTTGAAATTTCTGTTTTTTTTATATACCAGATAAATTATTACAGATAATGCACTCGTGATAATTTTCGTTCAATCTACACCCCGTGGAGAATATTCCAGAATTTTTTCAAAATTTTTTGATAAGTACTTTCCGAGATAAGGCGGGTGGACAGCGATTTTTCGCGATTTTTTAAAAATAATACAAAGAAAAGTGCGTGCAAGTATTACATCATATATATATTTTTTACTCGTGTTTTCACAAGCTTTCATTTGACACCACACTCGATTACCTAGTAAAAAAATTTTTTTTTTCACTTCCGATTTCACCCCCCAAAACTAACCCCTTAGGTCAAAATTTAACTTTCAAAACTACATGGCTCTGATGATTCCTATATTACTACCAAATTTCAACTTTCTATGACAAATAGTTTCATAGAAAATCGGGTGTGACAGACGGACAGACAGACGGACAGACACCGAAGTGATCTTATAAGTGTTCCGTACGGAACACTAAAAAGAATGAAGAAGAACATTCTCGTCAAACATCATTACAGGTAGAAGTGGTGGAGGCTTTTTATAAATCTTGTGTAACTTTGAATTTACTCTGTTGTAAATATCAAATTTTTAGTTTTTGTATATAGGAATTTGGAAGTCATGTCGATTTTTCAATGTAACTAGCTATTCAAAACAATTCCTTTTTTTAAACTATATCTAAATTTTGTTTTTTGTTTAGTCACTATTTTCCTTCTTGTAGAGGCCGCACAGTTTTGAATAGTACCTTGATTTTCAAGTATATTTTATTGCAACTTCCGTTTTAGTTGTACTGACAGGGCACACTCATATAATGTGTTTTATTATGTATAATTTTGTGTCGTAAGTTGTTATAAGAACTACAATAGTTATCATAATATGAAACTACTGTTGACAATTAAAGACAGCTATTAACTAAACTGATAAAAACACATTTAACACTCTCCGAAAGTCCTTTTGTTCCTTTAAGATATCCTACATCTTTTAAACTATAATTACAAAAAAATTTCTTTAAACCCCAGTTGCTTAAAACTAGCAAGACACTTTCTGTAGCTTTCAGGTTTCTCTGCTGTTTTTATTTCATTTTCTTTTTGCTCCATAACTTTTCGAAATGTCTTCTGTCTTCACTTTCAGTGACATCAGAGGTAGTAAATGTACTCCATTTTTTAGTCCCATATTTTATTATTTTCTGTCATTTTTTAAACCCATTATCCCTTTCTAAATCTAGTACTCGAAGATGCTAACCTGTCAACAATTGTGCTAGAAGAGCACCTCAATAGTTTTATACAATCAAAGCACATGAGATAAAAGTTGAAATTTGGCTTTTGGTATTAGTAAGGTACTCTTGAGAGCTATACCAGCCATTTGAATTTGTAATCTTTGAGAAATTATCCAAATTCTTAATTATTAAATTATCTGGTGTCGGATTATAAAGTTTTTTTTATTTAAAAAAATTTAAAAGGGCACTGTACTAGTAGTGTGTAGTAGTACTAGTTATATTTATAAAAATCTTGTCTCTCAGTACTAGTAATTTATTAATTTTCTCAGAGTGGTGTTTATCCTAAAGTAACTTTTTTTTATATTTGCTAAATATTATATATACATGTGCTTTATGAGTTTTGATGAAAATTAGTTAAATTTGTTCTCTTGATCAATCTGCAAAAAATTATAAAAATATTTCTGCACAATGCAGTTTGTTCTGGAAATACATTGTCTCAGCATCGCTATGTCAATTAAATTTTGGTGAAATTTCAGTATGCAGGTTTTTCAGAAAAAGGAAGGTTTTTTTTTAAAATAGGCTTAAAAAGGCCTAATGTTAAAAAACGGGGGAGGCGGTTTTTGCTAACCTGAACTAAATAATCAGTAATTACAAAGTACATTTAATAATGAAAAAAAGTCCTACCTTAATGTGAAAAAATGATATACATACTATATTACTGTCTGGAGACCAAAGTTAGTTCAGGTTAGTACAGTGTCCCCACGATTTTTTCTCGTAAATCTCTCAGAATTCGGCCATTTTAGGCCTATTCCAAAATAAAAACCTCCCTTTTTCTGAAACGCCCGCGTACCGAAATTTTACTTTAATTTTTTCCAAGTAAAAATACTGCTTTTCCCACACTGATTTTCTTGCAACTTGGTCGACAAGTTGCTAAAAAAATAAAAAATGATAAAAATACACGTAGATTCAAAATATCTCCGTGTCTCTACGCCTTTAAAGTTATATCGTTGTATTTGATATATCTAAATAAGACTTAACGCGAACGAACGAAAGAAATATGTTGTAAATTAATAAATATCGTGCATAAAAAAGCCGGAAAATTTATTTCAACTAAGTAAGAATTAAAACCTACCGTAACATTTTCTCCTAATTCATCTAGTAAATCATCCATAGTTTGAACTAAAAAACGATAAAAAAGTATTTAGATTTTACCGAGTATTTAACCGTTGTTCCGACATAATAAATAAAACAAATTAAAAAAAAATTAAAACATAACCTCCAAAGGAATTATAAAGCTCCTAAAAATAACAAAATGGATTTTTTGAACCGTCAGCAAGGAATTCGGGTCGGTTTACATTGAATTTGGGTCAGGTATAGCCGGTTGAAATTAAGGCAGTCCGGCAACGTGAACGAAATAATAGACTATCTAAAATGAAAACTGTTCAGTATTCTATGATGGGTGTAGAAATTTTAATGTTTTCTTTCTTTTAACATTTCTTATTTAACGAAATAACTACCCATCACGTTAAAAAGTTGAATTGAACGCCAAGTAAAATGTTATATTAAGCCACACCTGTACCCTAACTTGTTTGTTGGCAGGGTTTGCAATCTGACTATCCTCAGCAGACAGTTTTTCTCCCGTATCTGGTCTTTGATATAGGAGGCAGTTTGCCATGGATTGTGGCGGGCTCGACCCTCGTGACAGTAGCCTAAGCTTGGGCGGTCTGGATGCCTGCTGTCAACTTATTGACTAGAATGTCCAGGTCGCTTGTGGTAGGAATAGGGGAGGTGTCGACTAGGAACCTTTGGAAGTGCTTCCAATCAGTGACGCCGGTAGTGACAGTATCGTTAATCCAGTCGGCAGGGTCGCCCAGAGTAAGAAGGTGAAAGGAGTATTCCTGGAGGACTGTAATATTGTAGTGAAGGCCGACGTTTCTGACTAGGAAGAGGTCGGCTTTGCGTTGCCTATAAACACTGACTCGTCTGGAGTGATGATGTTAAGGGGTAGTTGGTTCTGGATTAGTGTTCGTGACTAGGTTTCTCCAGTGAACGTTTTTAGCGTTGAAATCGCTGCCCAGGACCAACTTTTGGTTGTTGGGGCCGAATAGTCTATGATAGTCTACAGGGTCAAACAGGTGGTTATTCCCGTTTTGCTGGTAGACAGAAGAGAAATGAACTGAGGTATTGTTAGCTATGGAAACGGCTATAGTGGTGGCTTCGGTTTGGGTTAGTGTGAGAGACGGTGGCTGATGATAATTTAGGGATTGTTTGATTAGGATTATGGTCCTCCCGAAGGGGACCCCGATTCTATCATTCAGGAAGGTTTCTTGAACTAAGGCGATATCAATAATATGCTCCTGCAGGAAATTCTGAAGCTGTTGCTTTTTGGGGACAATACAGTTGGCGTTCCAAGTTAGAATCGCGAGTTAATTTTTATCGGGCGTGTCATTTATGGGGCGGGAGAGTTAAACAGGGGTCTGAGAGCTGGATATTAGCGTTGCATTTTCGGCATATTCTTAGATAGCTGCTGAATGGCAGCGTTCATCGCGTTCATTTGTTGAACCACCACGATATCGGGGAGCTGGGGGTTAGGAGTGGCAAGTTTCGAGTTGTCCTGTTTGCCCCAGGTAAAATTGGGCTTGGGTGACGAAAGGCTGGACCGCTGTGGTCTTGGACGCTTGGGTCATCCATTGTAGAACGATGGATGCACACCTCGCAGTTGGCGCAACGGGCTGGGTTTTCTTTTCGCTTTAAGCATGTGAAGGACAGATGTCCTTGCCCACATTCAACTACATCTTATGGACGAATGCCGAAGAGCTGACAGTTGTAGCACTAAGTGCTGCGGGCTTGGTTGATTTTCAACCATGATAGCGTACACGCAAACATACTTTAGTCTTTGGCAAGAAGACAAGGACGATTGCCATGGACTCGTCCCCCTTATGGTGCCAGCGAATGGCACGCCTAAGATAGTGACCTTGACGATTCAAGTCCTTTGTGATGTTTTCGAGGGTTCTCATTCGTTAACACCACGTAGTAGCATGTTATTAGATTTCTCCTCAGCGAGGACGAAGGCATGATCTGGTTCCTTCTGATTGTCGAGGTACCTTGAAATATTTTTCGGGTGAATTTTTATGCCTTCCGGCACGATGACGGCATGCCCATAATCGAATTTGCGTTCGTTGAACGCAGCAGTGATGACGTTGTACCTCTTTTTTTTTGCAAGGGCCAATTGGAGGCACTTTGGTGGATGTAGCTGACCGGGTAGCTTGGGGAACTTGGGGTTTGGGTTTTGAAGCTTGGGTCCCTGGATGTTTTGTAATTCGTCTTCTCGAAATTGGGCTGCTGGTTTTGAAGCTACTGAGATGGGCAGGGGTTAAAATGGAAGATTTGACTTTTCTGAATTTAAACTGTCCTGTTGGCTGGCGCTAAATTTGTCCTTCTTGTTTTGTGGTGGTGGTCTTTTTGGAGGGGCTGTTTCTTCGTCGGACGATTGAAGAAACCTCTTCCTTCTTCTGGCTTTTCTGTTTAATTCTTCCATCTTTGTTGGTCCCTCGTCAGCAGAAACGTCTTCTTTGGTTTGCATTTTTCTCTGCATAGTGAGGATTTGGCTCTGAGGTCCTTGATCTCTCTGACCAAATCCTCTATTAGCGCGTCTTTCCTGGTGCAATCGGCTTCTTTTTTGGCGTATTACCTGTCTTTTCTTACGGTTTTTTCTTTTAGGAATTTAATGGTTTTTCACGTGAAAATCCTTCGTATAACAATGTTGGAGTCTTAATTAGATGAATAATATTTTGACTACATATTCATCAAAACTATGAAAAACTTAATTCAGGTTTATAAATGGCAAAAAAAAAAAAAAAGATTTTTGTTTAAAATAAATATTAGCATATATAAATATATATATATATATATATATATATATATATATATATATATATATATATATATATATATATATATATATATATATATATATATATATATATATATATATATATATATATATATATACATATATATATATATATATATATATATATATATATATATATATATATATATATATATATATATATATATATATATATATATATATATATATATATATATATATTAAATATATTAATTAATATATTAGCCCAGGAGGGGATTTTAGTTAACGAAAGAGAAAATAATTTGGTGCAGCTAAGAAATAAAAAATGTTTTTTGAAGAAAAATATATAATATAGCTCGGTTATATATATATTGGAATTTGAGATTCAGCATCAAATTTTAATATTAATCTTAGCCATATAGCTGAGAGAAATTATCAAATATAACAACTGGCCAAAATCCATCAAATTTTGTTTATGAACTAACTAAACTCAATATGTAAAATTTCAGACTTTATGTAAAATATATGAATCAATTTGTACTCGTAAGTTATTAAAATTTTCGACAAGAAAGTGTAATGTTCCCTTAAAAGTAGATCTGACACAAACTACATTTAAAATTATATAAAACCAACACTATGTTTTAATTTCCAATATATTTAAAATGACTTGACAATTGTTTCACCAGAAATGTATGTAGTGTTGTTTTTATATAATTTTATTATGAATTTCCAACAACAGTCAAAGAAACTACATTTAAAGTACACATATTAACTCTTAAAGTTTATAAATTCTGTTATATTAGTAAATATAATTATATTTTAAAAGTTTTTTAGTTTATTCTGAAATATATTTAATAATTTTGAGTATTTAATGCTTTTTGGTCATTGTTGTTCAGCCTCTTGGTATTACAAGAGAAGAAGTAATCATAGTTAACTAGGTGTGATTATGCAGATTCTGATTAAAAATTTTTTCATATCCATACCTGTAAGTGATAGATTTCAATAAATTGAGGTGACGATTATCTCACAACATGATTCAAGTTTTCTCAGATCAAATATTAATTATATATGCCGGGGATATTAATACTATGTTTACATATATTCCTTAAGCCCAATACATGATATTGTGAGTGAGATAATGATAAAACACAGTTGATACTCGAAAGAGGGTGTAGGATATATCCTAATTTCGGCAGAGGATAATATGCTTTTTTTTAAATTGAGACAGTTGCCTAAACCTTTACTGTTATTGCACTGCTATCAATATAGACTGATATAGGTAAAGAAATAAACTATCACAATTTCCTTCTGTTTCAAAATCTATTTGATAAGTAAAAAATTGTCTTTGGTGGATGTAAAAGACAGACACTGAAAATATAATTTGTGTGCAATGACTTCAGTATTTACTTGTTTATGAAAATGTTCCTTTTCTAAATTTCGTTTTAGCCCAGAGAAAATATTTTGTTTGAAACAAATATTTTTATATAATATTATCTTTGACTGGACTAACAAAAACAGCAATAAAGTAAGTTAGGTTAATATCCTTTTTCCTTTCCTTTTCTTTAAATGATTTAGACAGAGAGATAGAAACATACTGTAACCACAGTAGCGAAACTCAGGGGTAATCGTATAAGAAAATCAGGTCTCCGTTTTCAAGGGGTCACGTGGCAGTCCGCCATGTTAAAAAGGGGACAAGCGGGAAATTTTAAATCGAAATAATGTTACTGTGCAAAGTTTTATGATTTAAAATTATAGATATTATAGAAATGTTTGAAAAAATTTTTGCCAAAGCCAAATCTTTGCTCTATAATTAAAAATGTCCTTTCAACATCTTTAAGAGCTTCTCAGAATTATTGAGGTATCCGTATACGATTTATTTTTACTTACGCACAACAATAATCTAAGTTGACTTTTTATTAAAAAACGGAATTATTTTTTTTTTAATTATTCATAACTTATTATATAAACAAAAACCTGAATAATAATTCTCTCCGTCCCATTATCACTCGCTTATTTTCGCTAGAAATAGCATCCATTAAGCCGTTCCGGTGTTAGAACTGTACCCGGCTATGAATCCCTAAAGTGATGTTTTACAAAATAGTCGATTCACGAAACAGTTTTTATAAGTCATTTTTGGTTTGGTTACGTGCAAAACTCAAATATTATTTTTTATGTAAATAGTAATGTTACTGATCCTATATCTTCATTATTCCTGAATCACAGGACGGAAATTACTCTGAAATTATTCCTGCTGGATTGTGTTCGCTATCGAATTCTAATCCCGATGTAACGACCAACAAAATATAATATACCGAGAGGAATGAGACCCTAGACAAGGGATTCTAGTCAGTTCCCATTATAAATGTCGAATTAATAATAGTCAAATAGTGAATTTCAAAAAATCTTAATAACAGGGCCATTTTGCAAGATTGTTTTTCGAATTTATGGGGTTTTGAAAACTAAAGATGAGAACTTTTTTTGTAAGAGACTATGAATTTACTTTGATAAAATCTTATATCATTTTAGACGCACCCATAATACATTATTTCTAATTACTAGTAGAATTAAAATATTATTCATCTACCATTTATGTCTTAACTTTGTGATTTATTTATTGTTTTGGCGGTGGTGGCGAAGTGGTGGTGGTAGTGATGTTAAAATGACACAGAATTTCATAAACGAAATTAATCAAAATTAAAATATGTTGTGGTGAGCCACCAAGTTCGGAAAAATAAAAGAGTAATTCGGGACATTTTATAACAATCTATTTTAAGAAACTATGAATAGAAAATTTCTATTTTTAAAGAACTATGTATTTAATATTCTCATCGGTCAAAGAAAAGTAGTTATATTATTTAAAGGATAGAATGTTTTTTAGACTCATATATTATGAATAAATAATTTTGAAGTTTTTATATTAATTAAATTTTCATGATAAATATTAAAAACAATATTTTATCGCTTCAAATTAAACAAAAAAAATTATGAAAGAAATAAAATTGTTATAACAATTTGTCTTTGTCAGATGATGAAAAAAGGTCTGAAAGGGCTTGTGAATTTAAAATCGAGGTCATTAACATGTCATACGTAAAGCGTTGTTGAGCCCATCGTAACGGTTTCAACGTTTTTTTCACACTCAGACACCTCTTATCCAGAGCGGCAAACTCAGTTAAACCTGCCCTGTTAATCCGAATTTAAAATTAGTAAACACATTAACAGCAGCCCTGAAAATTAAAACTTTTGACATTATCCGTATAATTTTAAACGTTTTTAGAAGAATAAAAAAAAAGAACATAATATTGTATCAACGCTTTATTATAAAATATCACATAGAATTTGTATTTATATTTGACAGAATGTCAACAACATATAGTTTCGTTGTCAGTTATAACGTAACCAAGCGTCTTTTTGAAAAGATATTTTTTCTTATTCGGGGAAGTTTGCAAAATTTTATTGTAAGAAAATGTTCTTTCATGTGAACCCCCTTCCCACCCAATTATTAATATTGAATATACTGTATCGCAAAGGGTTTAAGAGTTTTGAGGTCTACTGATAGATAAGTTTTGTCTTTAGGAGGTACCGCCCCTCGTATAAGCAGGAATGTTTTCTTTTTTCCTTAAAGAAACGTCCGGTATTCATATGCCTCCGCCCCTAAATCAAGCTACGCCATTGCATCAGGTATGGTAGTTTTTTCGGAGTTTATAAAACTGATACGTATGAATATATTTAGTCAATTATCTGTTATATAGTAAGGATGATTTTTACTGATAGTGGTTCAAAAACTATAATTTTGACAAAAATTAGATAAGCTAGATTTTAAACGTTTTGATGTTACAATTTCAGCAAAAAAAAGACAAACTATATTTGTTACCGACATTCTGTCGCCGGTAATACATACTTTTAATAATGAGTAATAATAAAGTAAATAATAATACATATAACCTCTAAAATTTGTTACAAGATTTTACAAGCAGTTTCTTTACAGACAACAGTAAGAATGTCCCTAAAACCTACAGTACTTTAATTTTAAAACATACCACCCTTCCCAATTAATTTTATTATTGAACATATTAAATACAATATTCTCTGGTCTACCCTTCGCTATCTCAAAAAGAATTTCGTTTTCAAAAACGCCTTTTGATAAACATTAAAGTTTTATAGGTGGTTTCAAAATTTTCGGACTGGCCATATGGGCACAAGTGACAGCTTAGGTTACGATATTGACTATTATTTTTTTGACAGAAGAGTTAATATCCACTTAATAATTTTGCATCACATTTGGACAAAAAAGCTATCCGCAAGATGGGTGCCGCGATTGCTCACGCTTGACCAAAAACGGAATCGTGTGAAGTGTTGCTTTTGTAAATAATGTATGAAACATGGATCAAAACGAACAAAAATCTACATCGACCAAAAAAGGCATATTGGCGACCCAAGGGATAATCTTAAAAAAGGGTAAAACTATTACAGGTGAATACATTTCAAAATTAATGGATATAGGAGCCATCCCCCCTATTCTCCAGTCTCCCTCGGACTATATTTGTTCAATTTGTAACTTAAGAGTAAAATTGTATTTTGCGTTGGACAAATCCTATTATTTTAGAACATTATTACGTACAAACACATGTCAGTTTTCAAACGGTTCTATTATTTTTTTTAATATCCATTTTCTTTGTAGTTGTCCAAAAATTACATTTCAACAGTCTATACGAAAGTAAACTGGAAGATGATATTTTCTAACGAAAGTAGGAAGATAGGTTTTTTAAAAGAATTAAGTAAACTATTTTACTCAAAGTGGCACTGTTTAGAGGCAAAAGTTTATCCAATGTAAAAAGTATCATTTTAAATCTCAAAAACAATTTTTGACACACAATATTTTTTACCTTGTTGAAACTATTTACAACTTTTTATAGAAGTGCCTTTCTGGTTAAGAAAGTGTCTTTAAAATCATTTTAACAAATTTCAGAAATATTTTGGATAAGTAATAATTAAAATTTATATTATACATACACACACAAGTAAATACTTACTTAGTAAGTAATAAAAAAACAACACTTTACATAGTAAAAACACAAAAAAGTATATAGATTATTATAAATAATATTAATTTATGTAATAAATTACATTTACATGTTTTCATTTTAGTGATGCAAGTGAATTAAATCAGATGACTATCTGTTAATTAGTTGTCAGATACGTAAATAGACTTGTTTTTGTCTGTTCTTTCTATACCATTGTAAATTTTCACAATGACGTAGTCTAAATGGCACTTACATCATTTGTATGACTAAATTTGACAAGTGATAACAATAATTAAAACTACTCTTAATCAATTATAAGTGTTCTACTGATAATTACCGTCCCAAATTTGTATTTATCAAAGGCGTATTTCACTTACTATTATTTATATAATATCATTAGCAAGCCTTTGTGCCGTCAGCTGACTAACCTTCCTTTACCTAGCCCCCAAGCCAGGATATATTATATATTGCTGGAGTTTGTTTGTATGGGGTGCTGATATTTGTGTAGTTTTATGGTGTTTTATTTGTACATAATAAAAATAAGGAAAAAAAATTGACTATTAAAGCGTCGTGGAAGATTTAAAAATGAGAAATTTACCGCTCAATGATAAGTTGACTTTTTATTAAAAAACGGAATTATTAATTATTCATAACTTATTATATAAACAAAAACCTGAATAAAAATTCTCTCCGTCCCATTATCACTCGCTTATTTTCGCTAGAAATAGCATCCATTAAGCCATTCCGGCGTTAGAACCCGTTTATGATCCCTAAAGTGATGTTTTACAAAACGATTCACGAACAGTTTTTATAAGTCATTTTTGGTTTGGTTACGTGCATTGATGACAGAATAACCAAGAACAACGGAAGGCATAACCGCAGTAATGATCGGTAGATCACTTTTAATCGGGGTTTGCGTTGCTCGATACTTATATTTAATTACTTTACTGCGTCACTTGAGAAATACAGAGATCATACAAGTTATCCACCGTGATCAGTAACCGTGATTAAACATATAAATATTTGACTATAAACACTGTTTAACTTAAACTAAAAGACTTAAAAATATATTGAACAAACGAAACGCAATTCATTTTGATGATATTGGAGGAATGTTAATAAAGAAAAAAAGGTCAAGTTGACTTTCTTCAAAATTTTTATTACATCTATCGGCGTATTCACTAATATCGACTATATATAGTATTTCGTAAAAATTTCAATTGTTAAAGAGACTACGACGCAGTCAAAACAACTTTGTAGCCATAATGTTGGAAATGTGATTTTTATTATTACCTTATAGTATGAAATTTAAGATTGGCATATGGTTTTACAAACATGTAAAGTGCAATGCTTGTGTTTCCTTATGTGACATCAAGGTGTAAATTTTTTGTTTATAAATGGTAAAATTTACAATTTCCTCTTAAAGAAATATAAATTGTAACGTAAATTAAATCCTATGCTTTAGTTCAGTCTCCTTTATTCTGCGCTAAATTTCATAAGGAATCGTCTGGCTAATTACTCAACTAGTCAGTAACCCCGTGTCCTAAAGCTTAATACAAAAAAACTATTAAAACTATTTTGCGAATTCATACTAGTTTTTCTAGTTTTTTAACTTAGTCCGCAGAAAAGGAATATTTCCTTCCTGATAGAAATGCGTCCGAGTTCAGTCAAAAATACCGTTTTAAACAATTACTGACCAGTTCTATTGCTTTCAGAAATTATTGAATATTATCTTTGATTGTGTTAGCCGATACCTGTTGGAAATTCATAATAAAATTATATAAAAACAACACTATATTTTAATTTCCAATATATTTAAAATAACTTGACAATTGTTTCACCATACAATGACTTCTTCAGAAGTAAATTAGAAAGAAAAATATTTGGTAGTGATCCTGGTTATATAGTGCTTAAAACTATCCTTAATCACCTAGGATTATGCTAATCATTTTATTATATTATTTACTGACAAAGTTATTTAAAAAATGCAAATCTGTGGTACTATTTCAGAGAACTAATAAAGATTAAGTAAGGGTGAATGGTTTAAGTCTATCTGTTCTTTAATAATAGATCGTAGTTTTTTCGTTTGTTAATTTCAAGACATTAAACCATATTTAATTTTTTAGATTTATTTTCTACATGTAGGATTTTTAAGGTATCATCAAAATTATGGGATTCGTTTACTATATGGGTTGCGTAATGTGAATTGTTCTTATTTTTTAAATAACTATGTTTATGTTCTTTAATGCGAATTTCAAAAGATCTACCGTTTGTCCTACGTAGGTTTTAGTACAAGATCCACAATTTAATAAATAAACTCCTGATTTTAAGGATTTGTTTGGTTTTTCATTCAAAATTATATTCCCTAAGGTATTACTGGTTTTGAATGCTATTTTATTGTTCTTTATTGTTAAATGTTTTAAAATTATTCTAGTTATTTTCCCTGTGTACGTGAATGTGCTAAATTTTCCTTTTTTGTCATTAATAGTAGGATAAATTAGAACGATTGCTTGTTTAAACGATTTTTTATTCAAGATATTATCTATAATCTAATCTACAATCTAGGGTCATATCCATTATTAATTGCTATTTGTTTGATTATGTTGAATTCTTTGTTAAAATTAGTTTTAGTGATAGGGATATGTAACAGTCTATGTATGAAAGAGTTAAAAGCTGCCATTTTGTGAGTATAAGGGTGGGATGAACTATTGTGTATGACTGTGTCAGTATGTGAAGGCTTGTGAAAAATCGAGAAATCGTGTTTATTGTTTAGTTTTGATATAGATATGTCTAAGAAATTTATAGAGTTACTAGTTTCTAATTCTAAGGTGAATTTAATGTTAGAATGCAAATTAATTAGGAAGTTAAGGAGGATTGTTAGTTGTCTATCTGTTCCCGTGAAATATAAAATGATATCGTCAACATATCTATATCAGTAAACAATATTTTTTCTTGCCGCGTTTTGATGAATTTTTAGTTCTAAATGATCCATGAAAATTTCCGCTAGTAAAGGGCTTAAAGGATTACCCATTATTAGACCTTCGTTAGATGTATAAAAGTTATGGTTGAATTCAAAATAGTTTCAATCCAAACACGTCGTAAGTAAATCTAAAATATCCCGTTTAATAATTTCGTTTACTTTATTCTTGATTAAGAGCTTCTCTACTAATTCTATGATTTCATATGGTGAGATACTAGGAAATAAGTTTTGTACATCAAATGAGATAATTCTAGAATTTTCTGGTAAGTTAATGTTTTTAATTTTATCTATTAGTTCATAAGTGTTGGATATACTATATTTCGGTTTAAATTTGCAATGTTGTTGTAGTAAAGGGATGAGTTTTTGTGATAATTTGATTGATGGTGCCGTAACAACTGGTCTAATAGGAAAATCCTTTTTATGTAATTTAATTAGGGAATATAATTTTGGAGCCTGTGGGTTCATTATTGTTAAAGTACTTTTTTCAAAATCTTTGAAAATTGTGAGATTTTTCAAAGTAGATTTTTTTAGTTTTTGGTACACTTTTGTTGGGTCATTATTTAATACTTGAAATTTGTCTGTGTTAAGAAAAGAAAGAGTTTTAAATATATATTGTTCTCTAGAAATAGCTACTACAGACTTACCCTTATCAGCTCTAGTGAATATTATGTTGTTTTCTTTGGCTAGAGCTGATACGGGTAAGTAGCTAGCCCTTTACTAGCGGAAATATTCATGGATCATTTAGAACTAAAAATTCATCAAAACGCGGTAAGCAAAAATATTGTTTACTGGTATAGATATGTTGACGATATCATTTCCTGTTTCACGGGAACAGATAGACAACTAACAATCCTCCTTAACTTCCTAAATAATTTGCATCATAACATTAAATTCACCTTAGAATTAGAAAGTAATTACTATATAAATTTTTTAGACATATCTATATCAAAAGTTAACAATAAACACGATTTTCTCGATTTTTCACAAACCTTCACATACTGACACAGTCATACACAATAGTTCATCCCACCTTTATACTCACAAAATGGCAGCTTTTAACTCTTTCATACATGGACTGTTACATACCCCTATGACTAAAACTAATTTTAACAAAGAATTCAGCATAGTCAAACAAATAGCAATTAATAATGGATATGACCCTAGATTTTAAATTAGATTATAGATAATATCTTGAATAAAAAATCGTTTAAACAAGCAATCTCTCTAATTTATCCCACCATTAATGACAAAAAAGGAAAATTTAGCATATTCACGTACACAGGGAAAATAACTAGAATAATTTCAAAACATTTAACAAAAAAGAACAATAAAATAGCATTCAAAACCAGTAATACCTTAGGGAATATAATTTTGAATAACAAAACCAAATCTAAGAAATCCTTAAAATAAAAAAAATTAAAAAAACTTATTTATTAAATTGTGGATCTTGTACTAAAACCTACGTAGGACAAACTGGTAGATCTTTTGAAACCCGCATTAAAGAACATAAAACATAGTTATTTAAAAAACAAGAACAATTCACATTACGCAACCCATATAATAAACGAATTCCATAATTTTGATGATATATTATTAAAAATCCTACATGTAGAAAATAAATCTAAAAAATTAAATATGCTTGAATGTCTTGAAATTAAAACGGAAAAACTAAAATCTATTATTAAATGAACAGATAGACTTAAACCATTCACCCTTACTTAATCTTTATTAGTTCTCTGAAATAGTACCACAGGGACTATTTTGTCAATAAATAATATAATAAAATGATTAGCATAATCTTAGATAAATTAAGGATAGTTTTAAGCACTATATAATCAGGATCACTACCAAATATTTTTCTTTCTAATTTACTTCTGAAAAGCCATCGGTGAAACAATTGCAAAGTTATTTTAAATATATTGGAAATTAAAACATAGTGTTGTTTTTATATAATTTTATATCGAATATTGTTGTAAAGACTGTCAATAGCATCTGTTCAAATATCTGGAAGGATTTAATATTATTAGCGACCACTAATGACTTTCGTAATCAAAGATCAATAAGAGATCTCTCTACTTGTCACCGATTTATCAATATATCTGCCAATCAGTGACAGAGAGGCGCCTAGGCCGCGCAAGATTTGGCACTACAAATCTGCTAAATGGGAAGCTCTCATGGAATACTTTCGAACTTTCCCTTGGATGGACGTTTGTTTTCGATCCGATAACCCATCTGACTGCGCCAGGGAGGTCTCCGATGTTATTTTGGCTGGTATGGAAGCTTACATCCCTTTTTCGAAGAAATGCTCCTCCAACGGCAAGCCTTGGTTCGACCGAAAATGCAAAGAAGCTGTTGCTTCTAAACATATTGCCTACCGACAATGGCGTGAAAATCCTAACACCGTAAATCGTAACATCTTTGTTCGTGCCCGGAACAGATGCAAGGGAATTATCGACGAAACCAAGGAGGCACACAATCAACGAATTAGAAACAAACTTTTCGCTTGTCCCAACAATTCTAGGTCTTTTGGGCAGTGGCTAAGGCAGTTAGTCAAAATTTTACCAAATCCACCATACCACCACTCACACGGCCAGATAATTCCATTGCAACTACACCTGTTGAGAGAGCGAACTTGTTGGCTGAACTCTTTGCTTCACATTCTACTGTCGATTTTCAAGGAAAAATACCACCTACTATTCCCATATTGCAGTCAAGGATGCCCGATGTTGTCTTCAGACAGCGCATCATAAAGCGTAGTTTAATGAAGCTAGATACCAAGAAGGCTTCTGGCGCTGACGGAATACCTGCCATAGTTCTCAAAAACTGTGCAAGGGAACTAACACCAGTTTTCTGTAGACTTTTTAACCTATCCTACAGAAAGGGAATATTTCCGTCCTGCTGGAAATGTGCCACGGTTCAGCCGATACCTAAAAAAGGCAAGAAGACCTTGCCAAATAACTACCGACCAGTTGCACTGCTTTCAATAATATCGAAAGTCATGGAAAAGGTTATCAGTGAGCATCTTCTAAAATATCTTGAACGATTCCATATTATTAGCGATCACCAATATGGTTTTCGTAAACATAGATCAACAGGAGATCTTCTGATTTATGTAACACATGTTTGGAACAACGCAATTGAACACTTTGGAGAATCTCGAGCGGTTGCTCTTGACATATCCAAGGCATTCGACCGTGTTTGGCACGATGGACTGTTGGCTAAGTTACGCTCTTATGGTATGTCTGAAAGGTTCTGTTTGTGGCTCTCATGTTTCCTCAGAGAGCATTCTTTACGAGTGGCGGTCGACGGATTTCTTCCTAACACCCTCACTATCAACGCCGGTGTGCCCCAGGGCTCCATACTGTCTCCTACTATCTTTCTCATTTACATTAACGATCTGCTGGAAAAGACCGGGAATCCAATCTACAGCTTTGCAGATGACAGTACGCTTGTCTCTTCATTCACTTGAACGCTCGGACATCGGCTGCTCAGGCGAATATCCGCAGACAGCAGGAGGTCGTTCAACTTAACAAAGACCTGGAAGAAATTCTATCTTGGGGTGACAGTAACCAAGTGGAATTTAACGCTACAAAAACCCAGGCAGCAGTTTTTTCTAAAAAAGTTAATGTTGCTGAACCCGACATAGTTATGTCGGGGCACTCCATTCCCCTAGCATCGTCGCTCAATTTGTTGGGCGTTAGTTTGGGAGCAAATATGTCCTGGCATGAACATGTTGCAGGCATAGCAAGGAGAGCTCCTCAAAACCAGAAAGCTTTACACCCCACGACAACTATTAATTCTTTACAAAGCCCAAATTCGACCAACTATGGAATACTGCTCCCACGTTTGGGGCTCCACTCCCAAACATACACTGCATTTGTTGGATTCTGTTCAGAGAAGAGCGGTCCATCTGATTGGGGACCCGGAATTGCCGGCGGCCTTGATTCGCTGGAACATCGAAGAACGGTTGGCAACTTGAGTCTGTTTTACTAAGTATTTTCATGGAAAGTGTTCGAAGGATGTAGCCCGCTTAATTCCTCCCAAAGCGGTGCATCTTAGAAATACACGTCGCGCTGGTGCTTCACATCCGTATGAGGTTCAGGTTGTTACTCCGCGTACAACGCTTTTCAAGCAATCTTTTATATGGAGAACGTCATCCCTTTGGAATAATTTGCCCAGCGCTGTGTTTCCCACCGAGTACAATTTACAGCGATTCAAGAACAACGTGAATCGCTTTTTCCGCACTCATTCCGTTCCTGGAGCGCTTTAGGGACTTCCCTGCAGCACGTGTGCTAGACCCATAAAAAAAATATATATATCTGAGGTTCCGAGGTATTCGGTCGTGTTTGGCGTACAGGATTGTTGGCTAAGCTGCGCCCTTATGCTATGAATTGCTTATGGCTCTTAAGCGTCCTTCGAGATCGTTCTTTCCGACACCTTTCCATTCTGCTGAAAAAAAACCAAAACTCCAATCTATAGCCATTGTTAATTACGCAAGCTCGTTTCTTCATTAACCTTGAACTGCTGCCCATGCGAATATCCGCAGACACCAGGAAGCTATAAAACTCAACAACAGTCATAGGAAGACAGTAACTAAGTAAAAAAAGTTTACGCTACAGAACCCAACATAGTTATGCTGGAACACTCTATTTCATTAGCTAGATTATTAAACTTGTGTAAACTTACGAGCAAATATGTCTTGAGATGATCACGTTCCAACAAAGAAAGCTTTTCAGGAGTTCGAAATATTATTTCGTACTAGAAAGCTGTATCCACAACAGCTTTTAATCCTAGATCAAACTCGACCATGAGTGGATTACGGCTTGCATAATTGGGGCTTTCTTCCTAAACATACTCTGCACTTATTAGACTGTATCCAGAAGACAGCTATTCATCTGATTGGAGAGCAAAAAATCTTCCACCACAAAAAGATTCTCTGAAATATAGAAATTTGAAGAACCTCTTGGAGTGCTTTTATACAGGCGGTTTCTGCAAAGCTGTAGGTTTTTTTTAGTGGATCCTTTACAAAAAGAAAAGTTTCAGCAATCCAATCTATATTCGTTTATCTGTTGGTTCGGCTATTAACCAAAATAAAGAAATAGGTACACACTTATTATACATACCCAATAGGTACAACTCTTCTGGATTTTTCCTGTGTTGTCGAAGCTCAGTAACTCGTGGTAGTTTCCTATCAAAATTACCTACTATAATATTTTAAATTTAAAGAACAGTGAATTATATTTATGTTTGTGATTTAGACGTCCCCGAGTATGTTTATATGGTGAAAATTCGATGAAATCGGACAGATTTTATGAAGCTTATCCAAATCCACGATCGAAACGGGTTGAGCTGATCTTGGTTACTATTTTCTTTTTGTTTAGCGTTTGCTGAATTGTTCAATACTTTATTAAATCTATGGTTATAGAATTATGTAATTTTATTGGTACAATTACAGAGACCAATTTACTTACTTTACTTAACTTTCACAATAATCGATCGTACAATTTTTACCTGAATACAGTCGATCTCATTCGTTATATGCATATTAAAAGTAAAAAAATTTAGGCATAACTAAACAATTATTGTTTAGTTTGATGGAAAGGTTAATATTAATAATCATTTACTTTATTATAAAGTCGATAATACAAAAAAATTAGAAACAATCAGGCTTACATAAATACTCAGTAAATACAAAATTGTATTATACTTTTAAAATCAAAACAGGAGTATTATCTTTTGTTAGCCTTAGAATAAGATTTTTTTTAGATTTTTTTTGAACCTTTAGAAGACATAGCACTGAGATAAACAAAGTTTTTCAGTGTAATTAGTAACAACAGGCAAATACCAAATATAAATATTAATTTAGTTATCGGGAAACCTTTAAAATTTATACCTATTATTATTCACAATTTTTTTAGTTTTGTATTTGATTTAAGAATCGACAGACCCTCGATTCTCAAACTGAAGTCGCAAATGTTTCAAACCAAAGCTCCGAAAAATCACTCCGATTTAAATATTTGAAAGGTTTCCCAAACACTAAAAAAATATTTGTGTTTAGTACTTATTTAACATTAGCTTTTTTCCACATAGCGTTCTCAGGAGACATTTGGGCATTAAACCGTGTTGCGCATAAAACAACTCCCATGAATCTAATGAGAACGTTATTTCTCTAATTCGAGAATTAGAATCCAGATGTATTTATGTATTTCAAGTGCCTTCAGTATCGAATTAAAAACCACAGAGAACAAACGTGTTAAAAACAAACTATTACGGGATAAAAATATTTTACCTACGATTGTGGTGCTAAATTATACAATATATGAACAGGGTGCGTCCTACATTTATTGTACTTCTGATAGCTGCCGTTTTCGGGATAATGGACAACCTCTTAGTAAAAGGAGAAGTATTATAGACAAATTTTTTTAGTTCTTAAGATAGTTACCTGTTATCTTGAAACTGATTAAAAATGTGAAGTGTTACCACAATAAACTCAATACAAAGCGAAAGTGAGCTCCAAGTTGGTAAGGAGATTTTGACGGCGCGTGTGTCGATGGGTCCCTCTTTCAATCGCTCAATATTTACATCTGATCTCGGAATGTGTCTTTTGAAATGTATTGTTTTTCGTTTCTTGATGTGAATGCAGTCGGAAGGAAGAGAGAGTTTGTTTAAAAAGAGAAGTAAAAACGAATAAAAATGAAGAGAATCGAAAAGATTGACGAACAATTTATATAATTATGGGAAAAGGAGGTTATTGTTGTGCCATTGACAATTGTAAGAATTATTAAAAAAGTACGGCGGGAGTGAGTTTCTTCTTCTTCCTTAAAGATGTTAAAAGGTAAGTGATTTATTTAAAAAATATCAATTGCGCAAGAAATCGTATGGGAATAAATTGAATAATTCTGAGAAGCTATTTCTCTTATGACATTTTTTTAATTATAGAGCAAAGATTTGGCTTGCAGCAACCAAACGCGTCATCAATTGTCCAATTGAAAGATTTATTTTTGTACAAACTATGAGTATTCAGTTACTTTTTATTTTAAACAAACAAAAGTATAAATTGTAAAAAACATATACTTTTATAAAATGTGTAGGCGTCTAGATGAGAGAGTATTTAAATCGCACCGATAAAGTCACATTTCAAAACATATTTATTAAAGTGGTCAAAAGAAGAGAGAAAAGAATACTCCATGTATCAAAGGCTCATAACACAGGTAAAGATCTTTATAAAAGTAGGATTTTATCGTAGTTACAATGAGGCCCAATTAGGCTCAGAAACATTAAATTTGTATTCGGACATAAAATTCCTTGCTGAATTCAAATATGTATTTAAAAATTTGGGTTACAGTTTTATTTTTCACTTTTGGGCCTTATAGAGCCCCAACAAAGCGTTAAGCCCAAAATCTGATATGCCTATTTAATTTCCTGGAGAAATGCTAAAACTTTTGTCTGCAACATTTTTTCTGAAAATGCTTTCTTGTTAAGTTTTTCACTTGTATTCATCTCTTTTCTAACAAAGTGATCCATTCTTTTTTTTTATATTACTCATGTTGCATTAACTTGACATTTTATTAAATCAAAAATTTTCAAACATTTGTATAATATATATGATTCTGAATAATAAACTTTGCACAGTAACATTATTTCTATTTAAAATTTCCGGCTGGTCTCCTTTTTAACATGGCGGACTGCCACGAGACCTTTTGAAAACTGAGACCTAATTTTCCTATATGGTTACCCTAAGTTTCGCTACTGTATTGGGGTTATTGTGGTGTCACAGATATTCTTTTTTTATAAAACAGCGGTGGATTGAGATTTATGAAGTATGAGGGGAAAGCTAAGCTTTTAATTTATATTTTGGGTTAACAGTTTTTATAAAAATATTTGACATATTCCTATTCTGTTACAGAATATGGTCACAAAAAATGTAGTTTGATCATCGTAAGTATGTCTTTCGACCTGTTTGCTTTATTAGAAGGAGAACGATACATTTTGTACGATTTAAATAGTATTATTGAAGTTTTTCCTTTTTTGATAGAAAAATACATATAAGGAGGACATCTCACGTTGTATGGCAATTCCAGAATTCTTTTTTTATCGTTTACCCGTCCGTCTTAGTAGAGATTAACCTTTTCTATATCTTGAATAAATTGGCGAGATGTCATATGCCTTGCATCAAGAAATTTGAAAGTCATGTTAATGATTTCGAATTCTTATGTTAATGAAAGAACTTTATATCGTTTTGAAGACACCAAAACCAATAGATAAATCGCAAAAGACGCAAACACAAGATAGCATAAAAAGTTTCTGTGTGCCAACAGGAATTGAACCGATGACCTTAGAGTTTGCGCCCCTGTTTTTATTAACACCAGCATGCCGCTGTCCGCTGCTCAAAATTGTTTCGTCGCATCCATTGCATAGTCATTAACGATGCCAATACAAGTCACACTGAGAGAATGAATATTGATTCTTGACTATGTTGAGGTAAGACGAAAGCGGCATATTGGTCCTGTTACTTACTTGATAAAGCACAGCGGTACAAATCACGAGATCATGGGTTCGATTTCGACTGGCAACAAGAAACTATTTCATTCCCTTGTGGTGGTGTATTTACCTTTTCATACTTTCCTATTAACTTCTTACATTTACTTTAAAACTTTAATTATATCGAGGAAACCGATAATGTTACATTTTTTTTAGCATTTATAAACACTATTTTTTAATATCATCTTGGGTAACAATTTCTTTTTTAGTTTTATTTAAGATATTAAACGTATTATGTTATTATATACATAAATATATACAACTAGATGCGCAGTGATAAAATTAGTAAGAACAACTAGCAGCTACAGGTAAGACGGGATCGGGGTAGAAGGGAGATATATATATATATATATATATATATATATATATATATACTATATACTATTAATATACTTATATACTATATAGTGATTAGCATTTCCTATGGAAAGTTTACCAGTTCTTTAGTCCTTTATAAATTAAAAATAATGCTGAAATGAATGTGCCAATACGCAGAGTGTTCTCTTTCTTTTCTCCAGGGTCGTAACAAAATATAGCCAGAAGGGTTTCCTCAGAAAGAAGCCCTTATATGAATAACAAAGATATTCCACAATTGCACTGTCTGATATACTGAAGTTGTAAAAAAGAAAGCAGATCTTGACCAACGTTAAGGAAACAATGAGACCACATTTTTTTTATTTATATTAAAGATAAACTCTGTACAAGGTGTGCCAATTTTACAAAATAACGCAACGCCAGTTAGTTTTACCCAGCTGCATGTAGTTTGGCTGAATACCTACTGTACGACTTACAGAAAAGTTATTAGATAGCTTATGTCCCTGACATTCTGCAATACTTTTAGCCACCATTAATTTATCGCTTTCGTAGCCTAGTAAGGTTTTTTGCAGAAGAAGAAACTTAGTTATAGAAGCTCCTCTATACCATTCCCTTTTAGTACTGAACAATGAGCTTACCAGACTATCTACTGAACAAGTATTAGAAATATTTCTCTGGTATGATAACAAGGAATTAAATTTTGTAAATAACTCGATATATTCGCCAATTCCAATAGTTAATTCCTTATTTTCAGTCACAAGTGTGTGTTCATCAGCATGAATAAGTTCTTTATTAAACTTTCTCAAGTATAATAAAGAGAGTTCCAATGGAATTGGCTGTAGACAATACACTTTATTCAACATTGCTTGTACTTCTTTGTTAACAAGTTTATAAAGCTCCATTTCTTCGGTGG
>CM032446.1:187971608-187981608 GCA_019049505.1 Pachyrhynchus sulphureomaculatus
GGTTCAGCTTAGATGATGGTAAATATTAAACGTTTAAATTATAATGCTTTCCAGAACATTCCCTCAAGGAAGAACTGGTACTAAAATGCTTCAAGTAGGTAGTGAAAACATAAATTAATTTGACTTACAGCAGTTTCTAACTTACCAAGAATATCCAATTTTTTTATTAAAAATTTAATAATATTCAAAAAAAAATAATTAAAAAACCACAAAAAGATTTTTCAATTCGTATTTTTAAGTCATGTAATAGCCAGCCTTTTTTTATAAGATGCTATTATAATTTATACCTCTTTAATCCTCTTTTATATACAGTACACACAGAGGCGGTCACGGCGTAGTGGGTAAGGTGTCTGTCTTTTACGCCGGAGACTCGAGTTCGAATCGAGGCTCGGAAAAAAATAAATTCCCACGTGACGGCCGCCTCTCTCGGGAAGACAATGACAAATTATATATATATATATATATATATATATATATATATATATATATATATATATATATAGATGCTTATACTGCACTCTGTTGGTGACTTATTTAAAGTCTTTCCAAACAAAGCGGCCAGACAACGGCTGGCACTTAATTGCAAAAGCGCATCTTCTCGAGCTTCCCGCTCGAAGGCATAGATGTCGTTAGTGAAGCAATTAAAAGCGAATCGAAAGATCCGCACAGAAGTTCCCAAAGTGTTGTTTGTATTTGCTAGACCATCTCAAGACTATTTGCTGAACCTAGCCCAACTGATGAGCCGTGATATGGCGAAACGCGTCTTGGGATGGTCTGGCAAATACAAAGAACACTCTGGGAACTTCAGAAGTGAGGATTTTTCGTGTGTATATATATATATATATATATATATATATATATATATATATATATATATATATATATATATATATATATATATATATATATATATATATATATATATATATATATATATATATATATATATATATATATATATATATATATATATATAATATATATATATATATATATATATATATATATATATATATATATATATATATATATATATATATATATATATATATATATATATATATATATATATATATATATATATATATATATATATATATATATATATATATATATATATATATATATATATATATATATATATATATATATATATATATATATATATATATATATATATATATATATATATATATATATATATATATATATTGTAACATTCATTTTTTCTTAGATTTTAAGACCATGTAATGTTACTGATTTTTCACTTTAAATTGTACTTCTTTTCATTTTTGTATCGAGCAGTATATTAATCAGAAATTGCTAGCCGCTCGGTATATTAGTGTGCTGTGCGGGTTTGCGACCGAATCTCTCGATACGCCGGGATTGGTCAAAGATTTGTATCCGGAGTTTTGGTTCCGGCGTGGCCATATTACCGAGAGAGTGCCCACGGTTTATTTAAGAGTCCGGTGGACAGGAAGAGGGGCTTATTTCCACCGAGCCGCCAAGTAGGTTATTTCGACCGAGCCGCCAAGTAGGCTAATTTCCATCGAGCCGCAGCCAGGCTTACTTCGACCGAGCCGCAGTAGAGGCTCATAGCAACAATTATGAGAGCCAAGTAAAGCACGAGTTTTTTTTTCTAACGTAAAGCCGTAGTGGGCTCTAAGTGTTTCCTACAAAGTGTAAAATCGGTTTTGTGTTCCATCGAAGGCCTAGAAGCCCAAATAAAAACCGTAAGTTACCAGAACATTCATCAATAGACCTATTCCCGAAGTAAGTGTCTTAATAGCAATTTGAACTGACAAAAGGTGAAGTGAAAATCACGATTCTTCGCTTTCGGGGGTAGTCAGGTTTTAGAATTTAAATGTCTGATTTAGGGACTCTAATAATAATAACTACCTGTTAGGCTAGAATTTTTTGTAATCCTTAAAACCGCAGAGGTTAGAACTTTTATTTTAAAATCATGAATAAATTTTCTTTTTATTGATTAAAGCTAGTGTCTCACTGAATACCTATCTTACTTTTCAGGATAATGACGGCTGTACCAAACTGTTTTTTTTATTTAACAACTGTACACCCTTTCAGTATTTTTTCATTTTTTTAGCTGAAGTTAGATCCTTTCTATTTTAAAATGAATGGTGCCCAAAAGTCGTACAGCTGAGGTTTTTTAAAAAGTAAGAAAAAATAATTCCAAAAAGACGTACAAAAATTATCTCTTACCCATATCTCTCTACCAAGGAAAACTGAGCTAGTGTGTGTTTAATTTCTTTAGTTCTTTTAAAATAAGGATCCACTCAATTCATTATCAGAAATTAAAAAGAGGTTGCAAGAAAATTGCGCCCAAGCGTGGGAAAAACAACTTTTCACAGGGTACAAAAGTGCGGGCAAGTTAACACCTTACAAAATGACGCTGTCAACGCGGGGCTTTTGGAATTTTATTTTTTAAAGGGTTCAGTGTACTAGCTATCGAACAAAGTAAAAGCTCTAACTTTTCAGATATTTTTATTTCATAACATTTATTAAACGAAACTACACTATAGCAATAAGACAAAAGCAGGAAATTTGTAGAATTATTTATTTCAATCTATCTGATGGTAGTATAGATATTTGAATTTTGTTAATCGACTCAAAGATAAGAGATTCCTACTTTTTTCTTAAAAGCTACTTTTATAGTTCAGATTAGCAGATGTGCTGGTTTACTTTAATTTTTGCAGTGTTAGATTTATTTTGCGGAACCGAAGAAAAAACTGTACTTTTTTTCTCATCGCTGTTTTGCATGAATATTAAAAATACTTTGCTGATACGAAACGGTATTTGGAGATTTTTTTGTTGAAAATTCTTAAGATATCTAGTAAAGGAATTTTAATACAAGGCGATACTTAGAAATTTTTTTGAAATTGTCGAAGATTTTTTAAATGTTTGGTAAAGAAGTTTACATATTTTAAGTGCCTTTACATATTTTCTATTTTTGACTATTGGGAGCACAGGAGAAATATTTTCACGACTTTTTAAACAATTCTTTTAAATTGTATTCATTTATCATGGAAGCCTTCAATTTTAAAGTCAATCACCTACTGGAATATGAATTAGACTATGAACTGAAAATCCGTCGTACTTTCTCAGAACGTCCGGTCGCGGATAAAAGAAAGATTCTAACGAGGATCTTAAGTAAAGAAATTAATGAGCCCGGAAAAACGATAAAAATAGGGGATGACACTCTGTCTATTAAAGAAGAAACGGCTGGTATCGAAAAGAGTTTAAATTCTATCCAAAACTTAATCGATAGTTATGACGGCGATCCAAATGATTCACTTGTACACCGGGTTAAGTCACGTTTATCGCATGTAGCGGGTCGCGTACAAAGAATTCCCATGCCGGATGACGAAGAGGAAGCGTCGAAGTTTTCCAGATATGTTCAGGAAACAATAGCTACGTGTGTGCTCATGGAAGCAAATCTTGCAGAAAAGATAGCTCCTGGTCATGAGTTACCACAGTTGCCTATTACAACCCCAGTCATAAATGTACCAGCTCCAATCGTGAATTGCGCAGCCAGAAATATTCCTGTCAGCGAATGGCAATTGAAATTTAATGGAGACTCAAAGAGACTCTATCCTTTTTTGGAGAGGCTGACTGAAATAGCTCAAGCTAGGAAAGTATCGGAAGATGAACTTTTCAGCTCCGCTGTTGAATTTTTCACTGGCGATGCTTTCATTTGGTTTAGAAGCATAAAATCAAGTGTCAACGACTGGCATTCCTTGGTAGATAGGCTAAAGAAGGACTTCTTGCACTGTGATGATGATGAAGAATTGTGGTCGGAAATAAAGAGGAGGCGACAAAAGAAGAATGAGTCC
Source organism: Pachyrhynchus sulphureomaculatus (assembly GCA_019049505.1). Lineage (NCBI taxonomy): Eukaryota > Metazoa > Arthropoda > Insecta > Coleoptera > Curculionidae > Pachyrhynchus > Pachyrhynchus sulphureomaculatus. The sequence goes on from CM032446.1 coordinate 187,975,460, forward strand.
ACTGTGATTTTTATTGCCCACATGGAATCTTTATTTGGTAGGTTGTCCACCAAGCCTTTGGAAAGTACCAAAGTTAAATTTATACGGAGGAATATTCTGCCTAGTTTCGTCAATCGGTTAGCTCTACTAGATATTAATTCGGTAGCCGAACTCGCCGGGTTATGTAGAAAACTTGAAGAGTCCGATTATTTGTTGGAAAAGAGCAGACCAAAAGGCGAAACTAATATACATCAAGTAGAGTATAATCCAAATGGCCGAAGTGGAGTCTCGACAAATAAGGTTGGGAATGTAAATCGGAACCCTAGGAGTAACCAGAAAACGGGAAAAAGAAAAGATAATGACTCTAAAATTAGCGACACTGCAGCTAAAGTGAACGACAAGTCGGTCTCACCTAAGGCAATTTTCACTTGTTGGAATTGCACAGGTCCGAATCACACTTACCAAAATTGTACGGCACCGAAGAGGGTATTTTGTTTCAAATGTGGAACAACTGGTGTGAGACTAACATCATGCCCCAAATGTACAAAAAACGAGTAAGGACGGTATATTACCGAGGCGGATACCCTAAGTCCAACAAAAAAGCCTCTAATCATTCGGCTAAGTCACAAGCTCATGTTCGCAGTAAAGCCCCTAATCCGAAACGTTCTAGAAACACGGACGAACAAAAATATTCCAATAGATCAGATTGGACTGAATGGTTACAAAAAGTTTCTGATTTTTTTAAAGTCTAATAAAAATTCTCCTTCTCAAGTTTAAAACTCCTGCTTCTCCAAATGGTCACATGTCTCCTTTATTCGTGCATAAATATTTAGATAACAGACCGCATATCAAGATAAATCTATTAGGTGCCCATTTCTCGGCTTTATTTGACTCTGGTGCAAATGCCTCCGTTGTAGGTCAGAATGGTATTAAAATTTTAAGTCGTTTAAGTATAAAAATATGCCATGTCAAAAATAGAAGTGTTACCACTGCAGATGGCAGCCGTCTAAAAGTTTTAGGTACGGTTGAGTTGCCGCTAGTCTGCAATGGTCATTGTTTAGTAATCTCTGCTCTAGTAGTACCTTCTCTATCACATACTTTGGTTTTAGGATGTGATTTTGCACAAAAATTCGGAATTTTAGTAAATTTTAAAAATAATTCGTGGTATCCACAGTCCCTAGAAGTCAATTCTCAAACAAGTTTTAAAGATTGTTATTCAGAAAGTTCTTTAGAAAACCTTTTCTCGCGTCTATGTACCCTAGATGATCTCTCGCGGACGGAACGCTTAAACGCAGAAAACGTAATAAGCTCTTTCAAAGAAATAAGTAGTAAAGATAGGTTAGGCCGAACGAATAAGATCACCATGTCTATAGATACGGCTGATGCCAGTCCTGTAAAGACAAGGCCCTTCGCCATGTCTCCGTATATGTCAAAAGTATTAAATAAAGAGTTAGACGAAATGTTGAAACTCGGAGTGATTGAAGAATCAAACAGTCCCTGGTGTTCTCCAATCTTATTGGTGAAAAAGGCCGATGGACAGTATCGTCTATGCTTTGACGGAAGAAAGCTCAACGAGGTCAGCAAATTTGATAACTATCCATTACCGAACATCGATAGAATTTTGACATCACTCAGGAATGCTAAGTATGTATCCTCGATAGATCTTAGAAAGGCATTCTGGCAAATTCCTTTGGACAAATCCTCTAAGGAAAAGACCGCTTTTGCAGTAGTAGGCCGAGGTCTATTTCAGTTCGTCACTATGCCGTTTGGTCTAAAGAACGCTGCTCAAACTCAGCAACGTTTAGTGGACGCTATATTTGGTCCGAAATATGAGCCACATATTTTTACCTATCTCGATGATATTTTAGTAACATCGGAAGACTTCGAATCGCATATACGCTTACTTAAAGAAGTAAAAGATAAATTGAAAGAGGCCGGACTGACGATAAATTTGAGCAAATGTGATTTTTTCAAAACTTCTCTAAAGTTTTTAGGCTATATTGTAGGCTCAAATTCCTTGCGTACCGATCCGGATAAAGTAGCAAGCATGGTTAATTATGCGCGAGACCTACTAATACTACGGAAGTTAAGCGCTTCGTAGGAATGTGTTCATGGTACAGACGTTTTATCGAGAATTTTTCTACCCTGTTGTCGCCTATTAATGATCTTTTGAAAGGACGAAAAAAAGGACAATCGATAGATTGGACAAAGGCAGCCGAAGAATCTTTTATAAAGATTAAAGAGCTATTGGTTTCAGCTCCCATTTTATCCCAACCAGATTTTTCCCAACAGTTTTATATTTCTAGTGATGCTTCTAATACCGGTTTAGGGGGCGTCCTAAACACAGAAAATCAATGGTGAGGAAAGAGTGATAGCGTATGCCAGTAGAACTTTATCAAAGGCTGAACGTAACTATTCGGTTGTTGAAAAAGAATGTTTAGCAGTACTCTTTAACATCGAAAAGTTTCGACCTTACATAGAAGGTGTTCCTTTCACGGTCATAACAGATCATTATAGTTTATTGTGGCTTAATTCTATTAAAAACCCTAGTGGCAAACTAGCGCGTTGGGCGATTAGGTTGAGACAACATACGTTTAATTTAATTCATAGAAAAGGAGTCCACAATGTTATTCCTGACGCTTTGTCAAGAATCCCAGATCATACAGTGGACGAAAACAGTCTTAATGCACAAATTGGCGTAAGAATTGATACAGTTGATATAGATCGCATTGATCCATGGTACGATAATTTGCGGCAGCAAATTAAAGAATTTCCTCAAAATTTTCCGCAGTGGAAGGTGGAAAATGATTTCGTGTACAAGTTTATCCCAAACCAGTTGCCTTTAAAAGTTAATGTACCCGAGTGGAAAATACTAGTTCCTAAACCACAGAGAGAGGAAATTATAGACATGTGTCACACTCCTCCTACTTCTGGTCATTTTGGTTTTTATAAAACTCTTTACAGGGTTCAGGAACAGTATTATTGGCCAAAAATGCGTTTTGATATCTTAAAGTTTGTGAGGACTTGTGAAGTATGTGGAGCGCAGAAATCTCCAAATACACTACCTATGGGACTGATGGGAAAAGAGAAAACGGTTAATTACCCTTTTCAAGTCATAGCAGCTGATCTAGTAGGCCCATTCCCACGTTCAAAAAGGGGAAATAAATGGCTTCTCGTGGTTTCTTGCTGGTTTACAAAGTATACCATGCTATTTCCTTTGAAAAGCTCTAAAGCTGGACATATAGAGAGAATTTTGGAAAATAATGTCTTTCTAATCCACGGTGTTCCATCGCTCTTAATATGCGATAACGGTACTCAGTTTACCTCAAAGAGTTTTAAGAGCTTAAGTGAAACTTATGGTTTTAACATCCGTTTTAATCCCGTGTACTCTCCACAATGTAATTTTGTTGAACGTAATAACCGAACAGTCGGGACCGCTTTAAGAAGTTACGTTGATTCACATGACACTTGGGATGGCAATATTTCCAAAATTCAACAAGCAATAAATACCGCAAGACACGAAGTAACAGGGTTCACACCGTCTTTCTTAGTTTACGGCAGACATATACCTCTATCCGGATCGTATTATAAAAATTTAGATTTGGATGTCAATGTTGACAGCGAAATAATTCCGGGTAACAGGGGTGCGTACGCCGAAAATTTAAAGGTTTAAAAGATATTTTCACCGACGTGCGTAGTAAGATACATAAGGCTTATGAACGGAACAGTAAGTCTTACAACCTTAGAAAAAGGGATTTTTCCTTTAATATAGGAGATCACGTTTGGCGAAAAAATAAAATTCTTTCCAGTGCAGCTGATAAATTCACATCTAAGTTGGTACCTAAGTATGTGCATTGCGTGATAAGAGAAAAGATTTCAGACTTAGTTTATGGTTTAGTTAATTTAAATGGGACTAAAGTAGGACGATGGCATATTAAAGACTTAAAACCATTCAAAGGACCTAACCCTAATGAAAGTTTGTCAGAAGAAGAATAATTTATATTTACATTATCTTAATTGCTTTACTTTATTTTTTTGATGTTGCTCTGTGGAGGTGACGACCTCGTTTTTTTTGACTGTTATAAAAGTTGAGCAGAGAATAGCTTACTTTTATTGTTTAATGCTAAGGTTTTGGGTATTGGCCATATCCCAAACTTAGGTTGATTGTGGTTGATGTTTAGCATCGACTCAGCTGTTGCGAGCTTGCGAAGGAGTCATACTCTGGATATATCATAAGACTGGTATGTCGGTGGTCGCGGGATTTGATTTGCTTAAGACCCCAAATAATATCCAGTTCTTGACACTTGGAAGCGAAATTTTGATTAGAGGCAATCCAAGGTGATCTTGAGTTAGGACAAGCGCAAGATGTAGCTCGCGTGGTATGATGTTGAGTCAAAATTTTTATGAGCAATTTCAAAGTTTGTTACCCGAGTGGGTGTATTTCTATTACCTTAGTGGTATATGTTGGGTGCAATTAAGAGTAAATTGATTTTGGTTTATCCAGTAAGTCTAAGGCTTGGATTATTTTGATTTAGACCTTCTTCTGAATTGACAAACTGAGGGTATACTTTTTTCTTTTCAGAGCCGTTTAAACGTTACCTTTGAGTCACTAATTTTTTTTAAAATTTTTTTTGCATGGACTCATAGGCGTATGTTGAGTTTTTTCGGTATACTATCAGATTGATAGGAAATTGAAGTCCTGCAGGAGAACTAAAGGCTGATCATTTACAGGAGATGAGAGCAGAGTAAGACAGTCGTTTCACAAAGAAATGATCAAAATCTGATACCGAGATGAGAACCTTGTCAAGAGAGGCTAAGCGCAGTGAAGGAAGATTCCTAACCGAATTTTTAGATTTCCAAGAGATAATCTAGAAGTTTGGGCTGACAGAAAACGGTTATGCCTGATACCTGTAGCAGTTTCTTCTAGAGGCTATTGTCTAGGAAGACGATTAACACCATGATCGAATATTTTAGCTGTCAACGATGTTTTCTTCTTGTTTCTGATTAAGCTGGAAAAGCTCTTGTCGTCTTCAAAAGTTTTGTAGCATTGCCGCCGAAATATTGAGAAATTTTTGCTTCATGTAGCTTTTTAAGCTCTTTTTCGTTTTTTGGAAATTTCCGTTAGAAGCTTGGTTAAGTCAACCTTGTAAACCTTTTAGGTTGTATCCCATGAGTTATCTGTTTTTACAGGCCGTGATGCACCGGGTGCTAACAGATGCCGTTACGACGTTTGGCAGGAAGTTAGTCTTCCTGAGGAACAGACTGATTGGAAGGGTAGTCTATGGGGGGTGAACGTTTGACCTTTGGGACCTTTAAAGGTTTTGTTACTCAATGGTTATTTCTATTTGAACCAAAGGAGAGCCTAGCTACTGTAGTCGACCTCAGCTCCAATTAGCCTATTAGTGGTGACAGGCTGTTGGCAGTAGTGTGTTTCGGAACACCCTATTGATTAATTTTTTTTGACTTATGGTGGTGTGGTAGACACCGTTTTAGTTTAGTGGATGCTATAATCTACTCCCTTTTGTTGGTGGACTCCAGGGTCACCATTTCCGTATTTTATTGTCTCCACCTTTCAGTATATCGTGGTGAGGTGTTCGTCTCCTGTTATGTGGGATGGATTGAATGTTTTTCGTTGTTGTTCCAGGGCGAGACCAGTACACGAGGGTTCTTCATGCAACTTGAAGAGGCGCAATGCTGGTTAAATTTTATATCTCTGTGTAGCCACCCTGAAGAATGACGGAGGGCGTTTTTTCTGGCTCATGTTTCTAGGCAGATTTGTCACTTTGGTGCGATGTGCTGAAGATTTGATTAGCTTTTGCTAAGAGCTTTCACCAAGCTCAGTATGGAGTTATCATAACCAAGAGTTTGGGATTTGAACTCCTGTATATATTTCTGTATATATTTCTGTATATATTTGTATGTTGGTTGCCTGAGGGCATGTGCTCAAAATGCGTGATTTTGAGTCGTTTTGCTTATGGACTCCTATATATAGGGTTATGACTTTAGGGAGGTCCTATTTCGAGACTTGCTGTCTCATACAGTTATATTGGGAATGTTTCCTAGAATGTTAGTTGTGCGCAGACTAATCATTCTGTTCTTAGTGAACATTGCTTTTTGAAGCAGGATCATTCAGTTTGGTGAATTTTAGCTTTTATAGCTTTACTGTTTTA
>CM032446.1:187994108-188068496 GCA_019049505.1 Pachyrhynchus sulphureomaculatus
TAAAACACTATAATATCCCTTGTTAAATTATTTTACCGTTTCTAAGTTATCAAAATTATTTCTGCTTAGACTGTTACTGCTCAAAATAAAATTTAAATAAAATAAAAAAATATTTATACCTTTTGGTTATTTGTTTGCATTATGCGACATTCGTTCAAACCGAAGACGCGAAAAAAGATGGGGTGATTACTTAATAAACTTGTATGAAGAAAAAGAAAACTAAGAAAATATATATTTGACTAAAAAAAATAAATCTTAAAAACTGAAATTTGGCAAACTGCAAAAATTTACTTATAATGATTTTATGAATTAAGGTAATAGTTTAATCTACAGACAGATACCGCGAAAACCGCTTTAGAAAAAAAGAGAAAAACGAGAACTAAAACTTGAATTGTTGCCATTACAAGATGCTTTAAGAGCGCGAATAGACCGCATACTTTTAATTACAGAAGATAAAATACAAAAATGCTTTAAATTGTTTTGTTGATACTGTTTTATAGCTAAATTAAGTATTTCCTACAAAATCACTTTCTTGCAGTTCTATTTCCTTAAGCATAGCCTATGGAAAAAAAAAACGGTATAAACATAGTTTCCTCGTATTGTATTCTAGGAAACTCCATCTTGCGGATATCCAAAGTATCTGGATTATCATTTAAAAACAATTTTTTTCCATATTTGTTTTAACCTTTAAAATCTTTTCTTCTGTTTGTGCGTGTGGAGTTAAGTACCACGTAAGTTTTTTATATGAAGCTTCCACAAAAGCGCTCCATCTTATTCAATCGCTTTTGTGGAGGTCCTATATTCCGACTGAGGAATTATGAGAAACGATGATGATGATGATGACTTGTAAATGGGGAAAGCGTTGGTTTTTATTAACAGTGCACCTTCTTCTTAAAGTGCCTATTCGATTCGAATGTTGGCAATCATTCTGGCTATTATTACTTTCTCCATTGCAGCTCTGAAAAGACCAGTAGTATTTGTTGAGAACCAATTTCGCAGATTGTTTAGCCAGGCAATACGTCAGCGTCGTGGTCCCCTTTTTCCAAATACCTTTCCTTGGAGTATTTGCTGTAGTAATCCATATCTGTGGGGATTTCTCATTATGTATCCCAAATACTTCAATTTTCCTACTTTAACAGTTTCCATAATTCCCAGTTTCTTGTTTATGCGACGTAAGCCATCTTTGTTGATAATTTGGTCAGTAAAAGAAATTTTCAAAATTCGGCGATATATTCCACACCATAAAGGACACTGAAGACATAACATCTTTAGGAGTCTCATTTTCGTGCTCAATTTTATTGCTGAGCTTTTGAAAAGTGATGTCATTTTGAGGAACGCTGCTCTAGCTTTTTCGATACGGCAACGAATTTCCTGCGAATGATCCCACTGTTCGTTTATCATGGTACCTAGATATGAATATTGTGGAATTCTTTGTATTTGTTGACTGTTAACCATCAACAAGGTAGCAGAAACCGAAGACTTGCTGACTACCATGTACTTTGTTTTGCTGATATTAAGTTCGAGGCAGTATCGATTACTGACTTCGTTTATTTTTGTCATAAGATGTTGTAGACCCTTTAAGTTATCAGCCATAACCGCCGTATCGTCAGCATGAACGAATGTTATTTATTCGTTCCCCATCTGGCAGTATTCCTTCATCAGTCTCTTCCAGTGCCTCTCTGAAGATTTGCTCAGAGTATATATTAAACACTAGTGGGGACAAAACACAACCCTGCCTTACTCCACGCTTGCTTTTGAGCGCTCGCCTTCTGCTTTAATAAATGCCATTTGGTTCCAGTAGAGGTTGCCAATAATCTGCAAAATCTTTCCATCTAGCCCAAGGTCTTTGAGAACTTCGGCCATTTTGTGATGTTGGACTCTATCAAAGGCCTTTTGGTAGTCAATCAGGCACAAATATACGTCACAATTGACGTCTCTGCATCGCTGAATCAAAACCTGCATAGAAAACAAGGCCTCTCTGGTTTTCATGGCATCGTGAAAACCAAATTGTGTAGCCGACATGTTTTCTTCACACAACTTCTGTATTCTTCTGTGATTGATTTTCAGAAATGTTTTTAAAAGATGGCTTATGAGGCTTATCGTTCGATATTCTCTGCATTTTTTAGGGCCTGCTTTCCGGTATTCGGCCTAAATCATAGATTTTATTGTAGATCACCGTAAACCACTGAATCCCATCCTCATCTAAGAGCTTAAGAAACTCCCCATGGAATTCATCGAGACTGGTGGCTTTTCCATTTTTTAGTTAATTTATTGCAATGTGCACTTTATCGGGGTAATACAGGGCCCAAACAAATCTATTGAGCATTGTGAGTGATATGGTCTTGCATCAGAAAATAATTCTGTAATATAGTCTTGCCATATCTTCAGTTTCCCTTCTTTATCGATAACAACGTTTTCTTGATGATCTATTAAACGCCCATTTGATTTCGTTCTCCATTCACCAGTTAAGTCTTTGATTTTTCGATAGATATTAAAGCTATCATACTTTTCCTGCAACTCCTCTATCTCTTTACATCTTTCACCATTCTAATTAGCTGCTCTTTTGTTACGCCTGTTTTTGTGTAACCGTCTTTCCTCCATTAGTCTTAGAATGTCATCTGTCACCCATTCCTTCCTTTTATGTGTTTGTACCATTGTTAGATACTTATTCTCTAGCCCCCTTGTTATTTCATTTAACACTTTTCTATTTCAGATTCTATGTCTTCATTTAGATCTGTGTCTCGGAGTTCTTTATTAAGATCTTTTTTAATTACGTTTGTTACATTTTCGTCTTTAAGTTGTCGCATATCGTATATGGTTTTCTGTTTTCTTTTTAACTTTTTCAAGATAATTCTTAGAACTCCTACCAGGGCATCGTGATTCGAGTTTATATCATCACTGGGATACGTTTTGACAGATACAACTCTATTTCTAAAAGGTTTATTCACTAGAATATAGTCTATTTGATTTCTGGTGATATGGTCTGGTGAGCCTAGTGGGGACTTCCACGTCTATAATCTTCGTGATGGTAGGTTGAAGAAGGGGTTGGTGATAACATAACCTATTTCTTCACTGAAAACGTTTAGTCGTTCGCCTCTGTTGTTTCTTTCACCTAGACCATATGGTCCTACGGAAGTTCCTGACCTACCTCTTTCAATCTTGGCGTTGAAGTTTCAGTGGATAGAAAACCTTTTAATTAATTAGGTAGCCCATACTAAGCCACAGAAAATGTTGAGAATGCATAGTAACATCAATCTCTTGAAATGGTTCAGCTTTTTAAAAATATCTAGTTAAAAATATTTCTACAATATGTGAGTTAGCGACTGTAATACTATATTATACTTACTCTCTAGTGTCTACATTCATTTTATTCTGCTGAAGCCAAGTATTGGCAGATGTACTGTGGCTTCTAGAGCTATAATGAATATCTGCTTCGCTTTTAGTATGGAATATGACACCACACATTTTACAACAGCTTGATGTTGTTTCCATCAATATGGCATTTTGCAACTGGGAGTTCTTTTCTAGGAATTCAAAGGTTTAATTAATTACAATAATAACGTTATTTAGAAAGATAAAGTGAAACAAAAATATAAACGTACGGACTGGTACGGGATTTGCTGTATACGGAAAAAGCCGAATTTTAAGACAAAGCTGCCTCTCCGATAAATTTTCAACCAATTTCAATGATGTATTTTTAAAGTTAGTCACTGAAAAGACTCCTATATCACACACACTTTCAGATATTCAGTTACAAAACTACATGTCCACTAGTGTAATTTTTAACACTGGGTGGAAAGTTCTACACAGATATAACCAAACTAAAACAAAAATAACCGGTCAACTGCAAGTTGGACTTGCACAATTAATGTTCTGTACGTTGATTGCTTTTAAAATAAAAAATCTTTACTGAAAACTGACTGAAAACTGATGACCTTGAAATTTTTGTTTCTTTTTATATACCAGATAAATTATTAAAAGTAATGCACTCGTGATAATTTTCGGTGAATCACCCTGTGGAGAACATTCCAGGATTTTTTCAATTGTACTTTTCGAGATAAGGGCCATTTTTAAAAAATTAAACAAAGAAACGCGTGAACAAGTATTATATTATAAATATTTTTGAGCTCGTGTTTTTACAAGCTTTCATTTGACACCCCACTCGATGACCTGGTAAAAATTTTTTTTTTTTTTCGCTTCCGATTTCATCCCCCAAAACCCTTAAGTCAAAATTTAACTTTCAAAACTACATAGCTCTGATGATTCTATCAATTCCTATATTAATGCCAAATTTCAACTTTCTATCTCAAATTGTTTAGGAGAAAATCGGGTGTGATCTTATAAGTGTTCCGTGTGGAACCCTAATAATTGATCGATCTGAAGGTAAAAATTAATGTTGTTTGGTAATTTTGTAAATTTAATGAGGTTTACGAGGTTTGTTTTTAAAGTAAGTACCGTTTTGATAATAAAAAAACACAAGGTCGTTTCTTGAAACAATTTTATTTTTACATGAACGCCTGGACCTTAATCTACCTTTCAACATAATTTCCACCTATATTAAGTAAAACCAGCTTCTATATTCCCTCCCCATCGAAATCTGCCACCATTTCATAGAGAATACTTCTTGAAACTTGAGAAAACACATTAGATAATGATGAAATCGTAAAGGGTCTGTTTTTCTCGAACTATTTCAACTTTCCACACCATAATCATCATTAATGACAGACGGTCGCCCACTTAGTCATTCATCATGCACGTTTGTAGGCCATCTTTAAATGCTCTAACCCATTTTCTTACCATTCCATGGCTCATAGTGTTTTCGCCATACACTTCACTAATCTGTAGATGCATTTCGGTCGCTTTCACGTCTCTTGCATTTAAGAAACGAATTACAGCGCATATTTCAGAATCCGTGAGATTTGCAGTGGTCTGAGGCATTTTAAACAAGCACAAACAAACCTAAACTGGGATGAGTGTTTCCGTAATGGCGTCCGTGGCTAGCTAGATGCAGATACTCAGTTCGCAGCAGCGACCGCAACGCTGCTACAACCATATTTCAAAACGGTACTTACTTAACAAACCCGCCTGGTACTATTCTTTCCTTCAGTAATTTTGTTTTTTAACAAAGTCCAAGCTCCATAATCTATTTTATTAATTTCTGTTTATCCCTTCATTCTCCCTCATACTTTTTCTTAATAGTAAACTCCTTTTTTGTTTTGTAATATTCTCAACGTTTTTTATTAATGTGTTATTTTTAAAAATTTTCTCCCCACAAGTGTTCTTGCGACAAAGTTCTAAAGATGATGTAAGAAAAGAGCTATAAAGATAGCGAAGCAAATAAAACAGCAAGTATGGTTAGCAAAAGGGCAAAAATAGCTCAGGGAATAATAAAAATATTTAAGAAAAAAGCAAGAGATAAGTAAAACAATTAAGAAAATAGTAAATATAACTTGAACTAAGAAAATGGCCTACAGTTAAAGAAACAGTAAAAACAGCTAATAGACAGTGTTGGCGTGCACGTTCTTTTTAGCTGTATTGTTGTTATATAGTTGTTCTGTTTTTCTGCTATTCAGGTCTTTTATTGGCTGTTTTTGCTAATGAAAACTTTGCAACACAAAAGGAAGAAACTGCCATCGGGAAAAGCGCAAGGGGAAACAGATGCAAAGACAGAAATTCATAAAACAGCGTGGAGCTTGGAACGAGGAAAAAGTTTATTACGGTGGGAAAGAATTGTAGATCTTACTAATTTTTTAAAATTTACAATCAACACAATGGATTTTTAACTCTAAATATAACTTTTTTATTTTATTTTTCTATCTCCAGATCCTTCACCCCCATTCTTTAGAAAATCATACAAAAAACTTAACCTCTAATTTTTTCCAATGAGACTTAAATATGTCAAGAAATGGATTTATTTAAAGAAACGGAGTATCCAGGATCTTGCTCCAGGAAATGTGAATTTCATTAATTTTCAACGAGTAACTATGGTTTAACAATTTTTCATAAACACCTGTAGTTGTTAACGTAGATTTGAACGTTAAGCAAAAAAGTACACCAGATATACAATAACTAAACTGTGTATTAAAAGTTTTTATACTTGAATATTTACCTTGACTGATGACATTCGGTGTGGAGTAAAAAGGATTTTGGTGATATAATAAAGTCAATATTTCAGAATTATATTGATGTTGCCATGAATAATAATGTTGGAAAATTACATTTGGTGGCCCCCTTATCACACATATTGGACAATACATCTGCTGATTTCTAAAAAAAAGAAACAAAAATAATACACACAGAAAAGGTATCATAAATGTTTTACAGTTATATAATGCTTTAATTAATTTGTTTCATTGCCTTCCAATAATACATTGCCTTCCAATGATACTTTATTTAAAAAAATTTCTGATATTAATATACTTTTCGTTTTAAGGATTTTTGGTAGAAAACCAAATTGTGAGTAGATTGAAAAAACTATAATAAAACTGAAAAAGATGTAGTAGTTCAAGTTACTGTAGATTGATGGATTAAAAGAAAATATAAATATATGGCTCGGAAATAGCAGGAAGAATACTGTAAATAGGATCTAGAATGAAACGTACAAAAAAACAAGTAATTGTAGCAGCATTATAGGCTAAGTTAGAAAATAACGAGGGAATTGAACCATGTGAAGAATAACCTGGGAACTATTTTGGATAGAAGTGGAACAGATGAGAGAGAAATCAAGTCGAAAATAATACAGGCCAGAAAGATAATTAACTGTATGTAGAGACAGAGTGCGAAATGAAGAAGTACGTCTAAGAATAGGTATAGACGGTACTGTCACAATGACATCGAAGAACAACAATTGATATGGTATGGCCATGTACAAAGAATGGGAGAAGAAAGACTTCCCAAACGAGTTATGGAATGGGTTCTCGCACAATGACGCTAGCGAGGGAGGTCCAAAAAGACTTGGAAAGAAGGCATACCAAAAGCTACGAGTGCCAGAAATCTTAACGACAACCGGTGGAACAACAGACTGGAATGGAAGTTAGACGTGGGGCAACGTCGTCGGACGTTTTAAAAACCGATTAATACATATAAGAAAATATAAATCTTATTGACTTTAAACATCTCTATCAGTTACTCACCAGATTTTTGCTTATATTAGATATTTAATATGTTTCACCAAACTCTGGCGCCTTAACCTATTTTACCTAACAAAAAACAAACAAGTATACTAAGTAATACGTACTGAGTGTGAAACGCCATTTGATAATGGTTGGCTGCCACATTTGTGCCGAATAATTCTAAGTTGCAAGCTTCGCAGTATATCAGATTTGGATCAATATGTATCTAAAAAAATAAAATATTATTTCATAGATTAAGTTTTAGTTGTAGAAAGTGAACTCACATTTATAATAACGAGATTTTTGTCAGAAAATAAATATTTTGTACTTATAGGAAAATTGAAATAAAATTACTTAAATATTAAATCAAATTCAAAAAGTGATAAAAACCACAAAATAATATCATCTCATAATCCTAAAAAATCACGTTTGTTTATTAACGGATGGAGGTCGAGAGCCAAAAGTCGATAGTGCTGTCGCGACATTGGATGCGCATACCACCTACCGTGAACCTATGCGTCGCAACAATATTTGATTAAGCAGCGCGTTAGTTGATATTTCATTCTTGATTTTTCGAATTTAAAGAGAAATTTGGCGACTTACCTTCTTGTTCTGGTTTATGCGGCTTTTCGACTTTAAGTTTTATTTAATAAGGTTCTTAAGCGCAAGAATTGAGCCGACTTTAACATTTTGTGTATTTACGTGTTAAATTTTGTATATCAAGTACAAATTACATATTGCCTACATTTCTTGCGTAGTTTTTTGCTGATTATATATTTTTTTATAAGCTGGTAAGTATTTTCGTTTTAACGTTACAAGAAGATATTATTTTGTGCTTTTTAATACTTTTTCGAGTCAGTTTATTTTTATTTATTATTTTGGTTTCTATCTAGGACACATAGTTTTACCACACTAAACATAAAACACAGTAGCGACAGTCCTACTCGGCACCTTTGATCTCAAGGAGTTCGAGTTTGTAATGTTCACATGACCTGTCGCCATATTGCGGGTATGATGCCCGCAAATTTTTGAAATATTCAAATTCCTTCTTTCAAGAAAAATCGCATTCTGCAGAATGCTAATGAATTTTACTGATTGAAAGGAAGAAACAAAACAAGAAAAGGTTTTTTTTACAAACATTTTTTATCAAGTTCTTAATAAAACAGATATACAAAAAACAGGGAAAAATGCAAAACATTGCAAGGGACAAAATACATTTGGCTTCAACGCTTTTTGCATGTTATTCATTTAAATATCTCATCGTTGAATTTATATTTCCCAACTATTAGAGATATTGTCCGGGGGGGAAAAAAATGTTCATTTTGTCAATATATCTCTGCACACCTTCAGCTTCGCGCGTATAATGTCAACAATCAGGCTCCTTATATTTCAACGAATCCCAGTAATCTGGAGAGATTGAAAATAATTATAAATATCATTTTAAGATAAGATTGTCTTTCTTCCGAACTTAAACATACCTGTTTTACAAACAAAATGTATCTTTAATATGAAAACACAATCACTATAATCTTTATATAATATATCGCATAATAGAAATAAAGAATTATGAATAAAGGACCTTTAAGGATCTTTGGGAAATCTAAAAAAACTAACTCCTTTGTAGATACCACATGTATTTTTACAAGCACTAACCGCACAAAAAAAAAATTCCTCTTGACATTTTTTTTATAATTATTTTCAATTATAACGTCGAGCAAGTCATTAACTTATGGGAAATTATTAATAATGAATTTAGGAGCAAGTTATAAAAAGATTCTTCTTGAAATCCAGATGTAAACACCAACCGCGACCGCGCTGGCTGCCATGTTGTTATATATATATATATATATATATATATATATATATATATATATAAACAAATAAATATAAAATTATTTTGTCTCGGTACCTATATATATATATATATATATATATATATATATATATATATATATATATATATATATATATATATATATATATATATATATATATATATATATATATATATATATATATATATATATATATATATATATATATATATATATATATATATATATATATATATATATATATACATATATACATATATATATATATATATATATATATATATATATATATATATATATATATATATATATACATATATATATACTAAGGTGACCGTAAAAAATCGATGTCGGAATTTTGTTCGTCTGGACACCACAAAACGATTCCCCTTTCCAGATATTGAGATAGCCGAAATTTGAGCTCGATTAAACGACGTTAACCCGTGCCGCTCGTCGCTCAAAGTTTGAAAAAATCCAAATTTTTGGCCAAAAAGTTGACATATGGAGCCATAACTCCAGAACGGTAAATAATAGAAACAGGCTTAATATCTCAAAAGAAAGCTAATGTTGTTCTTCAAAATTTATATTCTATACATAATTGTTGTTATTTTAATCAAACCGAGTTACAACAGCCTTTAGCCCCAAAAACGTGACTTGGTACCAGTAGGAGCCAGTTTTTGGGAGTATTCTAAGAATTTTACAGGTTTTTACATAATTTGTCTCGGAATTAACATTTTTTTGTTAAAAAGTATTTTGGAACTCAATTTTCAAACATAAAGAGTCTTTTGTTCAAATTTAATCTTTTATTATATGGGGATTACCTGACTAGTTTACCAAAGAAAGACCCGTTTGACAGGTAAAAAGGAGGGTGAATCTAATTTCTATTTTAGGGATGGTGATTTTACTTCAGCGTACAACCGACCTTTTATTTATTCAGTTTAGTTTCTAAAGTGCCTTTGAGCTGGTTAGATCGAACAATTTTCTAGTGAAGATATTTTAAGACACTGAAGAGGACAGCATCTACCAGGAACTTGAGAGCTTGGAGGAAATGGACATCCCTGAAGAAGCTGCAGAAGATCCAGGACCATCTGAGAGCAAGAGGAAGAAAGTTTCATTTGCAAGGGGCGTTAAAGAGATTTTAAACATGAAATTGTCCATTTTATTAGATCGATGTAAGGTATCCGACAGAAATGCCACGAGAATTTTAATAGCTACTCTAGAAGCACTAAACCTTGACCCTCTTGAGTACAAAGTCTCGAAAACTTTATTACATGATAGAAGGCAAATGTTCAGAGAACAATATAATAAAAAAATTTTTGATAAAGGAAACATTCCTGAAAAAGAGCCCGTGGTTGTCCATTGGGACGGTAAACTTTTACCGGATGTTTTAAAAAATGAACAATGTGAGCGAATAGCTATAGCTATTTCATATGGCGAAAAGGAACAGCTGCTGGGAGTTCCTGTAACAGCAAACAGCTCTGGAGAGGAGCAAGCCGTAGCCGTATATGAATGCCTACATGAATGGGATCTTCTCAACACCGTCAAGGCGATGTGCTTCGACACTACAGCATCCAACACGGGAAGACTCAAAGGAGCATGCGTCATATTGGAGCAAATGTTAGGAAGAGAATTGTTATACCTAGCTTGCCGTGACCATATCTTGGAAATTCTGTTAAGAGGCGTATTCGATACAAAAATGGGATCAACCACTGGACCTCATCCAGACATTTTCAAGAGATTCCTCACTGCGTGGCCCAAGATAGACAAAGGAAAATACGACACAGGTATCAGTGACAATCTAATACAAAAGCAGCTAACTCCAGAAGTAATTGCAAATGTTACTGCTGAATTCGAGACCAAATTAACTGAGAGCCACCCCAGAGATGACTACAAGGAGCTATTGCAGTTGGTTCTCGTATTTGTTGGATCACTAGACGGCAATGTTGTGGGTTTTAGAACTCCAGGAGCCATTCATCACGCTAGGTGGATGGCAAAGGCTATTTACTGCTTAAAAATGTTCATTTTTCGTCGTCAATTTAAGATGTCTAAAGAAGAAGAAAGTTCTGTGCGTGCCATTTCTGTTTTCCTAGTTAAAATTTATTGTAAAGCTTGGTTCAATGCTCCAAAAGCTCATCTTGCACCAAAGCAAGATTTAGGTATTTTGTATAGTCTGTTAGACTATAAAGAATGTGACAACGACATTGCAGAAATAGCCCTGACCAAATTTTCGAACCATTTGTGGTATTTGAATGCAAAGGTGGTGGGATTATCGTTTTTTGATCCCACCATTACAGACGATGAAAAGTTGTTAATGGCTAATAAATTGCTTCAGTAGCACAGATGAACCATCACAGCACGCTAGGGTTGTAAATCCAAAAGTTAGGAAAGAAAACTTAAAAGAGGTAGTTGATGGAGGATTGGTAAATTTACTTACCAAAGAAACGTTTACATTCTTTGACCAATTTAATATAAAAACAGATTTCCTAAGACAACATCCAAACACCTGGCCTCAAAATAATGACTTCCAAGAAGGATTGAAAATTGTCAAAACATTAAAAGTAGTTAATGATATGGCTGAGCGTGGTGTTAAATTAATAACCGACTTTAACGACCTTCTGACAAAAGATGAAGACCAAAAGCAATATGTCCTGCAAGTTGTAAGTAAATGCCGAGCATTATATCCTGACGTTTCAAAAACTACTTTAACAAAAGCTCTAGAATAGATTAGATAACTATGTAAAATTATCAACTCATGTAGGTACTACGTCTGTATCTTTTCTGTGTCTGTTTTGTATGTATTATATACCTAATTTTTATATTTTAAAATAAAAAATGTCATTAGACTTATCAGTATTACTTGTTTTTTTATTATATTTCTACTTTAAACTCAAAAAAAGCAAAATTTATCACAAAATATACGAAGTATGCTCCTAGTGGTACCAGGTCACGTTTTTGGGGCTAAAGGCTGTTGTAACTCGGTTTGACTTAAAATAACAACAATTATGTATAGAATATAAATTTTGAAGAGCAACATTAGCTTTCTTTTGAGATATTAAGAGTGTTTCTATTATATACCGTTCTGGAGTTATGGCTCCATATGTCAGCTTTTTGGCCAAAAATTTGGATTTTTTCAAACTTTGAGCGACGAGCGGCACGGGTTAACGTCGTTTAATCGAGCTCAAATTTCGGCTATCTCAATATCTGGAAAGGGGAATCGTTTTGTGGGGTCCAGACAGAACAAGATTCCGAACAAGATTCCGACATTTTTTTTCCCTCTCTATAGATCCGGTACACATATACACTCATATATATATATATATATATATATATATATATATATATATATATATATATATATATATATATATATATATATATGAGTTTTCACAAGCTGTCATTTGACACCTCACTTGATGACCTGGTGAATTTTTTTTTTCGCTTCTGATTTCACCCCCAAAATTAACCCCTTAAGTCAAAATTTAACTTTCAAAACTACACTGCTTCGATTGGGCCATCAATTCCTATATTTGTGCCAAATTTTAACCGTCTATGTCAATAGTTTCGAAGAAAATCCGGTATGGCATACGGACACCGAAATGATCCCATAAGTGTTCACAATGGAACACTAACAATGTAAAATTCTTATCATACTAATTTTAGTATTATAGTAATCGATAAATTTAGTAAGTTTTACTAAATTTATCGATTCCCATTCCTATCACCCCCTTTCTCTGAAAGGAAAGCTCCAAAACTATGAACTTCTTTTCTCCTTTATATATGTACCAAATTCGCAATCGTTATTTGGTTTCGTCCGCGGGTTATTGTAGTTACAAACTGACAGAGAGATACAAACAAAGAGTGATTCTTTACAATACTTCCCTTAGCGAGGGAAGTAAATATAGATCGGAAGCGGTCGTTACTATAATATTTAGTTTAAGAACAAACTAGTGACGGCACTGCGGCTATAAATAAATAATTTCCGCCAAAACTAAAATTTTAAATTCAGTTAGCATATAAAAAGTTATTGAAACTACCGTGTCAAATTAGCGACAAATATTTGGAGTAGTTGTATTTAACGTTTGTTAGTACTAATTTAAAAAGGTACCATCACCAGACTAGGTATTACTTAGTAATATGCAACAAGAAAAAGATGTCAATTCTTATCTGAAAATTATACAAATTGGAAAAATACTTACTCCAAACTTTTGGATTTCAACCGCGAGCCATTTTCTAACTAATATTATGTGTCCTCTTTCCAAATAATGATTGACAAAACCATGTACATTAACACATTTCTGACATATGTAGCAATAAATGGGTGTACGCATTAGAATTAATTTAGTTGCTATAATTTTTCCTGGATCATTGGTGATGTGATTTTCTAAAATAAAGAGGCTTATACATATGGGGGCTACCTTTTAATTTTTACAAAAACAATAAAAGAAAAAAAATTAAGTACAAATCCTTTTGTTTCTTAAAATATTCGCCTTTAAGATTTATACCCTTTTGCATGCGTTTGAACCAATTAATAAAGTTGGTACCCTAAAAACATGGTTTTGGAAGGATTCAACAGCTTCTTGAGGTGATAAAAATCGCTGTCCCAGCTGACATTCAGAAACAAAAAGAAGTCGTTAGGGGATAAATCAGGTGAATACGGGCAATGAGACTTCTATGTTTTTCTCCGTTAAATAATCAATTGTAGGACGTGCTATGTGAGAGCTAGCATTGTCACCATGAAGAGTGATGCGACGTTCTCGATTGTTTTTCCTAATTCCACCTATGACTTCTGGCAAACAAATCGTTGTATACCATTCAACATTAACTGTTCTTCGATTCTCTAAAGCAGTGGTTGCAACATGTCGAGTATAACCAAAGAAACAAGTGATCATTTTCTTGGTAGTGCTTCGCGAACGAACCACTTTTGTTGGATTCAGTTCATCTTGAAACACCCAAATTATTAATTGTTGCTTAGTTTCCGGCTCGTACGAATATATCGTTTCCTGTTACAATGTTGTATAAGGATTTTGCATATACTTGGCCCAATTTTTTTACCATTTTCTTACATCAATTGACACGAGTCTGTTTTTGAGTTTCGGTCAAATTATGAGGAATCCATCAGGAACAGATCGTTTTCCCCAACTATTCATGCGAAATCGAATGTACTGAAGTCTTCAATATGCCTAAGGATTCCTCTATCCCACGGTAAGTCACATGCCGATCCTCTTCAATCATGTTGCGCAAACCATCGATGTTTTTTAGAACGACAACCGATTTTGGTTGACCTTCACAAAATTCATCACTGACGGAAGCACGACCATGATGAAATTCTGCAATCCAATTGTAAACAGTCTGTTCTGATGGTGATTCATTACCAAAAGTTGAACGAAGCGATTCGAGGCAATATTGTTAAGTTAGACCTTTACTAAAATCGTAAAAAAATCATCCAACGAAAACCTTCACGTGAAATTTCTATTTGTTCACAAAACTGTTTTTTTTACACACTCATTGTAAACAAACTACTAGCCCCATTTCTGAGCTGCTACTGTTTTAACAATAATAAATGTCAAATTTTACAACAATGGTAATGTCACATCTCAATACAGCCCTCTAGTGGTCATTTATAAAAACTTAAAAGGCGGCCTTCGTACTAAATTTATACTAAAGATAATTAAATGCGATACGATACTCTATTGTCCTCCAAAACTAACCTGCTTGAACTTAATTCAATACGACTTAATTTTATCTAATTGTATTCCCAACTTTTAAGAATAAAAACAAAAAAAAATTTGAATTATTTTTAATACTGTCGAGAAAGTTCTCGGTTCCTAGTAGGGTGACCGTTTAGAGAAGGCTGCTAAGATATGCAGTTAACAAAAAAATAATACCTCATTTACAAAAAGGTAATGTTGTAATATTAAAGGAAATGGCTGAAAAACAACGCTTTGGAAAACCTCCTGTAGATCATCTTTTAATAATCATATTAATGTAAATGTTTTTTTTATTTAAAAAAATCTCTCTCTGTATAATGAATTTACAATCTCTAACAAAGGAATTCTTCATATGAATCATTCGTTATATAGATATTTTTGTTGCAAATATATAATTTTTATCTGTTTTAATTCTCTGACAAACTCACAACATCCAGCCGCTAGAGCAGGATTCGAACTAGTGGCTAGCCGTTATGCTTGGCAGACTCTATACTCACCGCGCTACCGAGACCGATTTAAATTTTTTAAGAGGTAACAAAAACACTGGAAATAAATATATATACTATACTAGTATATTTTTAATTCAAACAATAATTATTAAAATAGGAAAAATGTTATATTTTTCTTTGGGTCACTAACTGTTCATTCATATTCATTTTATTCTATAATTTAAAACACTTTATTTTAGTCACCTCCACTTACGCTAAGGATTCTTTTGAATTTGTCAGAAAACAAAACCAATTATATGAATAAAACGATTTGATATCTTTTAATTTTTGGCCATACATATTTCACAATTTATTTAAAACAGATGAGTGTCCAGGAGTGCAGTGTCTTTTTTAAACACTTTCATTGGCCCTCAGGAAAAACAAAAGTAGGTTCTTTTTCAGGTACATATTTGAGTTAAAAATGGATCTTAAAACTGCAAATGTTTTTTTAGAAATTTTTCAATAGAACATTTTCATTATACATTTTTTTTATTGTTCATCTCCCGGCTTGAGTAGGGATTTTACCCTTTTTCATATCTTGAGGATATCGGCAGGGATGTCATAATACCCGTCGACGTTGTCCAAGTGCCGAAATATACACTTTTGTATTTCACAGCACCTTTTAGACAACGCGATAGTACTGCCACTGACGTTATTGCATTTCTGCAAACAACTACTACCTATGTAGGTGGTCAGGCCAAACATACTTAAATAAATAATAAAGTATATCGACCTGCCGGGATTGGCACTCGAGACGTTCTGCACCGCAAGCAAGTACTACGCCACGCACTCCCCCTCCGCCAGGAGATACAATGTTGACACGAAAAATTCGTAATATAGGAAAATTCTTAACATAGAAGTTCAGGTTAGTTTAGGTGCATAGAGACTTTACTGTATTTATACAAAATTTTATCAACAATCAACATACCATTTTTGTTCCTTTCATTTTCAAAAAGAGGTGTCTTATTATATAATTCTGCATTTCCATGTGATATATTTAAGGGATCTTCTTGTATTACAGCTGGATTATGTCCCATATGATTTTTAAAATCATAATCATGAATCATACAAAGGTTACAATAATACTTAGAGTTTCTAGAAAAGATAGATAGCAATAGTTGAGTAAACAAGTTATTTTAATAATTTTCAATTAAAAATACGTTTCGAACAGAAATTAAAACTCACTTTAGTGCACATTATAGTGTTGGATGGGATCTTGAATATCAGAACAGCAA
The DNA here is from genome assembly GCA_019049505.1 of Pachyrhynchus sulphureomaculatus. Lineage (NCBI taxonomy): Eukaryota > Metazoa > Arthropoda > Insecta > Coleoptera > Curculionidae > Pachyrhynchus > Pachyrhynchus sulphureomaculatus. The sequence goes on from CM032446.1 coordinate 188,010,487, forward strand.
AAGTAATAAGTAGATTATTTGTTAGTCTACGTGAGTTGCTATTTATATTTCTGGCCTAATAATGAAAAAACAAATATTTATAATCGAAATTGGTTTTATTGTTTTTCAAAATATCTTCCATGAAGATCAATACACTTTTGCATGCGTTTGAACCAATTTTCGAAGCACTTTCTTCAACTCCGATTGAGGTAACTCCAAAACATGCGTTTTGAATGCATCAACCGCATCTTCGGGTGTCGAAAATCGTTGACCACGTAATTTGTTTTTCGTGTGCGGGTATAAAAAAAAGTCACTGGGTGCCAAATCAGGGCTGTACGGCCCTGCACCAATCGACACGAGCCTTCTTTTGAGCGTTTGTCGGATTATGCGGGATCGGAATGCGAACAAATCTTTTTTATGGCCAAATGATCATGCAATATATTATTAATGCTTGTCATACTAATGCCCAAAGATGCCTCAATCTCACAATATGTCACATGACGATCTTGCTTTATCAGTTCACGCACAACATCGATGTTTTCTGGCACAACAACCGATTTTGGACGACCTTTACGGAATTCGTCCTGAAGCGAACGTCGGCCACGATTGAATTCGTTATACCAGTTCTTTACAGTGCTGTAGAATGGTGCATCATCACCTTATGAAGAATTAAGTTCATCGATGCACTCTTATCTTGATAATCCACGTCGAAAGTTATGAAAAATAATCGCACGAAAATGTTCACGAGTTAATTCCATTTTTTGCCCGAGATGAATTTTGTTACTGTAAACACCACAAATTGCGCTCAAACGACAAAATGTTTGTTCAAAGGTTATGTTCAATAATGTCAAGTTTCTAATGGAAACGTCAGATGGCACCTGGCACAACTTAATGTTGCCAAGGCCAGAAATATAAATAGCAACCCACGTACTATGGGCAAACGGAAGAAAAAAAACCTATTTCTAAAGTTTTCAGACATTATATTTGCATATGTAAATAAGACTTACTGTTTGTGTTCTTCACTCGCATAATGAGCTGCTACATAGTCAGAGTTTAAAAAAATTTCACGGCAAGCAAAACACATTAGGGATTCAACATATTCGATATCAAATAATTCGAGCACATGTTTGTTACTAAAAATCCATTTAAAGAATGTTTTGTTGTGATATGGAGTAGTGTAATGATCTAAAGCTGAGACGTTACATATATAACAAAAAGTGGGACTTAACAGGCTTAGTATGTATCGAGCTAACGAAGTGTAATCCTTTATTTTGATTTGTTTGTTTTCCTTTTCATGTCCTGAAAATAAAAAAAAAAGTATGAATGAGTAATAAACTTTAATTTAATTATGTTTCCTTCTTGGTACTGGATTTGATTAGACTTCTGTAGGAAAATTCGTATCCAGAGAATTTTGTTTAAAAAATGGTTAGGTGTCATGAAGGTAGTTTTGTCTTGGTACCTGCCAGATTATCTGGTTATGACGTCATGAATGATGGTATAAAAGTGTTATTTTGCTTTTATTACTTCCACTTTTCCACACATTTTCTGATTTACATTTCAATCAAAGAGATTAGTAGATTTCTCATGATGACTAGAAACCTACAGATAAATATTTAAACATGTGTTAAAAGTTCTGATGCCTTACTTACTTACTTAATCCTTATGCCTTTCTACCCCTTGAGGAGTGTAAGGCCCGTGGAGTTGAGTTATTCTATATCTGTTTTTTCCATATTTCTTTCTATATCCTTCCATCCTGTTTAAATTGCCGATTGCCTCTTTTGTTTTTCTTCTGTATTAGTTTCTTCTGTTTGTATGAGTTCTGTATCTTGTTCCGGTATTATGTCGCTATGTTGATTTTCGTATGCTTTTCCTTTTCCTTCTTTTTTTGCATCCATTTCCTTTCCTTTCTGTCAGTTCATCTTCTTTTCCGTTTATACCCCTTTTATTCCGTGTTCTCAATCTAAAAACTCGATAATTATTTCCCATTTCTTTCTTCCTATCTATTTCTTTGATTATCTTCTTATTTGTATTCATTTTACTAGTCCTCTCTTTCGTATCCTTTATCTTTGCCGGGGTCGTCGTCAATCTACCTATCTTATGCTTCAATTTCTTTTGAATTTCCCGTTCATCTTTTGTTAAATCGTTTATATAAACTCTCTCTCTTAGGTTTCTCAGTTTGTTTTTATTTTTCATTACAGCTTCCTTATCTTCCGTGTTTCCAAGTTCTATCTTGTATATAGTCGCTCCTATTTTTATCACATCTTTAATCTGTACTTTTGTGTCCATACTCCTCTCTTTAAAATGTTCTACACCCATTTTCAGATCTGGTTGACTATTCGCTTCAAAGCTCATTCCCGATATTACAGTATTATTCCTTACGTTGTCTTTTTCCAGTCTACTCATCTTCAAATCCATACTTCTCATGTTTTCTCTAATTATCTTATTTTCCTCTTTCAATACTTCATTCTCCTTTCTTAGTTCCTTCAACTCTTGTTGGTATCTCTTCTGATCTTGTTTTATATCCTTTATATCTGACATTAGCTCTCTGATCATTTCTATCAAATTGTCTCTCTTATCTACTCTTTCGTTTTTCTCTTTCTGTGGTGTTCTTATCAGCTTTTTACTCTTCTGGAATAATCCCATTGGCTCTTCTTTTTCTTCGACTCTTCCTCTTTTCGAGTCTCCTGAGGTATAATCATCGCTATCCATTGTTCGTTCTGTTATAAAAATTTACGTGTGTTCCTCGCATATTCCATTTTCAAACACAGGAGAGAAAGAAAAAAATTGTTGTTTATATTTCTTATCACCGTAAACAGTAAAATGATCGAGGTCGTCACTTATCATTTCGTTAACTTCAAACAATTTGACAAAATTATTCACATAAATCTCCCAAATTTTTTTACTTATTGTCTTAATCTAACACTACACTTGCTTTATTTCTAGTCGCTCTCGTTTGCAATCGACAAAATAATTAAATAGACCGAAACACCGATGCCTATAGGTAAAAATATTTGAAAAAGTTTGTTTTGTTTGTTTATATTTAAATATTTTGGTGATTATATTATATTTTTGCAAATATCTGTAAAATACCTAAAAACTACCCGGCTTGGTAACTATAAACTAATATATATTTATTATGGAATACAATCTTTGCGCAACTTTTAAAAGACGCCATTCTCGTTCGTAATCGACGCTGGGCTTCAAAAGCAAAATGTCAAAATCTACCGAAAAACTGAATATGATCTTAAATGCGAACTATCGGAAAAAGTATCGATCGATGCACTCAATAGCGCTATCTATAACTTTGCCTCAGGACATCATGTCAACAACATAGTAATGCAGACATTATAATAAAATAAAAAAAATAAAAAGCGTGTATCACTGTTCTCGAAAAAAATTCAGAAGTCTAGACAACAAGCTTTTCATATTCACTGCGTGATGGACATGCTATAAATAATTTCTCATCTTCTCTTCTTCTAATCTTAAAAACGTAGTACACGTCTAACGTCATAGTTTAACCAATTTCCCATTTTAGTTTTAAACCTTTCCTTCAAATTCTTTATATATTTTAGACAGTCTCCTATAAAAATTATTGTTAAGATTAAATGCTCAGCATATTCAGGAACAAACAAGTAAAGTGTCAAAAAAAAAACAAATCTTTGAAAAGGAATAAACATGATCTTAGTTATTTTAGTAGTTAATTTAAAGAAGTACTGTCAATTGTGGCGCATACCTTCATTTACTAGATGTCCAAAGTTTTGATTTTCAGAATCTTTATAATATGGATGCTGCGCTTCATCTACCGAATTATTATCCGAAGAGGGTACTTGAATGCAGTTTGCTTGAGAATCCAATGTAGTATCTTCCATCACATCTTCATTACAGAATGACTCATCGGTCTGTTTGGACACGTGTTCCATAAGGAATTTTTCATTGTCTATGTCAGAAATATGTATTTTCAAATGTTCAGTCAGAGATGTCCTTGTTATCCTTTGTAAGCATTGCAAGCAGAAACGTGTAGCATTTCTGTGAAGGTAAAAATATCACAAGTAAAATTTAGTTTCTTAATAATTTACAAAAATATAAAATGAAAAAAATTAAGTAGCACCTTTAAAAAAATAAATAAAACATGAAAAAAATGCTGGAAAAGTAATTTTAAGATCACAGTTTAAAAAATGCAAATAAAAATGTATAATTTTGAACATTCGTGGAAATTTTATAGAGCACCCTATATTAGAGATATGACTATGCTGGTGATATTTTTCAAATGGAATGCCCAATTTTTAAATGAACACCTAAATTTTTCGTAAATGTATAATTGTATTTCTTGTAACATAATATACGAGTATACTTAAAATTAAAGGTGGATGGGCCTGGCAGGATACCGGGAACCTTTCTAACAGGGCCATATGTTTAAAAGTCATCTGCCTGTAAAGTGCAACAGTGATGATGTTTAGAGGAAAAATATTAGTGTATAAAATGACTTTTTAACACAAAACAAGCAAAGATTTAAATGATGGCATTGAATATTTTTTTTTTTAGATAATTCGGTTAAAATTAAACAATTATTTAAATTTCTTCTATATATTTCAGTTAGACTCCCCTCAAACCTCTGCTTCAACATTTACACCCTTTATATAAGTGACTATAAATAACAATACTTCTTTAATTTCTCAACTAAAAATAAGAACAAAATAATACTACGAACTTTTAGGTTTCTACAAAAGACCACTAGATCGCGCTATTGAGATGTAACATTACCATTGTTGTAAAATTTGACATTTATTGTTAAAACCGTGGCCGATTAATTAGTTTACAGTGAGCATTTAAAAAAATAGTTTTATGAACAAATGGAAATTTCACGTGAAGGTTCTCGTTGGATGATTTTTTACGATTTTAGTAAAGGCCCAACTCAACAACGTCTCGAATCGCTTCGTTCAACTTTTAGTAATAAAACACCATAAAAAAAGGCTGTTTACAATTGGTTTGCATAATTTCATCATGGTTGTGGTTACGCCAGCGATGAATTTTGTGAAGGTCGACCAAAATCGGTATGTGACTTACCCTGAGAAAGAGGGATCCTTAGGCATATCGAAGACTGTTGTACATTCGCTGTTGCATAAACATTTAGCTGTGAAAAAGATCTGTTCCCGATGGATTACGCATAATTTGACTGAAACTGAAAAACTGCTCGTGTCAATTGGTGTAAGAAAATGCTCCAAAACAAGAGACGAATCTTGGATATGTTCGTACGAGTCGGAAACTAAGCAACAATCAACTGTTTGGGTGTTTCAAGATGAACCGAATCCAAACAAAAGCGGTTCGTTCGCGATGCATTTCCAAGAAAATGATCGCTTGTTTCTTTGGTTAAAATTTGACAATCGCATATTCCAACCACTTTATATAGAAACATATAATGTAAGAACTCTGTCAACAGATGAAAAGCTGATAGAATTTAAAGATAAACTTAAAAACATTAAATGGGATATAACAGGTCTAAGCGAAGTCCGTAGAACTAGAAAGGACCAAATCATAATGAACTCTGGAAACTGTGTGTATTATGCAGGTGAAGAAACTTTGATTAGAGGAATCGGCTTCTGGGTAAATAAGAAACAGGTTAACCAAATTATTGAAATCAAGAGTCTCTAAAAATTGTTCAGGCCTATGCACCAACGAGCACCCATTCAGAGGATGAAATAGAAACATACTACGAAGAAATTTCCACAGCTCTACAAGACGGAAAAACGCACTTTACGATGTTGATCGGTGACCTCAAGGCCAAAATTGGAAGCAGAGAGGACGAAGAGGAAACTGCAATAGGCCATCATGGGCTAGGAAATCGAAACGAATGATGGACGACACTAATAGAGTTTCTACATCAAAATAATTTATATGTAATGAACACCTTCTTCAACAAGAACAAAAACAGAAAATGGACCTGGTCTAGCCCAGATGGTAAAACCAAAAATGCAGTAGATTTCACAATCGGTAACAGGAAATACATTATCCAAGACGTAAGTGTCCTAAACAGATGTTCAGTTGGGAGTGACCATCGCATTGTGAGAGCAAAAGTATTTACTAACATTAAAAAGGAAAGAAACAACATGATTCTTAAAAAAAAAACCATAAGAAATGGACAACCCCGGAGGATGTGGATTTCTATAGAAGAGAGATCGCAAGCTCCTTGGAACGCAATGCAGTTGATAACATATTTGAAAATATCAAAAGTAGTATAGAAAATGCCATTGACAAAACTTGCCCAAAATAACAAAAAGAACAGAAATTACATCAAAGAGTAAAACAGCTAATGAAGTAAAGGAGAGAAATGGTAGATAAAACTACAGATGAATACAGAACTATAGAGAGATATCGAGGGAAATTAGAAAAGACAAAAGACAAAACAATGCATAGGAAATTAAAAACTTTGTAGAACAGAATAAAAGCTTAAAATTCTTGAGAAGAAAGAACACAATGGGAGGGAAAGACATATGCAAGATTAAGGACATGCATGGTAATGTAATAACAAACAAAAGAGATATTTTACAGATCATCGAATTATTTTATCAACAATTATATACCTTACAAGATAACAGAACAGAAATCAACATACCAAAAGTTCTGAATCTGAGGTCGGAGGATATCCCAGACATCACAGAAGAAATCACATCAGCCTTGAAGGCATGAAAAATAACAAAGCTCTGGGTGAAGGCAATATTGTAGTAAAGGCAATTAACCAAGGAGGACAACAAATTATCAAATCACTTAAAATGTTATTCAATAAATGCCTTCTAGAAGGAATAACTCCATCGCAATGGAATAATGCAAATATTGTCATCATGCATAAAAAAGGAGATACTTTAGACCCTACAAACTATCGACCCATTAGCCTTCTCAGCCATGTATACAAGTTATACAAGTTATTCACGAAAATACTTACCAAACGTCTAGCAAATAAATTCGAGTTTTTTCCTTTAAAAAGAACAGGCAGGTTTAAGCTCGGGGTATGGAACAAACGATCATCTGCTTACAGTTAAAATCTTCATTGAAAAACGTATAGAATAGCCTCTTTTACTCATATTTGTGGACTTCGAAAAGGCTTTTGATTCTGTAAATCAGCAGAGACTTTTGGAAGCGCTTGTTGAGTGTCGTATTGATCAACGATATTCCAATGTAATTAAATACTTATATGAAAATGCCACCGCTCGTGTTAAAACACAAACTAATCAATCCACCAGCAAATTTTGAATCAAAAGAGGAGTGCGGCAGGGCGATACGCTCTCATCCGAGCTTTTCGTAACACTACTAGAAAGTATTCTAAAATCAATAAACTGGGAAAGAATGGGACTTAACATTGACGGTGAAAAGTTAAATCACCTCTGTTTCGTCGACGACATCGTCTTAATACCAGACAAAATATAAGAAGCACAAACTATGCTACACATGCTTCAGGAAGCTTTAGGAAAGGTTGGTCTAAAAATCAATTTATCCAAAACCCAGTTTATGACAAATCTTGTATTAAGCGACACTATAAAAGTGTATAACATAGAGACAGAACAAGTGCACCAATATAAATACCTGGGACATGAAATCAGCATAGGACGAGATAACCAAACACATGAAATTCAGCAGCGAATAGGTATCTCCTGGGCTGCATATGGTAAACTGGCCTATGTATTCAAATCTAATCTTCCTATGTGTTTAAAAAGAAAAGTGTGACAGATGCATGCTTCCCGTTCTTACATACGGAGCCGATACTCTCACAATGACGAAGAGAAACATCAATAAAATATGTGTCATTCAACGAAAGCTGGAAAGGTCAATGTTAGACGTTACTCTTAGAGATCACATCCCACATTATCAGGAAGAGAGCGGGGCTACAAGACGCAGTCAAATTCATTCTACATCTTAAATGGAGCTGGGCTGGGCATGTTGCTAGGTTTAAGGATGGGCGATGGACAAAGAGAATCACAGAGTGGCCACCAAGATCCGAAGCCTATCGGAGTAGAGGTAAACCACCAAGTCGGTGGACTGACGATTTGAAGAGTGGCTGGAAATTGGGTACAAGCAGCCCTGAACACAAAAAAGTGGCAAGACGTGATAGAGGCTTTCGTCCAGCAGTGGACAGTATAAGCTGATGATGACGTTGCAACCATTGCCTTAGAGGAGCGAAGAACAGTTAATGTTGAATGGTATAGAACAAATTGTTTGCCAGAAGTCATCAATGTAATTAGGAAAAACAACCGATAACGTCGCATCATTCTTCATCATGACAATGCCAACTCTCACACAGCACGTCAAACAATTGATTATTTGACGGAGAAAAACATCTAATTAATGCCTCATTGCCCATATCCACCTGATTTATCCCCTAACAACTGCTTTTTGTTTCCAAATGTCAAAAAAAAAGCGTTGACAGAGAGTTTCATCACCTCAAGAAGCTGTTGAATCCTTCCAAAACCATGATTTTGAGGTACCAACTACAGAGTGGAGAAAAAATATTTCGAGAATTTGTTCGAACGCATGCAAAAGTGTAGAAATCTTAAAGGCGAATAGTTTGAGAAACAATAAAACGATTTGTACCAACAATTTTTTTTCTTTCATTGTTTTTGTAAAAACTTAAAAGGTAGCCCTCGTGAACTACAAAATTTATAGATCACTGAAATGCGATATATTTTAGACCTTTAAAATTTAAGTAAAAGTACTTTGATAGATCACCGTTTCTAAAATTCCCGGAATCATTAACCTTCTTTTCCTTTCAGTTTGGTTAATATGAAAAAAAAGAAATGTTTGGGTTGTTATTACTTAGTCGCGAATGGATACTAAATGAATACAATCATAGGCAATATTTTTCTTACATCTCTATCGGACTATACTAAACGAATACAATCATAGGCAATATTTTTTTTACATCTCTATCGGACTAAGTAAAACTTTCGGGTATCTTTGTTGTATAGTTTTTTGGAATCTTATGATTTATGTTAGTGACTACAATAATGTTAAAAAGAAAAGGATGTCCTTTTCTAACTCATATATTGCTTTCCATTGTTCATATACTACTATGTTATTCAACTTACTCTTGGTGTTGAGTATCTTCATAATGGTTCTGTGCTGATTCTGTACCAGAAAGAGGTAAATTACAAATTTCGCAGAAGTAGAACTTTAAATTACACTCGGGCTGTAAAAAAAAAACCATTATTTAAAAAATATGACAAAACCTTGTAGAAGCAACCCATTTTTATAAAAAGCGTTAAGCTAGTTGTTTTTAGATAGCTGTTAAAAAGTCCTGATTAATCCGTAGCTCACTACTGCATAACCGTATAAAGAGATTAGAGCTGCTGCTTCTCGCAACAAGATTACAGTATCGAGTAGTAGCTGCAGCAAGAGCACTTGAAAATGCCAAATGAGATTTTGGCGAAACGTCGTGCAAATTCATTGTTAGACAAACGGACTGAAACCCGGAATTTTAATGTATTACATTCCGCCGTCCGTGAAAACCTCTATTGAAACATATATATATATATATATATATATATATATATATATATATATATATATATATATATATATATATATACAGTGTTATGGAAATCACTGCATATATTGGAACTGGCAACTCCTTGTAAAAAAAACCGATTGCAGAAAATTCACCTTAAATAATAAAGAACTGTTGAAATGAATGAAATGAATATATTGTTTTTACTCCGCCACTGGTAAACAAATCAACTAAACAATATGGCCGATTGTTAACAAGAACGTGGCATTTACAGTTTTGGGGAGATTTAACTTAGCGCAGTTGCACTGTACGAACAGCAACAATGCGCCTGAACTAGTTTGTACAATGACGGCCTTTCAGGTGTGGGTTAGTTTGATAGTAAAATCTAGTTTTACTCTTTTTTTTTTACTTTTTCAAAAATTTTCGTATTTGAAAAAAAGTATTGAATGTGCTTCTCCATAACCCAACCAGCCATCCGTTTCAATATATACAATATATATATATATATATATATATATATATATATATATATATATATATATGGAGTGTTATAGAAATCTCTGCATATCTTGGAACTGGCGCTTCCATGTAGCAAGACCGATTGAAGAAAATTCACCTTAAACAGCGGATCTCAATAATAAAGAAAAAAATGATCCTAAAAAAATGACGCCATGAATATTTTTTTACGCGGCCACTGGTGTACCATATAACTGCACCATATTACGGGGACGTTTAAAGTCACGGAGTTCAGTGGATACAGTGTGCTTTTTAGTATATTCATGGACTGTAAGATCTTGGGCACGTTAGCATCGGTTCTTAATGTCTGTCTTCAAATTTTTGCACCTTCATTTACGCTGTATAAATGATATTGAACGCAAAATTTTTGTCCGATAGTAGCATTATTGTTTTTGTAAAACTGTCGAGCACAAAAGTGTCTTCGGTGAAATGATCCTGTTCGCTAGCCTTGCCTTTCCCGTCGATTGCGTTAGCCACAAAATTTTAAATTTATTTATGAAACACTTTGTATTATATATATATGAGTATGTATGTATGTATGTATGTATGTATGTGTATATATATATATATATATATATATATATATATATATATGTATATATATATATATATATATATATATATATATGTATATATATATATATATATATATATATATATATATATATATATATATACATATATACATATATACATATATATATATATATATATATATATATATATATACATATATATATATATATATATATATATATATATATATATATATATATATATATATATATATATATATGTAGATATGCCCTTAAGCTAAGACAATAAGCGTATATATAAATTGTTATAGACCTACAAAAATTTCGATTTTAGTTATTATAGTATTATAATATTTTTCGGGAAATGTCTTATTTTCATAGCACATTAGAGATTATTACCTTCAGTGATGTCACTCTCTATGTCATATTGTACCTTGAAATAATACAATTTATACTGAATATGTTAAAAACAATATTTAGGAATTTTCTACAGCTTCAGGAATGCAGTGGAAAAAAATTGGACAACAAAAACTAATCAAAAGGCAAGTAGAAAAATGTTAAAAAAACGGGCCAAGTGCAAGTCGGACTTGCAAAATTAGTGTTACGTACGGTGATTGCTTTTAAAATAAAATAAAATTCTTACCTAGGCTAAGATGCAATATGTATTTTCACATTTTTTCTTAGTCAATAATGTAAAATAGTTATAGCATCTTAGCTACTTTATAGCCAATAATTCAATCTAGAATCTAGTAACAAAAGTGTAAAACAAATATTTACTACCCAAAGATTTGTTTAATTATAAACAAAAAACTATGTTGGGACAGTGGAATCTTTGGTACAATGAGGAGCGATGATTGACTTCAAGTCAATCATCGCTCGTGATGAAGCTAACATGGTTAGCGAAACGCGCGTTGAGTGCAAAAATAAGTGTTTGGTGTAGTGGTGATATATACTGAGTAGTACAAACAAATAAAATAAAATTATTTCGTCTCGGTAGAGCGACGCGCAACGCGGTAGCAGTAGTGTACTGAAAAGTATATTAAAAAACCTCCAACATTGTCAAGCAATATAGTTTTTTTTTAAATCAGATAAATTATCAAACATACTGCACTCGTGATAATTTTCGGACAATCTATCACTTTATAAAGACCATTCCAGATTTTTTTTAAATTTTTTGATCAGTACTTTTTGAGATAGGGTGAGGGACAGCGATTTTTGGCCATTTTTTAAAAAAAATAATATAAAGAAAAATGTGCGCAAGTATTACATCATATATATTTTGAAACTAGTGTTTTCACAAGCTTTCATTTGACATCCCACTCGAAAACCTGGCAAATTTTTTTTCACTCCCCCAAACTAACCCCTTAAATCAAAATTTAACATTCAAAACTACATGGCTCTCATTGGGCCATCAGTTCCTATATTTGTGATAAATGTCAACTTTATATGTCAAATAGTTTCTGAGAAAATCGGCTATGACAGACAGACAGACAGACACCGAAGTGATCCCATAGTGTTCCGTAGGGAACACTAAAAAGAGAATCTAGAATAAATGCTCAATTATTCCTAAAGAAAGAGTAAATCTCCATAACTGTTTCATTAAGCTTCCCGTTTCTTGCTTTCTTTGGCTGCTATTGTAACAGAATTAAGTAATTTTCGTTTTTAACCAAATAGATTTTCTTTCCTATGCACATTTTTGCTATTACAAAACAAATTAACTTACCAAGTCGCGCTTTAACAGTTCAATCCTTAACCACTTTAACGCTTTCTTATAGTGGTTGCCATGGTCATAGTGGCCACTATCAGCATGTTTTTTACAAATATGACAATAGGTGGGTGTTATCGAGTCTGTGAGACATCTAGCAAGGTCCAAGGATCTTGCATATAACGTTTCTGTATTATCTAAAAATTTAAAACATTTGTTAAAAAAGTTGTCTCTGGCCTACTTTCTAAGCCTTGGGCTTCACCTCTTCTATTGGTACTACTTTAAAAGAAAAATGATAGCAGATAAGATAAAATCACTACAATGCAGGCAAGGTTCTCGTCACACATGTGGTCAAACAACACGATACATTGTATCAATCGTTGGGCAACACACAGGGACACAAAACGTAAGAAACCTGTTTTGGAGTACCAGGGCATTTCCTTTTTATGTTTTGCGGGACAAACTTTCAAACTTTTTACGACTGAATTTTTTAAACACTAAACAAAACTGAAAATCATTTATATTTCTTGTCTTAAGATTAATTGTAATCTGAAATCAAAAAGCGGATAAATTAGCGAGATTCGGAGCTACACCATACAGGGATCCAGAATCAGCGTTTGGTATACCAAAACAGGTGGTAAAAACAACAATCAACAGATGGTCATATCTGCACCATCTAGATCGTTGGCTCGCAACATCTGGCCAAAGACAGGCGAGGGACGTAATTGGCCCTCCATAAGGGAACTAACAACTGACTTTTTTTGTTTAACTAGAGCCCAGGCCAAACTAGTGGTGTGACGGATGTCCGGCCATTGTCACCTAAGAAAGAATTTACAGAAAATGTTTTTTTTATCGCTCGCCTCCCCACCTGGATAGGGATTACCTTTTTTGAATGTATATCCGTCAACGTTGTCCAGATTCAGAAACATACATTTGTATTCCACGGCACTTTTTCAAAAACGCGGGAGTGCTGCCACGGGCGTTATTACATTTCTGCAACGACAACTACCTATATATGTGGCCAAGCCAAATATACTTAAATAATTTAATAAATAAGTACACTGACCTGCCGAGATTGGGGTCCGGGACCCTTGATATTGTATGCCGGCAAGATGACCATAGGACTAGGGCCTCCACCATGGTCCCACAACAAGCAGACTATGTGTTGAAGAGAAAGAAACATCCTATATGAATGTGCGGCTTTAGCTCGGAATAAACAAACACTGTTCGGAGATCTACATAGTAGCGATAAATTACCACATGAAGAGCTTGTAAGGGAGCTTATAAACTTTAAACGAACAACGCTAATGTGACCAAGAGAGGGGAACTCAATAAATCAAGAGGCTGTAGTGCACAAAGAGGCACAATCGCCTACAACTAACCAAATATAAATTAAACAAATTTCCATCAAAATAAAGATTATTTAGTGTAAAATAACCGGTCAAGTGTAAGTTGAACTTGCGCAATTAGTGTTCCGTACTTTGATTGCTTTTAAAATAAAAAATTTTGTTGCGGAGGTATAAAATGATCAGTGACTTCACAAAACACACCCCAAATGAGTTTTTAACAAAGTTTGTTTCCAATCTTTACAGAAAACTGATGACCTTGAAATTTTTGTGTTTTTTTATATACCAGATAAATTATTAAAGGTAATGCACTCGTGATAATTTTCGTTCAATCTACACCCCGTGGGGAATATTTCAGAATTTTTTCAAATTTTTTTGATCAGTATTTTTCGAGATAAGGGGGGGGGGGAGACCGATTTTTTCGCGATCTTTTAAAAATAAATAATACAAAGAAAAGTGTGCCCAAGTATTAAATTATATATATATTGTAACCTGTTAAATTGTCCTCAGTTTGAGGCATCTTTTTTTGTACCCTGTGAGAAGTTGTTTGTCCCACGCTTGAGCGCAATTTTGTAACATTGGAACTTGCCCGCACGTTGTGGTGTCATTTTGTACCGTTTGAATATTGGATGCCCCAAGCTTGAACACAATTTTCTTGCAGCCCCGCTTTAATTTCTGATAATAAATTGAGTGAAACCTGATTTTAAAAGAACTAAAGAAATTAAAGAAACACTAGCTCAGTTTTCCTTGGTAGAGAGATATGGGTAAGAGATAATTGTCTTACGTCTTTTTGGAATTATTTTCTATTTTTAAAAAGCTTTAGCTGTACAAATTTTGGGCACCATCCATTTTAAAATAGTAAGGATCTAACTTCAGCTAAAAAAATGGAAAAATACTGAAAGAATGTATTGTTGGTAAATAAAAAAATCAGTTTGGTACAGCCGTTCTTGTCCTGAAAAGTAGGGTAGGTATTCAGTGAGACACTAGCTTTAATCAACAAAAAAAAGAGAATTTATTCATGTTTTTTAAAATAAAAAGTTCCAACCTTTGCAGTTCTACAAAAAAATTCTAGCCTAACTAGTAGTTATTACATTTAAATCCTGAAATATGATAACCCCCGAAGACGAAAAAAATAGTGCTTTACACTTCACTTTTTAGTCTGTTTTAGATTGCGGTTAAGGCACTACTCTGGAATAAGTCTATTGAAGGAAGTTTTGGTAACTTACGGTTCTTATTCCTGCTTTGATGGCATTCGACCGATTTCACACTTTTCTAGCTAACACTTTGAAAACCCACTACGGCTTTTAGTTAAGAAACTGGTACTTTTACTTAGTTCGCATGATGGTTGTTCTGAGCTTTGCTTTTGTAGCTCAGTCGAAGGAAGCCTACTTGTCGGCTCTGATGAAAATTAGCCTGTCGGCTAGATGGTACTAAGCCTACTCAGCGGCTAGATGGAAAATAGCCCGGCTGCGGCTAGATGGAAAACAGCCTCCACAGTCGGTCTTCAGGCCCTTAAATAAACCATCCAAACTCTCCGGTAATATGGCGACGCCGGAACTAAAACAGCGGATACACACTTTTCACCAATCGCGGCGTGGCGGTAGGTTCGGTCAGGAACCCGCACAACACACTATACCGAACGTCTTGGAATCTCTGTTTAATATACCGTTCGATACAAAAATAAAAATAAGTACAATTTGAAGTGAAAAATCAGTAACATTACATGGTCTTAAAATCTAGGAAAAAATGAATGTTACATTTACCCCCTTCCAAAAAGAAATAGACTACACTAGTCTATTAAACTTAGGCTACTTATGAAAAGGTACAAAGTGGTACACTATCACTTAATACTAAGGTCAGAACTTAAAACAAAAGTACAGACTTCGGACCTTACTACTAGACTTAACTTAATTAGACACTAAGGTTAAGTACATCAAAAAGCAAATAAAAATCCTAAGGCATGAACATAAGAAATACCTGTTCAAAATAACAATCGCGGTCTTCTTATATAAAAGAATCAGCTCTGTTATTGTTACCAAAACAAAAAATATAACTTTGTCTAGACTCTTGTCTAAATCAAAAAAAGTGAACTGAAATAAAATATGAACACCCCCCTTAAAATCTTTTAAGGATTGTCCGAAAATTTTCTATTTCAGCAAAAGAAATTTATAAAAATTCTTAAATAAAGAAAAAAAATAAAAAAATGATTCTAGTGCAAACACTTACACTAAAAAGGAAAAGTCTTGTCAGACCATTTAGCACTAGGCCAAAAAAAAAATATATCTGGATAAATATCCAGACAAACGCTCGGGAAAAATCGCCATCCATGCTCTAGCTCACCGCTAAGAGAACATTCTAAATCTAGTATCTCTACTAGTCGCATCAGAAAATAATCGCACTCTATCGCGCAATGTCGACGTCCTAAGACATCTAGACATGCTAAAATCGCCAGAAAAACACGTCACCGTTCTCTTCGCCAACAAAACACTCTGGTATATCGCCAGAAAAAAACCTCGGCTCCTCGCCAAGAAAACACTCGGTAAATAGTCCTCGACTACACAAAGCCTGCGTTCTAAAAGAACAATCTCGCCATTAACATAGTGAGCAGCTATAAAAGCTAACAATACCACTATAAACACAGTGAATAGCTATAAAAGCTAAAATTCACTCTAAACACAGTGAATAGCTATAAAAGCTAAAATTCACCAAACTGAATGATCCTGCTTCAAAAAGCAACGTTCACTAAGAACGGAATGATTAGTCTGCGCACAACTAACATTCAAGGAAACATTCCCAACATAACTATATGAGACAGCAAGTCTCGAAATAGGACCTCCCTAAAGTCATAATCCTAAATATGGGAGTCCATAAGCAAAACGACTCAAAATCACGCATTTTGAGCACATGCCCTCAGGCAACCAACATACACTGAAATATATACAGAAAATATATACAGAAATATATACAGAAGTACATTCAGGAGTTCAAATCCCAAACTCTTGGTTACGATAACTCCATACTGAGCTTGGTGAAAGCTCTTAGCAAAAGCTAATCAAATCTTCGGCACATCGCACCAAAGTGACAAATCTGCCTAGAAACATGAGCCAGAAAAAAACGCCCTCCATCATTCTTCAGGGTGGCTACACAGAGATATAAAACTTAACCAGCATTGCGCTCCTCCAAGTTGCATGAAGAACCCTCGTGTACTGGTCTCGCCCTGGAACAACAACGAAAAAACATTCAATCCATCCCACATAACAGGAGACAAACACCTCACCACGATATACTGAATGGTGGAGACAATAAAATACAGAATTGGTGACCCTGGAGTCCACCAACAAAAGGGAGTAGATTATAGCATCCACTAAACTGAAACAGTGTCTACCACACCACCATAAGTCAAAAAAAAAATTAATCAATAGGGTGTTCCGAAAACACACTACTGCCAACAGCCTGTCACCACTAATAGGCTAATTGGAGCTGAGGTCGACTACAGTAGCTAGGCTCTCCTTTGGTTCAAATAGAAATAACCATTGGGTAACAAAACCCCTAAAGGTCCCAAAGGTCAAACGTTCACCCCCCCCATAGACTACCCTTCCAATCAGTCTGTTCCTCAGGAAGACTAACTCCCTGCCAAACGTCGTAACGGCATCTGTTAGCACCCGGTGCATCACAGCCTGTAAAAACAGATAACTCATGGGATACAACCTAAAAGGTTTACAAGGTTAACTTAACCAAGCTTCTAACGAAATTTTAAAAAAACGAAAATGAGCTTAAAAAGCTACATGAAGCAAAAATTTCTCAAATTTTTGGTGGCAACGCAACAAAACTTTTGAAGACGACAAAGAGCTTTTCCAGCTTAATCAGAAACAAGAAGAAAACATCGTTGACAGCTAAAATATTCGATCATGGTGTTAATCGTCTCCCTAGACAATAGCCTCTAGAAGAAACTGCTACAGGTATCAGGCATAACCGTTTTCTGTCAGCCCAAACTCTAGATTACCTCTTGGAAATCTAAAAATTCGGTTAGGAATCTTCCTTCACTGCGCTTAGCCTCTCTTGACAAGGTTCTCATCTCGGTATCAGATTTTGATCATTTCTTTGTGAAACGACTGTCTTACTCTGCTCTCATCTCCTGTAAATGATCAGCCTTTAGTTCTCCTGCAGAACTTCAATTTTCTATCAATCTGATAGTAAACCGAAAAAACTCAACATACGCCTATGAGTCCATGCAAAAAAAAAAATTTTAAAAAAATTAGTGACTCAAAGGTAACGTTTAAACGGCTCTGAAAAAAAAAAATAGAAGATACCCTCAGTTTGTCAATTCAGAAGAAGATCTAAATCAAAATAATCCAAGTCTTAGACTTACTGGATAAACCAAAATCAATTTACTCTTAATTGCACCCAACATATACCAGTAAGGTAATAGAAATACACCCACTCGGGTAACAAACTTTGAAATTGCTCATAAAAATTTTGACTCTACATCACACTACACGAGCTCCATCTTGCGCTTGTCCTAACTCAAGATCACCTTGGATTGCCTCTAATCAAAATTTCGCTTCCAAGTGTCAAGAACTGGATATTATATGGGGGGTCATTAAGCAAATCAAATCCCGCGACCACCGACATACCAGTCTTATGATATATCCTGAGTGTGACTCCTTCGCAAGCTCGCAACAGCTGAGTCGATGCTAAACATCAACACAATCAACCTAAGTTTGGATATGATCAGTACCCAAAACCTTAGCATTAAACAATAAAAGTAAGCTATTCTCTGCTCAACTTTTATAACAGTCAAAAAAACGAGGTCGTCACCTCTACAGAGCAACATCAAAAAAAATTTAAAGCAATTAAGATAATGTAAATATAAATTATTCTTCTTCCTGACAAACTTTCATTAGGGTTAGGTCCGTTGAATGGTTTTAAGTCTTTAATATGCCATCGTCCTATTTTAGTCCCATCTAAATTAACTAAACCATAAACTAAATCTGAAATCTTTTCTCTAATCACGCAATGCACATACTTAGGTACCAACTTAGATGTGAATTTATCTGCTGCACTGGAAAGAATTTTATTTTTTCGCCAAACGTGATCACCTATATTAAAGGCAAAATCCCTTTTCCTAAGATTGTAAGACTTACTGTTCCGTTCATAAGCCTTATGTATCCTACCACGCACGTCGGTGAAAATATCTTTTAAACCCTTTAAATTTTCGGCGTACGCACCCCTGTTACCCGGAATTATTTCGCTGTCAACATTGACATCCAAATCTAAGTTTTTATAATATGATCCAGATAAGAGGTATATGTCTGCCGTAAACTAAGAAAGACGGTGTGAACCCTGTTACTTCGTGTCTTGCGGTATTTATCGCTTGTTGGATTTTGGAAATATTGCCATCCCAAGTGTCATGTGAATCCACGTAACTTCTTAAAGCGGTCCCGACAGTTCGATTATTACGTTCCACAAAATTACATTGGGGAGAGTACACGGGATTAAAACGGATGTTAAAACCATAAGTTTCACTTAAGCTCTTAAAACTTTAGAGGTAAACTGAGTACCGTTATCGCATATTAAGAGCGATGGAACACCGTGGATTAGAAAGACATTATTTTCCAAAATTCTCTCTATATATCCAGCTTTAGAGCTTTTCAAAGGAAATAGCATGGTATACTTTGTAAACCAGCAAGAAACCACGAGAAGCCATTTATTTCCCTTTTTTGAACGTGGGAATGGGCCTACTAGATCAGCTGCTATGACTTGAAAAGGGTAATTAACCGTTTTCTCCTCTTTTCCCATCAGTCCCATAGGTAGGGCATTTGGAGATTTCTGCGCTCCACATACTTCACAAGTCCTCACAAACTTTACGATGTCAAAACGCATTTTTGGCCAATAATACTGTTCCTGAACCCTGTGAAGAGTTTTATAAAAGCCAAAATGACCAGAAGTAGGAGGAGTGTGACACATGTCTATAACTTCCTCTCTCTGTGGTTTAGGAACTAGTATTTTCCACTCGGGTACATTAACTTTTAAAGGCAACGGTTTGGGATAAATTTGTACACGAAATCATTTTCCACTTTCCACTGCGGAAAATTTTGAGGAAATTCTTTAATTTGCTGCCGTAAATTGTCGTACCATGGATCAATGCGATCTACATCAACTGTATCAATTCTTACGCCAAACTGTGCATTAAGACTGTTTTCGTCCGCTGTATGATCTGGGATTCTTGACAAAGCGTCAGGAATAACATTGTGGACTCCTTTTCTATGAATTAAAGTAAATGTGTGTTGTCTCAGCCTAATCGCCCAACGCGCTAGTTTGCCACTAGGGTTTTTAATAGAATTAAGCCACAATAAACTATAATGATCTGTTATGACCGTGAAAGGAACGCCTTCTATGTAGGGTCGAAACTTTTCGATGTTAAAGAGTACTGCTAAACATTCTTTTTCAACAACCGAATAGTTACGTTCAGCCTTTGACAAAGTTCTACTGGCATACGCTATCACTCTTTCCTCACCATTGATTTTCTGTGTTAGGACGCCCCCTAAACCGGTATTAGAAGCATCACTAGAAATATAAAACTGTTGTGAAAAATCTGGTTGGGATAAAATTGGAGCTGAAACCAATAGCTCTTTAATCTTTATAAAAGATTCTTCGGCTGCCTTTGTCCAATCTATCGATTGTCCTTTTTTTCGTCCTTTCAAAAGATCATTAATAGGCGACAACAAGGTAGAAAAATTCTCGATAAAACGTCTGTACCATGAACACATTCCTACGAAGCGCTTAACTTCGTAGTATTAGTAGGTCTCGCATAATTAACCATGCTTGCTACTTTATCCGGATCGGTACGTAAGGAATTTGAGCCTACAATATAGCCTAAAAACTTTAGAGAAGTTTTGAAAAAATCACATTTGCTCAAATTTATCGTCAGTCCGGCCTCTTTCAATTTATCTTTTACTTCCTTAAGTAAGCGAATATGCGATTCGAAGTCTTCCGATGTTACTAAAATATCATCGAGATAGGTAAAAATATGTGGCTCATATTTCGGACCAAATATAGCGTCCACTAAACGTTGCTGAGTTTGAGCAGCGTTCTTTAGACCAAACGGCATAGTGACGAACTGAAATAGACCTCGGCCTACTACTGCAAAAACGGTCTTTTCCTTAGAGGATTTGTCCAAAGGAATTTGCCAGAAAGCCTTTCTAAGATCTATCGAAGATACATACTTAGCATTCCTGAGTGATGTCAAAATTCTGTCGATGTTCGGTAATGGGTAGTTATCAAATTTGCTGACCTCGTTGAACTTTCTTCCGTCAAAGCACAGACGATACTGTCCATCGACCTTTTTCACCAATAAGATTGGAGAACACCAGGGACTGTTTGATTCTTCAATCACTCCGAGTTTCAACATTTCGTCTAACTCTTTATTTAATACTTTTGACATATAAGGAGACATGGCGAAGGGCCTTGTCTTTACAGGACTGGCATCAGCCGTATCTATAGACATGTTGATTTTATTCGTTCGGCCTAACCTATCTTTACTACTTATTTCATTGAAAGAGCTTATTACTTTTTCTGCTTTTAAGCGTTCCGTCCGCGAGAGATCATCTAGGGTACATAGACGCGAGAAAAGGTTTTCAAAAGAACTTTCTGAATAACAATCTTTAAAACTTGTTTGAGAATTGTCTTCTAGGGACTGTGGATACCACGAATTATTTTTAAAATTTACTAAAATTCCGAATTTTTTGTGCAAAATCACATCCTAAAACCAAAGTATGTGATAGAGAAGGTACTACTAGAGCAGAGATTACTAAACAATGACCATTGCAGACTAGCGGCAACTCAACCGTACCTAAAACTTTTAGACGGCTGCCATCTGCAGTGGTAACACTTCTATTTTTGACATGGCATATTTTTATACTTAATCGACTTAAAATTTTAATACCATTCTGACCTATAACGTAGGCATTTGCACCAGAGTCAAATAAAGCCGAGAAATGGGCACCTAATAGGTCTATCTTTATATGCGGTCCATTATCTAAATATTTATGCACGAATAAAGGAGATATGTGACCATTTGGAGAAACAGGAGTTTTAACTTGAGAAGGATAAATTTTATTAGACTTAAAAAAATCAGAAACTTTTTGTAACTATTTAGTCCAATCTGATCTATTGGAATATTTCTTTACTTAAGATCTTCGTTAGAATCTTTCTTTTATCCGCGACCGGACGTTCTGAGAAAGTATGACGGATTTTCAGTTCATAGTCTAATTCATATTCCAGTAGGTGATTGACTTTAAAATTGAAGGCTTCCATGATAAATGAATACAATTTAAAAGAACTGTTTAAAAAGTCGTGAAAATATTTCTCCTGTGCTCCCAATAGTCAAAAAAAAATAAAAAAATATGTAAAGGCACTTAAAATATGTAAACTTCTTTACTAAACATTAAAAAAAATCTTCGACAATTTCAAAAAAAATTTTAAGTATTGCCTTGTATTAAAATCCTTTTACCAAATATGTTAAGAATTTCCAACAAAAAAATCTCCAAATATCGTTTCGTATCAGCAAAGTATTTTTAATATTCATGCAAAATATAGGTGAGAAAAAAAACGTACCGTTTTTTTTTCTTCGGCTAACCGCAAAATAAACAGTGCAAAATTAAAGTCGACCAACACATCTGCTAATCTGAACTATAAAGTTAGCTTTTAAGAAAAAAGTAGGGATCTCTTATCTTAGAGTCGATTAACAAAATTCAAATATCTATACCACCATCAGATAAATTGAAATAAATAATTCTACAAATTTCCTGCTTTTGTCTTACTGCTATAGTGTAGTTTCGTTTAATAAATATTATGAAATAAAAATATCTGCAAAGTTAGAGCTTTTATTTTGTTCGAAAGCTAGTACACTGAACCCTTTTTTAAAAAATAAAATTCCAAAAGCCCCGCGTTGACAGCGCTATTTTGTAACCTGTTAAACTGTCCTCAGTTTGAGGCATCTTTTTTTGTACCTTGTGAGAAGTTGTTTGTCCCACGCTTGAGCGCAATTTTGTAACATTGGAACTTGCCCGCACGTTGTGGTGTCATTTTGTACCGTTTGAATATTGGATGCCCCAAGCTTGGGCGTTATTTTCTTGCAGCCCCGCTTTAATTTCTGATAATAAATTGAGTGAAACCTGATTTTAAAAGAACTAAAGAAATTAAAGAAACACTAGCTCAGTTTTCCTTGGTAGAGAGATATGGGTAAGAGATAATTGTCTTACGTCTTTTTGGAATTATTTTCTATTTTTTAAAAAGCTTTAGCTGTACAAATTTTGGGCACCATCCATTTTAAAATAGAAAGGATCTAACTTCAGCTAAAAAAATGGGAAAAATACTGAAAGAATGTATTGTTGGTAAATAAAAAAATCAGTTTGGTACAGCCGTTCTTGTCCTGAAAGGTAGGATAGGTATTCAGTGAGACACTAGCTTTAATCAACAAAAAAAAGAGAATTTATTCATGTTTTTTAAAATAAAAAGTTCCAACCTTTGCAGTTCTACAAAAAAATTCTAGCCTAACTAGTAGTTATTACATTTAAATCCTGAACTATGATAACTCCCGAAGACGAAAAAATAGTGCTTTACACTTCACTTTTTAGTCTGTTTTAAATTGCTGTTAAGGCACTACTCTGGAATAAGTCTATTGAAGGAAGTTTTGGTAACTTACTGTTCTTATTCCTGCTTTGATGGCATTCGACCGATTTCACACTTTTCTAGCTAACACTTTGAAAGCCCACTACGGCTTTTAGTTAAGAAACTGGTACTTTTACTTAGCTCGCATGATGATTGTTCTGAGCTTTTTTTTTGTAGCTCAGTCGAAGGAAGCCTACTTGGCGACTCTGATGAAAATTAGCCTGTCGGCTAGATGGTACTAAGCCTACTCGGCGGCTAGATGGAAAATAGCCCGGCTGCGGCTAGATGGAAAACAGCCACGACAGTCGGTCTTCAGGCCCTTAAATAAACCATCCAAACTCTGCCGGTAATATGGCGACGCCGGAACCAAAACAGCGGATACACACTTTTCACCAATCGCGGCGTGGCGGTAGGTTCGGTCAGGAACCCGCACAACACACTATACCGAACGTCTTGGAATCTCTGTTTAATATACCGTTCGATACAAAAATGAAAATAAGTACAATTTGAAGTGAAAAATCAGTAACATTACATGGTCTTAAAATCTAGGAAAAAATGAATGTTACATTTTATATATATATATATATATATATATATATATATATATATATATATATATATATATATATATATATATATATATATATATATATATATATATATATATATATATATATATATACTTATTTTTTTAAATAGATACATCACACATAATAAAAAACAAAAAATTTATCAGAATAAAGAATCCGGTTATTGATAAGAACCATAAAATAAAATTCACTGGTGCACCGACAACTAAACTTTCAAGGTACTGTTATTATTTTATTATATTTTTATTCTATTTTAAGGGTCTTAAATAAATGTATTATATAGTGTGACGTTTGTGTTGTATTATAAAAATTTCATTACGTTTTTAGATGTAAATAAAGAAAATTTTGAGAATACCCAAAATAATAGGGCGAAACGTCAATATATATATATATATATATATATATATATATATATATATATATATATATATCAATGGCGTATCCAATTTTAAAGGGCGAGGAGAGAAAATATGTGGATGTAAGAGGCGTTTCTTTAATGAAGGAAAAAGAACACTAAAACTGGAGCTACATATAGTGCGACATAGCGATATATATACATATATATATATATATATATATATATATATATATATATATATATATATATATATATATATATATATATATATGTATATATATATATATATATATATATATATATATATATATATATATATATATATATATATATATATAGTGGTTTTTTCGGGTATCCCGTGTTGGCTTAAAGTCCTTGATGGACGGTTTCGCTGACGTTTCGATGGAATCTCATCCATCTTTTTCAAAGCGTTGATCACTGGTCGGTGTCTTGGCAGCATTCAACGCCAAGACACCGACCAGTGATCAACGCTTTGAAAACTATGGATGAGATTCCATCGAAACGTCAGCGAAACCGTCCATCGAGGGACTTTAAGCTAACACGGGATAACCGAAAAACCACAACTACATATATATATATATATATATATATATATATATATATATATATATATATATATATATATATATATATATATATACAGTCCCTGGCCAAATTATTAGACGCGCTGTATTTTTTTTAGTAATTTTATGTTTCTTAAGAGTTTTTATGCAATAATGGTATATTTAAACTACAATATTATTGATTTTTATTTAAAAGAATTGTTGTAGACTACATATTTGTATTTATTTTTAACATATGGCAACACTGTGTTGACAAAGTGATACATGAACGTAAACAAGTACAAATCTGTATCAGTCGCGATCGGAATCGATCAGGTCAGGTACGGACGTGTTTCTGTGGCTTTATGGACTGTGATTGTTTGTTTAACAGTTTTATACTACTCAGTTATTAGTTTATTTTGTATGCAGTGTTTTAAAAAAGTAATTGGACTATTTTCACTATGGGTAGAAAAGGCGATCTTTCACCACGTAAAAAAGCTGAAGTGAAGGCCCTTGTGATTGCGAAAACATTTACAAACCGAGAAATATCACGAAGATTGGAGGTTTCTGAAGCTAGTGTATGACGCATAAAAAAGAAAATTGAGTCAGGGAAGGAATTAAGCCCGAAAAGAAAGAAAAAGATGCGTAGTAGAAAACCAATTTTCACTCCACGGTCAGAGAGATGTTTGAAGAAAATTTGTGTAGAAAAACAGATTTGCTACCACAAAGGTAATAAAATCACAACTCCAGGATGCTAGCGTAAATGCTTCTGAGCGCACTGTTCGAAGAAAATTGAAAGAATTAGATTTTAAGGCCTGTCGCCCCGCCAGGAAGCCCAAGTTAACAGCTGCAATGAAAGCAAAGCGCCTGAAGTGGGCCAAAACAATGGCAAGACAAAGATGTGGACTTCTGGAGATCGGTAAGATACAGCAATTTAATCAATAATTGATACATTATTATCATTTTCAGTTAAATAAAGCAAATAAACATGGAAGTTTATATATTTTTCCTATTTTTGACAGGTTTGCTTCAGTGACGAAAGCACATTCGAAATTTTGCAGAATAAAGCTCAGTATGTGCGTCGTCGTGATGGAGAAAAGTTTCATCCTGATTGTGTCGTCCCGACGGTTAAACATCCCACCAAAGTGATGATTTGGTCAGTCATCAGCGGCAAGGGCACTGGACGTCTGTACGTCGTCAAAGGAACAATGAGGCAAGATCAGTACAAAGAAGTATTACAAAATCGGTTGATTCCGCAGCTCAGAGAATGGTTTCCAAATGGGGAACTATTCACTTTCATGCAAGATGGAGCTCCCTGCCACACTGCTCGGTCTGTTAAAGCTTTTTTGGCAGAAAAAAATATCCCTCTGTTGGATTGGCCGGGTATGAACTCCATTGAAAATGTGTGGGAGCTGATGAAAAGAGAAGTGGCTAAAGATGTGATTACCAACAAAACCCAGCTCCTAGAAAAGATTATTCATGTGTGGAATCATCATCCTCAAATGCAGGAGACAGTACATTCTTACATTGATAGCATGCCGCGCAGAATTAAAGCTTCGATAGCGGCTAAAGGTGGCTCAACTAAATATTGACTTTTACTAACATTAATTTCACTTTTCTTTAAAACTTAATAAACTTATGCTTTTCTAAATTAATGCTGTTTTATTTATGTCAAATAAATAGGTAATTGATTGGATAATATAAAAATAAAAAACAAATCAATTTAAAATAATAAAACGGTACAATATCACTCGGTAATTAATATTTTACATGAAATCTTGCAGTGCGTCTAATAATTTGGCCAGAGACTGTATATATATATATATATATATATATATATATATATATATATATATATATATATATATATACTGAAGCAGCAGAACCCTTTGATGAAAGAAGATAGACCCCCTAATCAGAAAGACCTTAAAAAGCCTAAATTTCTCCTTAAACTAAAATCGATGCCGGTAGATTTTCAGAAAAGTTTAACCCCTACCTTCGATCTCCTTATAGTGCTTAGCAGTCAAGCTGACAGAAAATGTTCTATACAAGTGATTTTACCAAAGGAAGAATCATTAATCCAATTTAAATAGTTCATTAGTGCGACACCGATATCAGGGACTTCAAGTTCGAGAATCTGTAAATAATTATCACATCTTTGTACAACTCTGACTAAGAGCTAAACATAAACAATTCAGGAAGCTAGCAATACAACTTGGCCTTACATCTATACTATGAAATGAAATAAAAATTTAAAACCAATATTTTTTTTTTTCTAAAAGTAAGTTTTACTAATATTTTCAAAATGAATCAGCACTGGTATAAGCTGATTCATTTTGTTAATATAAGAAAGAAAATAAATTACCTACTAGTACAACAGTACATGAGTAGATTACCTACTACGAAACGGGTCTATTTTATGGGCACAGTACACGTGCAAAAGAGAAATCCTTAAATCAGTTCAAAGCAGCCTTTGTAGTGATTTATCGTGTTGCTGTAGTTCGGAGACAGCGTTCTAGTCAGTTCAGTACAAAAGATGAGATTCTGTATACAAAATACTCATACTTTTTGGAGAGAATGGTAAGAACAGCGAAAAGCTGAACCACAAAAGGATTTTGCCGGAAGCCTTTTGTGTTTTAAAATTCTTCAAGGATTCAAGGAGAACAAAAATTACAATTTGAAGTTATATTTTGATCAAATAATTAGTAGATATATTAAAAAAAAACAGGTAAAAGGAACGAACAAGTAGGGTAAATTTTCTACAACATGCTGTTAATTTAAAATATATATTAACAATACCCCATGTATCTTGTTACTAATGTCATAAAATTATAATCCATTAATTTTTAAATTTACGAAACAAAATGTTTTAAAAGGCCGTGAGAATCTCAGCTTAATTCAAAACATCTACCTACCTACCCCTTTTGGCCCATAACTATAAATTCTATTGCTCTTGTTAAGATTGGAGATTAAAAATTTAAATTAAAAACATTTAGTAGGGCCATTTAACCTGTGCCCCGCAGCGAACCATCATAAATGATTTTGGCTCACTGAATATAAAGAGAACGAAGTATAAAGGAAAATGCAGCTTATAAATCAAAGAAACTAAATAGGTAAAAATGTAAAACAATTTGCTTGGGTCTAATGTGTTCGTTATTGTTTTTTTTATGGTAATCTTTAAATTTAGTTATATCGATATTAGTTGCAAATGACCTATTCCAATGCAGTTGGTTTAGTTAGTTTAGGGTACCATGTTCTTGAGCAGGAAATGAAATAAAACGGTTCGTGTTATATATATATATATATATATATATATATATATATATATATATATATATACATATATACTAGCCGTGCCCGCGGCTCCGCTCGCGTGGACTTGATTCACTACTATTGTCACTGCTTATTCATTATGTTACCTAACGTAATAAAATATCTGCCATTATTTCCCTTTATCTCCCATTATTTCTCCTTATCTCCCATTATCTCTACATAATTTCCAATATCTAGGCTTATCTCTGCTCATCTCCCATTATTTCTCCTTATCTCCCATTATTTCTCCTTATCTCCCATTATCTCACCTTATCTTCCATTAGCTAGACTTATCTCGACTTATCTCCCAATATTTCTCCTTTTCTCCCATTATTTCTCCTTATCTCCCATTATCTCACCATAACTCCCATTATCTAGACTTATCTCTGCTTATCTCCCATTATTTCTCCTTATCTCCCATTATTTATACTTATCTTCCATTATCTCACCTTATCTCCCATTATCCAGGCTTATATCGAATTATATACAACATATGTATAAATTTTTAAAAAACACGTAAATCCGATAAGTGGTTCAGACAGAGAGACGTTACATTATATATATATATATATATATATATATATATATATATATATATATATATATATATATATATATATATATATATATATATATATATATATATATATATATATTATATATATATATATATATATATATATATATATATATATATATATACAGTCCCTGGCCAAATTATTAGACGCACTGTATTTTTGTAGTAATTTTATGTGTCTTAAGAGTTTTTATGCAATAATGGTATATTTAAACTACAATATTATTGATTTTTATTTAAAAAGAATTGTCGTAGACTACATATTTGTATTTATTTTTAACATATGGCAACACTATGTTGACAAAGTGATACATGAACGTAAATAAGTACAAACCTGTATCAGTCGCGATCGGAATCGAGTCAGGTACGGACGTGTTTCTGTGGCTTTATGGACTGTGATTGTTTGTTTAACAGTTTTATACTACTCAGTTATTAGTTTATTTTGTATGCAGTGTTTTAAAAAAGTAATTGGACTATTTTCATTATGGATAGAAAAGGCGATCTTTCACCACGTAAAAAAAGCTGAAGTGAAGGCCCTTGTCATTGCGAAAACATCTACAAACCGAGAAATATGACGAAGATTGGAGGTTTCTGAAGCTAGTGTACGACGCATAAAAAAGAAAATTGAGTCAGGGAAGGAATTAAGCCCGAAAAGAAAGAAAAGATGCGGTAGAAAACCAATTTTCACTCCACGGTCAGAGAGATGTTTGAAGAAAATTTGTGTAGAAAACAGATTTGCTACCACAAAGGTAATAAAATCACAACTCCAAGATGCTAGCGTAAATGCTTCTGAGCGCACTGTTCGAAGAAAATTGAAAGAATTAGATTTTAAGGCCTGCCGCCCCGCCAGGAAGCCCAAGTTAACAGCTGCAATGAAAGCAAAGCGCCTGAAGTGGGCCAAACAATGGCAAGACAAAGATGTGGACTTCTGGAGATCGGTAAGATACAGCAATTTAATCAATAATTGATACATTATATTTTCAGTTAAATAAAGCAAATAAACATGGAAGTTTATATATTTTTCCTATTTTTGACAGGTCTGCTTCAGTGACGAAAGCACATTCGAAATTTTGCAGAATAAAGCTCAGTATGTGCGTCGTCGTCATGGAGAAAAGTGTCATCCTGATTGTGTCGTCCCGACGGTAAACATCCCACCAAAGTGATGATTTGGTCAGTCATCAGCGGTAAGGGCACTGGACGTCTGTACGTCATCAAAGGAATAATGAGGCAAGATCAGTACAAAGAAGTATTACAAAATCGGTTGATTCCGCAGCTCAGAGAATGGTTTCCAAATGGGGAACCATTCACTTTCATGCAAGATGGAGCTCCCTGCCACACTGCTCGGTCTGTTAAAGCTTTTTTGGCAGAAAAAAATATCCCTCTGTTGGATTGGCCCCATTGAAAATGTGTGGGAGCCGATGAAAAGAGAAGTGGCTAAAGATGTGATTACCAACAAAACCCAGCTCCTAGAAAAGATTATTCATGTGTGGAATCATCATCCTCAAATGCAGGAGACAGTACAATCTTGTATTGATAGCATGCCGCGCAGAATTAAAGCTTTGATAGCGGCTAAAGGTGGCTCAACTAAATATTGACTTTTACTAACATTAATTTCACTTTTCTTTAAAACTTAATAAACTTATGCTTTTCTAAATTAATGCTGTTTTATTTATGTCAAATAAATAGGTAATTGATTGGATAATATAAAAATAAAAAACAAATCAATTTAAAATAATAAAACGGTACAATATCACTCGGTAATTAATATTTTACATGAAATCTTGCAGTGCGTCTAATAATTTGGCCAGGGACTGTATATATATATATATATATATATATATATATATATATATATATATATATATATATATATATATATATATATATTATATTCTTTACAACATGATATTGTTCTATATTTAATAGTTTAGGCAGTGTATTGCAAGAGAACGCGCTAACGGTAACCTTTTTTCCGACTTGATTCACTTTTATCGTCAGTGCTTATTCTTTATGTTACCTAACGCAATAAAATATATCCTATAACGCAATAAAATATATCCTATAACCTGGCCAGTATGTTTAAAAAAAAAAAGCACATAACGCACTAACGGACAGACTGACATACAGAGAGACATTGCATTTTATGTATATTATAGATAGATAACTTGGCCAGAGAACATATGTATGTTTTTAAAAAGGTACGTAAATCGGATAAGTGGTTCTCCAGCCATAAGCGCACTAACGGACAGACAGACAGACAGGCAGAGAGACAGGCAGACAGACAGAGAGAGAGACGTTGCATTTTATATATATTATAGATTTAATAAAATATATATCTATAACCTGGTCAGACAACATACGTACGAATTTAACAAAATCACATAAATCAGATGGTTCTCGAGGGATAAGCGCACTAACGGACAGGCAGAGAGACGTTGCATTTTGTATATATATTATAGATATAGATTATTATTATTATTATTATATAACCTGGCCAAAGAATATACGTATGAATTTAAAAAAAGACATGCAAATCGGATAAGTGGTTCTCGCGTGATAATCTCACTAATGGACAGACAGACAGACAGAGAGACATTGCATTTTATATATATTATAGATTATAGATATTCTCTGCTACATAATATTGTTCCATATTTAATGGTTTAGGTTGTGTATTGCAAGGGAACGCGCTAGTAGCAAACTTTTTCCGACTTCATTCACTATTATAGTCACTGCTCATTCCTTATGCTACCTATCGTAACAAAATATAGCCTATAACCTGGCCAGAGAAGATATGTATATTTAAAAAAAAAAAGTACGTAAATCGGATAAGTGGTTCTCCAGTGATAAGCGCACTAACGGACAGACAGACAGACAGACAGAGAGACGTTGCATTTTATATATATTATAGATATATATATATATATATATATATATATATATATATATATATATATATATATATATATATATATATATATAACACGAAGCAATTAATATTATTAAAAAAGATTTTCTAAAAGAAAAATATCAAAGACAAGATAACCATACTATTAGAACAATAAAATAAAAATCAAAACAAAATCACATTATTTTCACTAAAGCTGATAAAGGCAATACAGTAGTAGCCATTGGTGAATCACAATATATTCAAAAAACTTTAGGTTTCCTCAACAGTAGTAAAATTTCAAAAGATTGTTTAATCTATTATTAGTGAAAGTTTATTTGATGATAAAGATTTAAGCAAATTAATTTCGATGAACCCACAAACACCTGTTACCTGTAGGGATCTTACATATATAATAAATTTTCCATCTTGTTCATTTACTCTTGATAATGCTACCGTGATAGCGAAACATGTTGATATATTAAAATAAATGTGGAGCTTACCAGTAGACGAAAAAAATTGTTATTTTACTGTTCACTTAACTTAAGCTTAATGTATCTCCACCAAGTATCGGCCAAAACAATCCAGTTACTGAAACAATTGATGGTCTGACGGTGCAAGGTCTGGGCTGTAAGATGGATGTCAAAACTTATGTCAATTGTCATGATGGAAGATAGCCCTTTGATTGAATGATTTCGGTCGTTTTCTTTCAATTGATTGCTACTATCTGATTCATCATTGATAGCTGGCATCGGAATTAATCATTTGGTCAGACTGTAGCACCTTACTATATACGATTCCCTTTTAATACTACTAACACAGCATCACCTTCCTTGGCGTTAATCCTGGCTTTCCCACGGATCTCGCAGCTTTCGATTATGATCTTCTTCACATTATTATTATGGTACGTGATCCATTTTTCATCACCTATAGTGAGAAGTTGATATATGGATTAATTTCGTTCCGTGTTCATGACTTATAAATGGGAATATGAACAATTAAATTTTCCAGCGTTACACTATATGTACCTAAACATCGAACTTTTCTTCACATTCGGTCTTCTTCAAATAGATTAAAACTGTTTAACGATAATACGTAGGCTGAAATTTAGCTACTTAAAACACATATAGTCTCCTTCAAAAGCGTTGAACTGATTGTATCAGTCCAACGCTTTTCTAACATTTCTATACCTTCCTTGTAGAAGGATTTGACTTTGCCTTCAAAACAGGCCTCAGTGATAATTTCTTCATTGGAGCCAAATCTCTTTCTCGCGAAAATTTTTTTGAGGTCTGCGAAAGATAGTAGTCGCTGGGGGCCAAATCTGGAGAATACGGTGGATAAGAAAGCAATTCCGACTTCAATTCATGCAATATTGCCATCGTAACCATTGACTTATGACACGGTGCATTGTCTTGATGAAACAGCACTTTTTTCTTGTTCATTTGGGGCCGTTTATTTACGATTTCTGCTTTCATACGCACCAATAACTTTATATAATATACATTATTGATGATTTTTCCCTTCTGAACATAGTCGATGAAAATTATTCTACGCGCATCCCAAAATCTTCCCAACCGACTGGTGTGTCTTTGATCGCTTCAGGCGGCTTTCACTGGCTGCTGTCCACTCAGCTGACTGCTGATTTCGTTCCGGTGTGTTTGTCATTCATTGTCACATGTCGCATGAAAAAATCCTTTCTATTGCGCTTAAATAGATCCAAACAGCACTCAGAATCAACACGTGATTGTTGTCCATTGTGAGCAAACGCGGTACCCATTTCGAACAGAGCTTTCTCATGTCCAAATGTTCTTGCACAATATGACCAACACGTTCTTTTGATATCCTTAGGGTGCTAGTTATCTTAAGCAGTTTCACTTTGCGATCATCCAAAACAAATGTGTGGATTTTGTTTTTTGGTGTTTTCTGTTCAGCATCATCGGTATCTGTACGACCGCGTTTAAATTTAGCATACCAGTAAATGATGAGTGATTTTCCAGGGGCAGAGTCGTCGTAACACTTATCAAGTCATTGCTTTGCTTGAACGGTATTTTCCTCCATCAAAAAACAGTGTTTAATCAACAGATGAAATTTTATTTTTTCTACTGTTTTGAAAATATCAAAAGTAGCGTCACTAAAACCACTGTAACTTATACAGGCTGGTGTCAACTCAACTGACTGCTGAGTGAAAAAGTGTGCAGTGGTGGATCCATGTTTCATCCATTGTCACATATCGCATGAAAAAATCCAAACAGAGCTCAGAATCTTCAACACGTTGTTGTTTTTTGGTCCACTATGAGCAAACGCGCTACCCATTTCAAATACGATCTTTTGATACCTTTAGTCAGCTATCTCAGGCAATTTCACTTTATTGTCATCCAAAACAATGATGTGGATTTTTTTTTATGTTTTCCGGTGTAACCACCTCATTTGGGCGTTCAGAGCGTTCAGCATCATTTTTTATCTGTACGACCGCGTTTAAATTCAGCATACCAGTACATGACGAGTGATTTTTCTGGGGCAGGGTCCCCGTAACACTTATCAAGCCATTGCTTTGCTTGAACGGTATTTTTTACCATCAAAAAACAGTGTTTAATTAACACGCGAAATTCGATTTTTTCCATTGTTTTGAAAATATCAAACGTAGCGTCACTAAAACCACTGTAACTTGTAAACTAATCTTCGAAATGTCATAAAATTTTTGACACGTATCGTTTGAAGGTTGGTTCCTTCTAAAAATCATATGGATTTTTTGAAAAGGGCGACATCTATGTGTCAGACCAAAAGTTTTTTCAGTCTACATGTTAAACGTTTAGTTCCTTAGCGATATTCTGACTGTTCATGTGCTAGTTTTGCCTAACTTTTTTAAGATTACATCGACTTTTTCATTGATTGACCGATCAAATCTAGGTGCATCTTCAATATCGAAATTTTGAGCACGAAAGCGAGCCAACCATTTCCTGGCTTTTGTTTTTGATAATGCTTCTTAATCGTAAATGGTAAAAATTTCTTTACCAGCCTAAGAAGCATTTTTCCCTCTATCAAAGTAAAATTGCACCTACATGGACATAGCAAATTATTTCAACAATCAAGACGTTGTAACTTTGAACTGAATCAGTCAATATGACCACTTTTGTTTATTGATTCTGTAAAATTTCAACTTTCAACTTACCGATATAGATAGAGATTAGAGATAGGTGACTATCCCATCTAGCGAAAATAAGACCTTACTTTTTCAATAACCCATTATATGAACACCAGATTTAGTTTAGATTAGGACTCCGTTTAGAAAGATTTTTTTGGTTGCGATTTGAGGAATATTTCTGTATTTTGTTTAATATAAGCCAATTTTTAGTAGAAATTTTTCTTGGTTTTGACATTGACATTTTAACGTTTTATATTTCAAAACTTGATATCTTATACTTAAGTAACGGAATATTAAACACCATCCCATATTATTGTCTAAGAACTAAAACTATGCTCTAATTAAACTAAACAAATGACGATTAAATTTTACCAAATTTGACCATTTGTAATGCTAGCGTAAATTCTAAAATGCATTTTTTTTAAAGTGCTTGCTGGAAAAGATTTTATTTAATTACAGGATAGTATTATATTATTTTTAAGAATATAATAATAAAAGTTTGAATTTTGAATGTCAAACATCAAAAAAGAAATATTCAACATCTTAAAATTACTAGATTATTGGTCAGATAATTACAAACCCAAAAATATCACAGAATACATTCATAGTGCCTAATATATTAGAACATACCACCATATTTAGAGTTATAATTTAGAAAACAAAATGTAGGCAACCTCCTTTCTCGGAGCTTCTCTATTATAACCAGTTTCTTCTTTCAAGTCTCATTTTTTCCATACCCTCATTCCATAATATGTGTGGTCGTCCCATTGTACGGCTATTTAGTGCCGTCCATTTAAAGTCCTTTTTTGGTCATATTAAATGAGGCATCTTTAACAGCTGACCAAATCATCAGAGTGTTTTCATTCTGTCGTATTTACGACATCGTCATTCTATTTTTAATGTCTTCATTTTGTACTTTATCTGTACTTCTTTGAATACACTTCAACAGTCATTAGTAACTTTTTCATCCTCACTCCATACCTGAATTCTGTTTCCACCATTGTCTTTCCAATTATTTTTTGTTCGTTAATTATTATTCCACCATACTGAGTTAAGGACTCCAACAGCTTTTCTTGTACTTTGAAATCCTTGCCTTATTTCTTGTCTTCCTATACCATATCTACTAATAATACTCAACATTATGTATCATCTAATTTATGTGATAATCTTCATCCAATAGTATTTAAAACCTAATTTCTGAGTTTACAACTACGTGCTATCTTGAAGACTCCATTGCTTTTATTCTTCATAAGCCCTTGTGTACCATCAGTAAAACAAGAGTAAATAAATGATGGTTTCGGATTGTATTGCCCATTCCACCATAGCTACTTTTCCATTTTTTTAAAATCCAATCTACATATAGTTTAAATACAATTGAAGACAAACTATAATCTTGTCTAAAATCTATAGTTGCTGGTGTTCGCTCTAACTTATTGATACTATTGGTATTTTTGCCGTAAAGCTCCTGAATTATTCGAATTAAGTATGTATTGCGTGCCAGTGTACGAGGGTTGTATGATAAGTACCTGGCCTTTGTAAGAAAAAAACAATTGTATGTGTAAAAGTTTTTTTTATTTTTCAACATAGTCTCCTTTTAGCTCGATACACTTAGTTCAATGTGTTTCTATCTTTTGTATTCCATTTAAAAAATATGATTTCTTCAACCCTTCAAAATAGGCGTTTGTTTCAGCATCACCAATTTTTTTTTCGCCAGGTCGGTTTTCCATACTCGGAAATAGGAAATAATCGCTGGGGGCTAAATCTGGCGAACATGGTGGATGCGAAAAATTCGTACCCTAACTTATGGAATTTTGCCATGACAATAACACAAGTGTGCTCGCGTGCATTGCCTTGAAAAAGAATTTTTTTCTTTGCCAAATTTTTCTTTCACAGCATGGTTTAAAACGATCCAATAAGTTGGCATACTACTCTCCACTAATCGTTTTGCTCTTTTCAAGGGCATAGACGTGGATTATGCGACGTGCATCCTAAAACACTGTGGCCATGACTTAGTTAGCCGAAAAAAAGTCGCTTTGGCCTTCTTTGGCGCCGGCGCCGGTTCGCCACGGAAAATTCACTGTTTGGACTGTTCTTTGATCTCTGGTATACTGTGATGAATCCATGTTCCGTCAACAGATATGAATTGACGCTAAAAATCATTCCGATTGCGCTTTAACATCGCTAAAGATTCTTTTGAGGTTGACACACGTACTCGTTTATTGTCAATTATGATCAATTGCTGCACCCATATTGTGGAAAACTTTCTCCCACTATCTCAGTAATCTCACACACTTCCACTCTCCGATCAGTTATCACTATATCGTGGATTTTTTCAATCATTTCTGATGTGTTGACCTCATTTGGAAGACCTGGACATTTTTCATCAAAAATGCGTGTCCGGCCGCCTTTGAATTCAGTTGTCCAATATTTTATAGTCGATAACGAAGGTGCAGACTCCTCATAAACTTCTGCTTTTATCTCATCATTCGTTTTCTTTTTCAAAAACAAATCCCTGCTCGATATTTTTTCCATTGTAAAATCACAAAAGTGGTTCTATTTAAATGACTGCCACTCACAAACTAAATCACGCAGCGACTTGAAAATGTAACAGGATTCTTGTGAAAGATTATGTTTACGAAAAATAAAATTTTTAAAATAGTAGTAGCGCCATCTCTGACCGAGGCCAAGTACTTATCATATAACCCTCGTATTATTATGTTTCATTTTATATTTAAAACTTTAATTCTATGAAGATTCTACAAATTTTATATTCCAACCTTTTTTAGAGAACCCTTATTCACTTAACTCTGATGGTGAATTGTGGCAAAAAAGTCATTTTATTAATTCGGCATGAACTATCTTTCGTAAATCCCAGCTTTTTTTTTATATAAAATAGAAAGTAAAAACGAATGCAGCCGAGACGACAAGCATGTGCTCTCCAGTGGTATTACAAGCACAATCGATAGAAAACCTGAGTTTTCGTAATCATTTTGAACGGTACAAGTTTTTTTTTAAATTAGATATGTATGGGTAGGTCTTTATGCATTCGTAAAAAATAATAGCAAGTCTTATAGTATTTTTTATTATTAGAAATCATTTCTGGCAGACGGTTAGTATCAGAATTCAAATATATCTTCAGTTCTAGTTAAAAAGCCAATTGGTAAAAAACAGCCGGTAACAAATTTTATAGTAATATCTCAAGAATGAGTCATAGTTCATTTTATTCCCTTGATTTAACCTTCTAAAATGGTACATTTATAGGTATGAGAGGAATTAGCAAGGTCGTGGAATTAGTTATGATGTAGATGCTAAGTTAGAGACTGCGTCATCCCTGAATCAAAAAAGAAGTATTCAACCGTTATATTAATGAACTTGAACGTTAATTATTGACCTAGCTGTATCTTTTAGGGGTCAATATATCTTTACGAGGAATCTCTTGTTATGAATTCTTGGGGATATTTACTGCTCTTGGTTGTTCGCGTATTGAAAGGGGCGGTTTCTCGCGAACTGACAGGCAAACTTACAAGACGTTTGGAAAGTTTCTTATTGTTTCTGGTTGCCCTGTCCGAGATTTATGTCAAGTTGAATCAGTGTCATCAATTTAGGCTTGCATTCTTAATTAGTTAAACACACAGGGTTTATTGCGACTATGTAAATTATACTGAAGGCGCAGTTTAGCAGAACTATGGTTTCTATAAAACTATGGCATTTAAGAGACGCGCCTCATTCCAGTGGAATGCCTAATAGCAACTAAATTTAACAGTACATGGGTTATATTCGGTGCGCCCATCTTAATCCTACCATTTAATGCGTTCGTGTAATAAGTTAAACAAATTTGAACTTACTTATGGGATATATGTTTTGTAAACCTAGGAATTATCCTTTTGTTTTAACAAATAAAAATGATGTACTTACTTACTCAGGCCCAAAATAGTGGCACATAAAAGAGAGACGCGATTTACTTTATGCCTTTTTTAGTATGTATATAAAGTTTTTTCTTACCAGTAAAGCTAGTTTTACTGCTGAAAGATTTTTATTTTCGATAGTTGTACTTTTAGATTTTCATACAAAATTCAACAAAAAAATATTTCTTACAGAAACGTGTTATCTAATAATTCCCACCTGCCGGTTTAAAAGAGGCTATGTAATTTTTTTATGAAGCATTATAATAATTGCTCAATCTTCCAAGCTTACCTAAACTCAGGTAGAGATAGCAGTGAATACGAATTATAGATTGGTGAAAAATGTACTAGTATGTTAAAAAATTAATTTTTATTAAAATAAGTAAACCAGTGATATCTATTAAAGTATCTATTTTTTAGGTTGGTAGAACATTAACTTCCAGAACAAATCTTCATGACTTTTGCTTTATTAAGCTGGAAATAAAAGCGTGTTTCGTAATGGTGGAAACTTCTTTTCAGCTGTTTTAACATGAATAAACGTATGGAGTAACAAATTTACATTAAATTTAGCTTAAAATTTTCTTATACGAATACCTTAAAAATATTAGAAAAGCATTATGGTGATAAATACGTAGCAATATCAAATGTTTCTCAGTAGTACACATCATTTTGAAGACGGTAGAAATGCAGTTGTAGAGAAGTCCAGTTCTGAAAGACCCTCCACCGCTACAATAGAAAGATATATCAACAAAATCAAGGATCTTTTAGATCTTACCAATATATCAATTGATTAATACAATGGATTTAAAAAAAAAAAGACTTGGGCTAGTATCGTGTATTAGCTTATCATGTTTAAAACAACTGGATTTTCTTGAAAATTATTATCATATTGAGATCGGTATGGAGATGCTTTCGTTCACTTCATATGATGAAGAAACATCGCATCTATCAAGTAAAAATCATGGAAAAGGTAAATCAAACCGAAAAACATATTAAGGTCAAGATAATTATTTTTTTCTATTACCTTACTGAGCAAAAATAGTCCTTTGAAAAAATAGGTTAAAAAGTATTATTTAAGCATCGTTTATGTAAGTTCGTTGGCAAAAAAGACCTGAATAGTGGCAGAACGATTTATTAATTTTGCATCGCACAATGCAATAATTATTCGTAAACTTTTAAGTAAAACCGAATCAACGGCCATTCCGCAAGCCCCATATTCACCAGATGTAGCACCATGTGGCTTTCCCTATTTCACGAGCTGATGTTTCTATTCCGTAGATCATTTGGAATCTATAAAAGTTATATAACAAGTATTATTATCATAATTACTTTGAAGGTGTTCGAATATTGATTTGGATGAATAAATTAATAATTTGTGATTTATTTATATATTTGAGAATTGCCAAGAACCAGAAGTCTAAGAAACTTTACTACTGATCATTATAACTCAATAAAATTCTAAACAAAATGTACAAATCATACGTGGATAACTACTGTACTAAGAAAGGAGAATAATAGGACCCTGACGACTAACTATTCAAATTTTGTTTTATGGACCTTTGTCTAAGCTTTTTCCATACCTGACTAGACTTTAGCCATTTCTTCTTGAAATCTTCTTCTTCTTCTTATGCATTTTATAGATTTGATAATCTGTTAATTTAGAAGTTATGCGATTTACTTAGAGGTAGGTTTCCAACTTGCTCTCCATCTTTTTGGTAATCTCCCTGGTGCACGTCTGCCTGCTGGTTTTTCTTCTAGAGCGATTCTTGGTAGTCTGTGCTCGTCTTTTCTCTTTACGTGTCTTCTTTTTTGTCTTCCCCATCTTACTACGTTTTGTACGCCACATTGTTCCCTAATGTCAGTGTTTCGTATCCTATCCTTCCTTATTTTACCAAGTATTGCTTTTAGGATTTTCATTTCGGCGAAATGTAGCATACTTTTCGTTTTACTGATGTCTTCTCGTGATTCTATACCGTAGGTCATTATGGGTCTGATGCCATGTTTTGTATACTTTAACCTTGCTGTGTGTTCGCATATATTGATTAGTCCACATAACATCCCTTAAGCAACCTGAATTAAATGCTGCTTTATTAATTAATCCTGTAAGGTCTCTAACTGGGCCATGATAACTTGATAGATCTACACCAAGCTGGATTAGCTGTTATATGGGTTTATCTTCCCCTACGCGTTTCAATGAGGTCTTTGGCAATAGTGATACTTTTCGTATTTCCAGTTCATATTAAGCTATTTACAAGCTTAATAAAATTTAAAAAGTCATTTCTATAGGTCGTCTTCACTTTTGACGATCAGAGCTGCATCGCTTGACGACTAATTCTGCCGTTACTCATTCTGTATTCCATTTCCAGTGACTCTCCGTCTACTACTATTTTATCCATTAAAAAATTGAATAGAAACAGACTGATTCTGTCTCCTTGTCTAATTTCTCCTGGGGTTGCTATATTTCCTGTAGTATTCTTGCTTGTTTTTATTGTTGTCTTATTGTTTAAATTCAAGTTCTTTATGACTTTCACAACGTTCGTCGGTGTCTTTTCCTGCATTAACGTGTGTAATACGTCGTTGAGTCGGATTTTGTCGAAGGTTTTAGTTAAGTCTATGAAACGTACGTACACTGGCGTATTGTATTCTATTGCTTTTTCTTTAATCTGCTTCATAATGAATATTGCGTCTGTGGTAGATCTATCTTCCTGGAAACCCTATTGCTCTTCTCTATTTCTTATCTGTAATTCCAATTTCTCCTTCAACAAGCCTTGAAATAAGTAATTACCACTTTACACTTTCCTAGTTAAGGGGTAGCTTCTTTCTTTTAATGACAGCTAAGTTTATCAGGTCATATTATCTCGTTTTTTTTCGCGTTTTTATTAACTAATGGAATTAGGATCTTCTTCATGCAGAAATTTAAGTAAATTTACTGATTCAGCATGCCTATTCCATATGCTGAATCAGACAGTGTTAATTTAACGCTTGCTTAACGCACAAATGCTTCTTAAGCGTTGAATCTCTGGGTTTGAGGCCGGTTTGTTTCTTTATTTCTAGGTTACCATAGTTCGCATACAGGCACGCTAATCTCCATAAAGATTTAATTACTGCAGCTTATGTTTCAAACGCAAGATTGTCTCTTTGGCTGTCGTAGGTTAGGACCTTTTCGTTGAGCATCATTAATTCGGATACAATTAATTGACGCCAGTCATTTTTACAAACTAAAAAACTAGACATTTAAAAACATCAACAAATGTCCTTACTTAGAAAATATGACTAATCAAGATAAGTTAAAACATAAATAACTTGAGCGATATGCGATATGATTGCTTGTTAACTTTGAACAACATTGTTAATTAAAAATGATACTCTATGTCGTAATAAAATTTTGTTCTAATTACCTTAATTAAGCCTAATTACCCTTTTAAAAAAGTTTCGAATTGTCTGACAATAATTAAATAGCTAATAAATAGTTTTCTTTGTCTTATAAATTAACCCAGTGCAGTGGCTCAAACACTAAGCACCTTAAAGGCATTCCTTTGTTCAGTAATGGTTCGTATTGTTCACCGCTTTTAAACGATACGAGTCGCATTTGCATCACATGGGGTCACGTTTATCAGGTCTTGACGGCTTATCGAGTAGCCCGTGGCACATTACATATCACCGGTGGGAATTACATACATTAATATTTCTATATATATATATATATATATATATATATATATATATATATATATATATATATATGTATATATATATATATATATATATATATATATATATATATATATATATATATATATATATATATATAATAAATTTTAAGACCATATTAAATGAAAAAATACTTCTAAATACATAAGTAGGGGTTTTTGAAGTTGCTGAATACGATTCTGAAACAAAAATAGTGTGTATTGACAGCTGTCAATTTACTCAAAATGCTATTTAATCATTATTTCATCACACTACAACACTTCAAACATCAGCCCCTATGTTTTCGAGGACGCTGAATACGACCCAGATGAAAAAAAAATTTTAGTAGTTGACAAGTCAAACGAGTTGTCAATTTACTGAAAATGCAATTTAATTATTATTTCATCGGACTGAAATACTATTCAAAGATTAGCCCTTATGTTTTCGAGGCTACTGAATAGGATTCTGATACAAAAAAAATATTTTAATAGTTGACAGCTGTTTAAACGAGCTGTCATTTTACTCAAAATGCCATTATTTCATCACATTAAAACACTATTCACACATTGGCCCT
Organism: Pachyrhynchus sulphureomaculatus; assembly: GCA_019049505.1. Classification (NCBI taxonomy): domain Eukaryota; kingdom Metazoa; phylum Arthropoda; class Insecta; order Coleoptera; family Curculionidae; genus Pachyrhynchus; species Pachyrhynchus sulphureomaculatus. The sequence goes on from CM032446.1 coordinate 188,053,329, forward strand.
TAAGTTTTCGAGGTCGCTGCCGATTCTGATGCCAAAAAAATATTTAGATAGTTTGGTAGCTGTCAAACCAAATTATAAAAAATCACATTAAATCATTATTTTAGCACATTTAACCATTTAATTTGTCAGAGTCATTTTTAAATGATCTTCGTTTTAAATGAATTAAAATAAATCCTGTACATGTAAAATAAAATTGTGTAAGTTATCAGACTATTATATGGCAAATCCGTAGATATTATTTCCACTTTGAGGTAGATAAAATTATACTTAAGCCTTCAAAATTAAAATTTTTCGGTCATAATTTAGACGTTAGTGAAAAAATCATTTTCATTTTTGAAAAAATTTAAATTCCACAGGGATACAAAATAAAAAATTCTCTGCCTTTTAAATGAGACAGGTGTTTTCTTAAGTATTTTTTTATGCCGAATCTGCGTTTTCGTATGAAATGACCCATATATATATATATATATATATATATATATATATATATATATATATATATATATATATATATATATACTGTATATACATATGTAGATCTGAAAGAAGCTGCATCGACAGCGAAACGCGTCATCGCAATTTAAATAAACCAGTGGAAATTGACTAAAAACAGTCTTTTATTATTATATTTATAATGAATTTCCATCAAGTGGAAGCTACAACAATCCAAAATTTGGAAAGCATTGACTTCGTGAAAATATTACTTTTAAAAGTTGTTCCTCCTTTCAATGTTAAAAAAACATATTTTCCATTTCTGCCATTCTCACAATAACACAATCACTCTCGAATAATATGTGATATCAGTTTAATATTTCGGACTTATACTGGAGGTAAGAAAGGTACCTATAGTCCTTGTACGATATTGTGTGTGTGTGTGTGTGTGTGTGTGTGTGTGTGAAAGGGTGAAAGAAATAGGGTTGGTAAATTTTGTATACTTTCAATAATATAATGAACATTTTCCTGGGCTTTGATTTGAGAAAATAAATAAGTTCACTGTTCAAATATAAATGTCTTGAATTCTTTTATATTCAAAACTTTTCTCTAGAATTAATATCTTACTATAAGATACATATCATTTAAAATATCAGGTTATAATGTTTGGATTAAGTTATTCCGCAATGTAAAAAGTCAGATTTAGTTTTAATTTTAGAACGGGTTAAATCACTTCATTTTTTCCATTGTAGTATAAATGCAAACAACATTTTTTTCTTAAATAAAGCTCCTATACCTCTCTGCATATAAAAGCCGACAAACTGCTCGGATATATGTGTGGATCTAGGATACGTTGCGGGGACACACTAAATTTTCATCGGTTCTATGAGAACATTTCTCGCTGTGAGAACTCAATGTTAGTTCCCATAGCGTTGGGAGCTTATGGCAAATGAAACGAGAATCCTTTTGTAATGTATATTGAGTTTCAGTGTGCGCTTGTTTAAGTTTTTCTAGGTGGTGCTATTGTTGAAAATGAGTATAAAAGTTGAATGGACTTCCCCAAGGTGATACTACTATAAAATCGTGTACACTATAAATCAAACATTTTGTATTAGGGAGTTGATATATATGTACATAATATAATAAATGGGGACTATTATGCAGTTATACAGTACTAAAACAATCGAGATGCCAGATTTTTTTGCAAAGTTCTGAAACATTTTACTCCAAAATCAAATATCAACAAATTTTTACAAAGTTAACAAATCATTACAAATTATAATATTTCTATAAATTTTTAGAAGAATATATGTAGGAATCAAAACCAATTTTTCTAGTTTTAGAATATTCAATTTGTGAATTATATACGACGGGATTCTGTAAAGCTTCAGGTGAAAGACGGTCCGTATAATTATCGTTTTTATGAGAATTATTGTCCTGATACAAGTACACAACGTAGACGGACACAATATATTTTTAAAAAATATTTAAAATTGTCACCTAGTTTTATTTCAAATATAAGGTTATGGTTGAATTTACTAAAACTACTACTCGTTTGTCCATACCTGTTTTTTATTCTAAAGGTTCAAACTTACACACTTACCTTAAATTTATTTATTTTATCTAGAATCTGCAATAAGTCCTCACAATAGTTTCTTCGCAGATTGTTATTAGTACATTTCATTTTATTTGTATAACAAAATACGTTTACAAAAAAATTATGTAACTAAGTATAAGGGTACCGGTATAATTCGTAAAATTCTAAAAGGGGTAGAATTCTGATTTTATGCCTTTTTTATTTTTTAACAAATAATAAATATATTTGACATAAAAATATTATTTGCAATTTTTATTCCACTCCTTATGTAGGTTTTTTTCTAAGGTTACTCATGAGATTTTGGATAGTTATATTTGGGATCCCTTTGTGGTTTGGATCCATTTATTTTTAAAATATTCTTTCTTTTTACCCTTCTCTTTTCTTGTACTTAACTTTATTTGAATTAAAAGCCAGTACAGGATTCTTTTTTTTATGGATCTAGCTCACGTGCTGCAGGGAAGTCTCTAAAGCGCTACAGGAACGACACGTGTGCGGAAAAAGCGATTTACGTTGTTCTTGAATCGCTGTAAATTGTACTCGGTGGGAAACACAGTCCTGGGCAAATTATTCTAAAGGGATGATGTTCCCCATATAAAAGACTGCTTGAAAAGCATTGTACGAGGAGTAACAAGCTGAACCTCATGCGGATGTGAAGTATTAGCGCGATGTGTATTTCTGAAAATACTTGTAGAATAGGCTCCAGTTGCCAACCGTTCTTCGATGTTCCAGCGAATCAAGGCCGCCGGTCAGTTCTGGGTCTCCAATCAGACGAACAGCTCTTCTCTGAACAGAATTCAACAAATCCAGTGTATGTTTGGGAGTGCAGCCCCAAACATGGGAGCAGTATTCCATAGTTGGTCGAATTTGAGCATTGTAAATAATTAACAGTTGTTGCGGAATGTAAAGCTTTCTGGTTCGAAATAATATTCCCAACTTTTGAGAAGCTCTCCTTGCTATGCCTGCAACATGTTCATGCCAGGACATATTTGCTCCCAAATTAACACCCAACAAATTCAGTGACGATGTTAGAGGAATGGAGTGCCCCGACATAACTATGTTGGGTTCGGAAACGTTAACTTTTTTAGAAATAACTGCTACCTGGGTTTTTGTAGCGTTAAATTCCACTTCGTTACTGTCACCCCAAGATAGAATTTCTTCCAGGTCTTTGTTAAGTTCAATGACTTCGGGCTGTCTGCAGATATTCGTCTGAGTAGCTGATGCCCGAGCGTTCAAAGGGAATGAAGAGATAAGCGTACTGTCATCTGCAGAGCTGTAGATTGGATTCCCGGTCTTTTCCAGCAGATCGTTAATGTAAATGAGAAAGAGAGTAGGAGACAGTATGGAGTCCTGAGGCACACCGGGATTGATAGTGAAGGCGTTAGAAAGAAATCCGTCGACTGCTACTCGTAAAGAACACTCCCTGATTAGACACACGAGAGCCACAAACAGAACTTTTTAGACATACCTTAAGAGCAACCGCTTAAGATATTCCAAAGTATTCAAGTGCGTTGTTCCAAACATGTGTTACATAAATCAGAGGATCTCCTGTTGATGTGTGTTTACGAAATCCATATTGGTGATCGCTAATAATGTTCAATCCTTCAAGGTATTTTAGAAGATGCTGATTGATAGCCTTCTCCAGGAGTTATGATATTACTGAAAGCAGTGCGACTGGTCTGTAGTTATTTTATTTTTAGGTATCGGCTGAACTGTGGCACATTTTCAGCAGGAAGGAAATATTCGCTTTCTGTAGGATAGGTTTAAAAAGTATACAGAAAACTGGTATTAGTTTCTTCGCACAGTTTTTGAGAACTATGGCAGGTATTCCGTCAGCGCCAGATGCTTTTTTGGTGTCTAGCTTCATTAAAATATGTTTTATGATACACTGTCTGAAGACAATATCGGGCATCCTTGACTGCACTATGAGAATAGTATCCAACAAGTTCGCTTTCTCAACAGGTGTTGTTGCAATAGAATTATCTGGCCCCTGTGAAAGGTGGTATGATGGATTTGGTGAAATTTTGACTAACTGCCTTAGAGACTGACCAAAAGGACCTGGAATTGCCGAGAGAAGCAAGAAGTTTGTTTCTAATTCGTTGATTGTGTGACTCCTTGGTTTCGTCGATGATGCTACGATTTATGGTGTTAAGATTTTCACGCCATTGTCGGTAGGCAAGATGTTTAGCAGCAACAGCTTTTTTACATTTTCGGCCAAACCAAGTCTTGCCGTTGGAAGAGCATTTCCTCGAAAAAGGGAAGTAAGCCAAAGTAACATCAAGAAACCTCCCTGGCGCAGTCAGATTGGTCGTGGGATCAAAAACAAACTTCTAACGAAGGGATAGTTCGAAAATATTCCATGAGATCTTCCCATTTAGTAGATTTGTAGTGCCAAATCTTGAGCGTTTTAGACGCCACTCTGTCACTAATTCGTAGGATACTCGATGTCGAAAGCAGTTTATGGTCGGAAGAACCTAACGGCTGATTTACGATGACCGCGTAAATCTCCGGATTGGTGATTAAAGACAGATCAAGCAGACTGGCGAACTCCTCGTCTCGATCAGGGATCCGTGTTGCCAGTTGATGTTGTGGACACTAAAGTTGTCCGGGATGGCAATTTCGGCATTCGGATAGTTAATTTGTAAATGATCGATGGTGTCTGCAAGAGAAGCGAAAAGTGTTTCTAAAGTTAGTATCACTTGGTGGTTGATGGAGGACACAGATGAACTTTGTGGTTTGTTGAGCCGTTATTTGTAACCACGTAACATCAAAGTTTGGGGGCTCCAGAGCCGCTTCTCGTTAGCAAGAGAGGGTCGCTTCTGACAAAAAGACAGATTCCAAAGTTATGCCTAAATCGGGAATAGAAGTCGTACCCAGGATAAAGATAGTTGACTGTGCTGGTCGATGAACTGACCTTGGTTTCACAGAGAGCGAGTACATGAGGTTTATTTGATTGGAGGTGTTAGTACACTGGATTTATGTTCGAGTTTAAACCTTGCAAAATTTATATTTTAAAATTATGATCTCTGCATGTCGATGCCCCTGAACCAGCCCCCAACCGGAGATCCAAACTGGGAGCTATTTTACCTCCGAATTTTTTGTATCCGGGTGCCTCATCATGCTTTTTGGTCCCACAGTCCGGACATCGGCACAGCCACAAAACGTTAAGCAAACTCACGCAGCCTAAGCCGATGCGATGGTATCATACCGGGCGTTGCTGCTGGGATCTGGGCATCTACCATTTAGGTTGTTCTGTAAGTCGCCTTCTCCGACAGGCAGAACGTACCTTGGGTGATGGGGGGTGATATTCTATCCTGCTCCCCCACGGACAGGATTCGTTGATTTAGGCAAGAGGTTCACAATATTTTCGGTCAACGAGTTGACTTAGGCTCGGGCGTAATGAACCACTGTTAAATCAGTCCAAAACTATGATGGTCCATCATGTTTTGAAAAAAAAAACATTTTTCTTCATTCACTCTTCTTGTACACATCGTTACTAATTGTATCCGTTTTTACAAAAAAGCTGCTTTGCATTCCGCGTTGACACATTGCTTGCCCCGTAAGATATTTGGTTCTAAATCTTTTGCTCGAAAAAATTTCTGATGCGGATGAAATCAGTTAAACGCAGTATAAAAGTGCATACCAGGTAATGCTAAAAAAGGTTAGTTGTCCAAAACTTTGCAGGGGCATTTTTCTTCTCAATCAAGCTGTACGATCTTCTGGATCATTTTATAAGAGTTTGCTGTTGGACAATTTAAACTCTTGAGATTTTTGCACCATGCTAGGGGCTATTTTAAATTTTTTTTACAATATCCCAAACTAGCATCATTTGATTGGATTGTAACGGTATTTACAACCTTCTGATGAAGCTTCGAATCACTTTTTGCAGCAGCACGGTATTTTCGGGTAGTTAAAGCTTTTTGATAGCTACTAATAGCAAGCTTGACAGTAGATCTTGAATTTTTTATTTATAATATTATATATACTTAAATATATTATATTAACTAGCAGTAAGGAAAAAGACTCTCCTAGAAATATTAATAAGTTGTTTTATAGAGGATTTATATCGAAGCGAGGATATTGAAGTGACAGGTCCGATTAGATAAATGGGAGATTCTTTTATACTATTGATAAGCCAGGACTGACAATATAAAATTGAAGAAAGTCGAGTTATTAAACGCATTATGAAAATTCGTTAATGAAGGTATATCTATAGAATCAACAATGTTACGAAGTAACTTATATGGAAAAATTAGAGAGTTAGCTAATCTTTAAGGTAAAGGAATTTGAAACTAAATCTAGATAAAAGTAAATTATAAAAAGTAGAAACAGCAAGTATTTATTCTACAGCTAAGTTTGACGTTTTACATGGACTTAAACTTTCAAAAAAAATATATTTAGATTCTAAAGATACAGACTACATATAATATGTTAACACTAATCCATGATATAAAATCAGTCTTATTTTATCAACATAAAAGTTATTATGATAGCTTCAACAGTTTTAAATAATTAATAAGCCGTTTTGTTCCTCCTTTATTTCGAACCGACTTTTTAATAAGGGGCTGTCACTGGTTTTAATTAAGCTGATAAGGGGCGGAGAACAGTAATCCTGTGTTGAGTTTTAGTTAATAAAGTCTTCAGAATTAACTTTAAAATATTCAAAGTGATCTTTAGACCGGAACAATAATTAAGGTAAAATTGGTTTGATTACTTATAAATTTTATTAAAATAAATTAAACTTTTGGGGGTTTGAATTATTAAAAAGAAAAGTATGTACACCGAATTTGATTATGTTATTCTACTACTATATAAGTAACTGGATATATAATATAATATATGGGTATCTCAAAAAACCCAAACATATTCCCTTCGTGGGTTCATAGCTCACCAGAATATGTAAATATAACCTAACTAAAAAATCATATGAAGATTCGAAGTTAGCTAAATTAAAATGTTTTTTATTCATGATACTTGTAAAAAATATTTTTCCCCAAAGGCTTAGCTCAATTGGTTTTATATTGCACTGTGATCAACAGCAAGGTTGTTCAGGATTCATAGGTAACATAATTGAAATACGGAAAACAGGAAAAAAAAACGAAAAAATTTTCAAATGCATCATGTAGACGATTGAAAAAAAGAGGTTATCAGGAGAAAAATATATGCTATGTATGAAGAGTAGTTGGTGCCGACACTAGACAAAATAATATTAAGACTGGTGCAGGACGGGAAATAGTATACATTGTGGCCGATCAACCCTTCACAGAATTCTTTTAAGAATGGGATTCACGTTAGGGAAAAAACAACAAAAGGCAAGTAGTGTTAGAGTCACAAAGATTACGAATCTTCCGATATACTTTATTTACAAAAAATTAAAAAGTATTGAATCAGAGATTTGGCCAATAATTTACCTTGACGAAACATGGTTCGATACCCATGACACTGTGCAAAAAGGGTGAGGTTTGACATCAGTACAAAATGTCAGACTAACGCACCTTCGAATAAAGGTAAAAGAATAACCATTTTGCATGCTGGATCTGAAAAAGGCTAGGTCTCAAATTGCCTACTATTATTTGCAAAAACATAAAAGATTTCTAGTTTGGACTATCACGAAGACCCGACTGCAAAACTTTTTGAAAATTGGTTTCAAAATCCCCTTTGCAAAATGTTCCCGAACAGAGTGTTATAGTTTATGGACAATTCAAGTTACCATAATCGCCTACTAAGTAAGGTTGCTAATGCAGCCAACACCAAATCGGAAATATAGAAAATATATGTTAGAAAATGACATTTATTTTGACTTTAGTTATAAAAAAGTGATCTTTTGGAAGTTTTGAAAGACTGTAAATTGAAAAAGAAATATATTTGTGATAGTATGGCTGACAAAAATGGGGCACATTGTTTTGCGTCTTCCTCCGTATTATTGTATGTTTTAATTCAATTAAACATAGTTTTGGCATCAAGTTAAATCAAAAATAAGGACACAAAATGTTTCTCCTACTTTACAGCGTGACAGTGGTTGAATTAGTAAAAAAAGTTATAAATATACCTTGTGAAAGCTGGAAGAATTCCATTGAGCACGTTGTTAAAGTTGAAGATTCATATATTTAGGTAAATAATATAAAAACCACTGATAAATTACCTCAGCTATGACAATGATAGTGAAAACCGAATTAGGCTTAAGTTAAAATATATTTTTATTTATACAATATGTCCCCTTCAGGTAAACTCTATTCATTCAAACCGTATATTTCGGACTTCTTATCCATTTGCTTTTATATGCATCTATAAATAAACATCTCCAAAAACATCAATTTTATTTATTTGCATTAATGAATAAAATTCTTAAGTCCATCTCTGCAACCTATCATAAATAAAAGGTCAGAATTTTTATATTGCCCACTTAGAAACGGCAAAAATCATGATCTTATATTTTGGGAAAGGCTATACCTGTATATATATATATATATATATATATAGATATATATATATATAATATATATATATATATACATATATATATATATATATATATATATATATATATATATATATGTATGTATATTATATATATGTATATATATATATATATATATATATATATATATTATATATAATATATATATATATAGAAGATATATATATATATATATAATATATATATATATATAATATATATATATATATATATATATATATATATATATATATAATATATCTATATATATATATATATATATATATATATATATATTATATATATATATATCTATATATTATATATATATATATATATATATATATATATATATGTATATATATATATATATATATATATATATAAATATATATATATATATATATATATATATATATACAGAAAATATTAAACGCGAAAAATATAAAAAACGGACAAGATGAACAGATATCGCACGAAAAATAGTGCTCTCTGCTTTTGAATTAAAAGTAGGGGCGTCTTAAAGCTATGGACTACTTGGATGTAAACTATGAAATACCATGCTATAGAATTATGCATGTTTCGCCCCATATTAAAGCGCATCAGCTAGCCTAGGTGAAATAAACAAGTTGTAAACACACTGTATCAGCAGTAGAAATAGAATTGTAAACCTTATACACTACAAAAGTATCAGTAGCCAACAGCCTTATTCGCCAGAACCTTTAATGTAAGAACAGAGCGCATAAGTAAGATAAGAATTAATACCTTTTTTATAAGCGAATAGGGAACTAATACCGCTACTTAAAAGAATAGCAGTAACTGTAAAAATAGAGTACTAATATCAATATTAGATATTTATGGTAAGTCGGAAAAAATAGATATCAATGTAAACGGGACAAACACTGCGGATCCCGATATAGAGATTGCTTTTGTACTTCACCTCCGATCGCCATTTTTTTGAAAATTAATCTCAATTAAAAAGGATTTATTTATCGATCATGAATTAACGATCTTTTCGACATGATAAATATACTGAAATTTTAGAGCTAAATTTAAAAATATAGAAATCTTTAAATTAATAACCATAACTACTTTGCTTTATTATTCAATCTTTCTTATTGATTATGTAGTTGCTAAAAAACTTATTTTAGTAAAAAACACCAAAAATCGACGAATACTTTCTTTTCTTATTCTTCCTCATGTTCCTACGCAAAACTAGGAAATATCCTACAGACTCTTTTTAAAACCATACAAAATTGAACAACCGACCTGCCTTTTTTTTTTTTTTAAAAAAAAACCGCCCCTTACCCCTTAACGATTTAATTTTAATAATAGTAATAGTGAAAAATGCTTGTCCTAGTAAAATATCTACATGCCAAAGAAAACTACGTATTATTTTATTCGCTAGTTACACACCATGTATATGTGGTGCTATCCAAATGTTTCCATGACTAACAGGTATATAGTAAGAAAGTACTAGTATCAACCCACGGCGAGACAGGGGTGCGGGAGAGCAACTTGCCCTGAAACTTGTATTCAATTTGCTCTCTATGTAGGTTGGCTTGAAGGTTATAAGGGTATTTTTCTGCGATTTTACGATGAAAGCAAAAAAAGAGCAGAGCATATATATGTGAAATTTTATTCTAAATTAGGAAAAAAGTACTACTGAAATCGTATTAATTGGAATGTGGAAGTTAATTGGGGACGAGGTCATCAATTATATGCAAATTTTTGAGATAGTTTTTGCGATTTAAGGCGGCCGAGCTTCAGTGGAAGATTCGACTAGCGTTTTCCGGTAGACTTTTGACTCCAAAGTACTCTGTAAATTAGAAATGAAAAACGAGCATTTCCTTTATTACAACTAATTAAACGAGTCATTAATATAGTATTTGTTTGCCGTTAAATTATACATTTTTTTATTCCTAGTGATAATGTATCACAGTCACAAGGTAACAGACGTTCCAATAAAATATTACTCCTCCTGAAATTATCTCCAAAGTGCAACAAATCATTAGTAACTCAAAATCATTGTCGGATAATTACTAACATCTCCGCTGAAATATCCGTTTTATTGGAATTCAATATAACATTTGGAGCGAGAAAAAAGTTACTCTCTGTATACGCAAGAGTTTTTGGCAAAGAATTCTATGACTGACAATCCCCACTTTCCACCGCCTGACTGATTGATACCATATGACTTCGAGCTGTTCATAAATATATGAAGAAGTTAAAAACGTTTTGCCGCTTCGCGACGCTAGTATGGACCTTCTATAAACATGATCCGACTAGTGGAAAGAATGGTTGGGTTCGAGGTTGCCAATTCAGTTCGCAAGGATATTAATATAAAGATGATGGGTATTTTCAACGCCCTAAAATAGAAAGAACGGGGACCTCTTTTGAGACTTCTGGCCCTACGCACATTTATCATTACAACAAGAGGCTGCTGATCGTTATTATACACCGACAACAAGTAAAGAATTAGTTTAAGATCAATCTATTGTCATGTTACTATAGCAAACAAAAAACACAGTTAATGTGGGCTTTCTATTTGTGGTACATCTGTATGTTAACCAAGTTAGAGCAATAGATTGAGAAATTGTGTATCTTTTCTAATTATTTTTAGAATAAAACATATATTTAAGACTGTTCCTTTTTTCATTTCATGAAAACACAAATCAGATTCTCGCACATTTGTCAAGAAGAAGGAATTTTTTTTCAAAATTATTTAATTCTAATTACCAAATTACGTTGCTGACTTATTTTGAGAAAATATTATCTGTAAGAAAGGTTAAATGGCGGTAATTACCAAGAATATTAATACTAATATATAGTCATATATATAATATATAAATAATATATATAAATATATATATGATATTTTTATATATAATATATAGTATATATAAGTATATCCTATATATAATAAGTATCATATATATAAGTTGATAAAATTGCGTGGAGAAATATACCAGGAATTTTTTTATATATATATATATATATATATATATATATAGTAAATGATAAAATAATATGAAAATTATACATTGTATTCTTATCAATATATATAGTATATACTATATTAAGATTTGAATACTATTAAATATAATTATGATATAATAAGTCATAATATATATATTAATTAATGATCAAAATATCTGTATATATATAATATATAATAATAGTATAATATATTTAAGTATAATAATAAAATAAAACTTATGATCGCCAGGCAATGTAGAGAAGACAATGATGCTTGTAACTTATATTCTAGGAAATGTAAAATAGCTGTGAATAATTTATCCGTTAAAATCAGTACTAATGTTTTATTTTTTTTCATTATTGCTCACTTCCCCGCCTCACAAGGAATTTTAGCCTTTTTCCATATCCCAAGGATATCGGCGAGGATGTTGTAATACCTGTCAACGTTGTCCAAGTGCCGAAACATACATTTTTGTATTTCACGGCACCTTTTAAACAACGCGGTAGTGCTGCACGGACGTTATTTGGATTTCTGCAAACAAACTACTACCTATGTATGTGGCCAGGCCAAATATACTTAAATAAATTAATAAACAAATATACTGACCTGCGGGATTGAACCCTCGACCTTCTGCACAGTAGCAAAGTACTACGCCACCGAGCCACGGCCAGTCACGTCAATCAAATTACATTGATTCTTATTAGATGAAATAAGTCAGCCAAGTTTAAAAAAAAGGAACTAATTTAGCAGACCTGCTGAACACGTTACGCATATTAAATTACTCGGCATTGTTCTTTTATTTACGAGATTAAGGTGTTCATACGAGCGTATTTTTATTATCGCAAGTAACAAAATATATCTGCCCTAAATTTTATGACAGCCCAAAAGGGCAATTCATGAGGGTTCATCGGTCGGAACAAGCAAAAACGTGAGTCGAAGCTAAAAAAGCTCTTTTAATAACTATCAGTATTTTGTAGCCGGGGCAGACAAGGATTTAGAGATGACTTGGGAATCCGTTGTTTACTTCGCGTGAAGGAAACGTTTGGAGCAAAATGAATTTGTCTGAAATGTTAAAAAACGAATGATAAACGATTTGTGCCGCTGGATTTGTCGAAAGGATGACGTATGAAATGTTTTTTCCGGTTTTTTGTTTCTTTTATGTTGCTATCCGTTGTGCTAATAAGGGAAAGACGTACTATTTCCAAATATTTTATTCTTTATTATATTGCTCTAAATGAAAAACGCTATGAAAAAGAAAAAAATAATATTCAAATCGTAAAACCACTCAACACTAGCAAGAGTGAAAACTAATTTCTTAATGATAATCTCACTTTTAACGACCATGTCTCTATACCATTTAAGATGACCGGCCAGACAGAGTATTTTATTACACGTAGGCGCAGGGCGAATGGCAATTGTCTTTTTAAAGCGCATATTTTTCAATTTTAGAAGGGTATCCTTTGTTATGCTAATCCACAGTTTCGTTTTCGTTCGTTGAAGACAGGACCAAGATATTTGAATTTGGTAACCCTCTCAATCTCTTGATCTTTTATAAGAGAGATGCACTTCCCGGGGGTGTCAAGAAATGGGGATACACGTAGACCATACCCCTCGCCAATACATTCAGCTTATTGATTAGAATTTTCAAATCTTCCATGTTAACGGCAACTATTGCGGTATCGCCTGCATACCGAATATTATTTATAGGCTTTCCATTAACTTTTATCCCTCTGCATTCATCTTCTAGAGCAAGTTGAAATATTTTCTCTATGTAGATATTAAATAATACTGGTGGCAGTATGCACTCCTTATTAATTTTGGCGAGATCTCGCGCAGATATGATTGCACAGTATAGCTGTATCTGTATAATTCCTACATCATTTAACATCTAAACCAATCATCATAAAGGCCGCATGCTCATCAAGTAAAGTCCATGCTTAAGTTGCCAAATGCCCATTGATAGTCAATAAAACATTCATAAAATACATCCGGTGTGTACGTTGGCGTGAACTTTTTTTCTACAAGCGTAAACGTTCATTTGAAAATGAATGTATCCCAAACCTATTTCATGAATCCAAACTACGTTCGTAATCACCGCGCTTCCAACTTTACTTCGCAACTGTTTGAACAAATTCCGGGAATGAATTATTTCCCTCAAAAACTACGCTTTTGACGAGAGGCGTGACCGCATACAGGCTTACATATGTCATGAAGGCGTTCACTAGGCATCTAGGATTAGGTTTGGTTGTTTTTTGTTGGGTTGTTTCGGCTGGCCAATCATTGGATGTTGGTGCGGTTGCGGAGATCTGTGAAAAAAGGGGTGACCCGGTTGTGCATCAACCTTCTTTCAGAATCCTCAGCATACCCTGGTTATGGATGGCCCCGTGACTGGCCGTTTTTTTGCAGGTGTTGCAGTCTGCTCATTGTTAATTTCACTTCAGCCTCCATCATTACAGGTCTACTTAATAGGCCGGTAACAATTAGTACATTGTTTTCTTCCGTCATGAAAGCATACAAAATAATTTTTCCATGTATTTTGCACCTCATCTGGGTTTACAATAAGTTTGCTTTGTTCGTTCTGGGAGCTGTGTGAGTGGAGTATTCTTATTTATTCTCGTTATTTATTTGAGCTTCCTGTGGAAGTTGCAGAGTCTGTGCAAACTTTCTGCCTCTTCACATTCCCTTGCCACCCAGTTTTCTTTCACCTTCTTTATGTGTTGTGTTTAATTAGACAATTTAATTCTTCGTAGTGTTCTTGTTGGTTTTTTTTAAAGGCGATCTTCGGTAATCCATAGAATGCATTTCCTTTTTCTCGGTTTGTCTCATATTGATTGGGTTCTTCTTCTGGTAGGATCGGTTTTTAGCCAAGTCCGTCGAGTTTTTGGTGGTCAGTTTTTCTCTAATTAATGGCTCTGTAATACTATTTGCATAACATCAATATCAACAACTACAAATGACAAAGTCAATATTTCAGCAGTGATCTACTTCCTCAACTGCCAACACATTTCTCCATATTATGGCTGGAGTGCTTGGAAAGAGCCACCACCAAGACTGCATGAAAAATTCGCAGTAAGCCGTACCCTGATAACGTTGATTCTATAGACGGCCACTCCTTCTACAACCGTTACAAGCATAAACAGTGCATTCAAATGTAGTCACAGAAACGGCCCTTTTTAACGTCAATGGTGACGATCTTGATAAATATAGGAAATATCTAGAGAGAAGGAATAGCTACTATCTTAATTATGTAAAGTATAAGGTTTCGATTTCCTTATGGTCCAAGAAACCCACAGAAGCGATACAAAATACCGACCTATCATGATAAGTATGGCAGTGCTGTGTTGCTAGACCTGAAATTAACATTGTTTCAGCCTCGCTAACAGATAATGACAACATTAATGTTTTAACCGTTAACCACAACACAATACAGCTTACCGTCAGCGTATAAACTACCCGATGCGCAATTTTACCGTAAGCCACCTTCCAACTTCAGTCGAGATAACATCAACTTTGTAATAGGCGGTTTTAGCTACCATAGTATCGCACAGGGATACAACAGAATGATAAGAATGGCGATAAGCTCGAATTATTCGCAGAGTAAAATGAATTACAGCTAATACATGACTCAAAGCTGCCCCTCTCATTCAATCGTAGCAGTGAAGAAGAGTATATAACCCAGTTAACATCTTTATATCCTCCAAAATC
>CM032446.1:188068596-188088596 GCA_019049505.1 Pachyrhynchus sulphureomaculatus
GGAGCGATGATTGACTTCAAGTCAATCATCGCTCGTGATGAAGCTAACATGGTTAGCGAAACGCGCGTTGAGTGCAAAAATAAGTGTTTGGTGTAGTGGTGATATATACTGAGTAGTACAAACAAATAAAATAAAATTATTTCGTCTCGGTAGAGTGACGCGCAACGCGGTAGCAGTAGTGTACTGAAAAGTATATTAAAAAACCTCCAACATTGTCAAGCAATATAGTTTTTTTTAAAATCAGATAAATTATCAAACATACTGCACTAGTGATAATTTTCGGACAATCTATGACTTTATAAAGACCATTCCAGATTTTTTTTAAATTTTTTGATCAGTACTTTTCGAGATAAGGCCCGGGACAGCGATTTTTCGCGAATTTTTAAAAAAATAATACAAAGAAAAATGTGCGCAAGTATTACATCATATATATTTTGAAAACTAGTGTTTTCATAAGCTTTCATTTGACATCCCACTCGAAAACCTGGCAAATTTTTTTTCACTCCCCCAAACTAACCCCTTAAATCAAAATTTAACATTCAAAACTACATGGCTCTCATTGGGCCATCAGTTCCTATATTTGTGATAAATGTCAACTTTATATGTCAAATAGTTTCTGAGAAAATCGGCTATGACAGACAGACAGACACCGAAGTGATCCCATAGTGTTCCGTAGGGAACACTAAAAAGAGAATCTAGAATAAATGCTCAATTATTCCTAAAGAAAGAGTAAATCTCCATAACTGTTTCATTAAGCTTCCCTTTTCTTGCTTTCTTTGGCTGCTATTGTAACAGAATTAAGTAATTTTCGTTTTTAACCAAATAGATTTTCTTTGCTATGCACATTTTTGCTATTACAAAACAAATTAACTTACCAAGTCGCGCTTTAACAGTTCAATCCTTAACCACTTTAACGCTTTCTTATAGTGATTGCCATGGTCATAGTGGCCACTATCAGCGTGTTTTTTACAAATATGACAATAGGTGGGTGTTATCGAGTCTGTGAGACATCTGGCAAGGTCCAAGGATCTTGCATATAACGTTTCTGTATTATCTAAAATTTAAAACATTTGTTAAAAAAGTTGTCTCTGGCCTACTTTCTAAGCTTTGAGCTTCACCTCTTCTACTGGTACTACTTTAGAAGAAAAATGATAGCAGATAAGATAAAAACAACACGATACATTGTATCAATCGTTGGGCAACACACAGAGACACAAAACGTAAGAAACCTGTTTTGGAGTACCAGGGCATTTCCTTTTTATGTTTTGCGGGACAAACTTTCAAACTTTTTAGGACTGAATTTTTTAAACACTAAACAAAACTGAAAATCATTTATATTTCTTGTCTTAAGATTAACTGTAATCTGAAATAAAAAAGCGGAGAAATTAGCGAGATTCGGAGCTACAACACCATACAGGAATCCAGAATCAGCGTTTGGTATACCAAAACAGGTGGTAAAAACGACAATCAACAGATGGTCATATCTGCACCATCTAGATCGTTGGCTCGCAACATCTGGCCAAAGACAGGCGAGGGACGTAATTGGCGGCCCCTTAAGGGAACTAACAACTGACTTTTTTTGTTTAACTAGGGCCCAGGCCAAACTAGTGGTGTGACGGATGTCCGGCCATTGTCACCTAAGAAAGAATTTACAGAAAATGTTTTTTTTATCGGTCACCTCCCCACCTGGATAGGGATTACCTTTTTTGAATGTATATCCGTCAACGTTGTCCAGATTCAGAAACATACATTTGTATTCCACGGCACTTTTTCAAAAACGTGGGAGTGCTGCCACGGGCGTTATTACATTTCTGCAACGACAACTACCTATATATGTGGCCAAGCCAAATATACTTAAATAAATTAATAAATAAGTACACTGACCTGCCGAGAGTGGGGTCCGGGACCCTTGATATTGTATGCCGGTAAGATGACCATGGGACTAGGGCCTCCACCATGGTCCCACAACAAGCAGACTCTGTGTTGAAGAGAAAGAAACATCCTATATGAATGTGCGGCTTTAGCTCGAAATAAACATACACTAATCGGAGATCTACATCGTGGCGATAAATTACCACATGAAGAGCTTGTAAGGGAGCTTATAAACTTTAAACGAACGACGCTAATGTGACCAAGAGAGGGGAACTCAATAAATCAAGAGGCTGTAGTCCACAAAGAGGCACAATCGCCTACAACTAACCAAATATAAATTAAACAAATTTCCATAAAAATAAAGATTATTTAGTGTAAAATAACCGGTCAAGTGTAAGTTGAACTTGCGCAATTAGTGTTCCGTACTTTGATTGCTTTTAAAATAAAAAATTTTGTTGCGGAGGTATAAAATGATCAGTGACTTCACAAAACACACCCCAAATGAGTTTTTAACAAAGTTTGTTTCCAATCTTTACAGAAAACTGATGACCTTAAGATTTTTGTGTCTTTTTATATACCAGATAAATTATTAAAGGTAATGCACTCGTAATAATTTTCGTTCAATCTACACCCCGTGGGGAATATTTCAGAATTTTTTCAAATTTTTTTGATCAGTATTTTTCGAGATAAGGGGGGGAGACCGATTTTTCGCGATCTTTTAAAAATAAATAATACAAAGAAAAGTGTGCCCAAGTATTAAATTTTTTTTTTTTCACTTGCGATTTCACCCCCCAAAACTAACCCCTTAAGTCAAAATTTAACTTTCAAAACTACATGTCTCTCATGAGGCCATCAATTGCTATATTAGTACCAAATTTCAACTTTCTATGACAAATAGCTTTAGAGAAAATCGGGTCTGACAGACGGACGGACAGACAGGCGGACAGACACCGAAGTGATCTTATAAGTGTTCCGTATGGAACACTAAAATTATAATTCAAAACTTATCAAAATGTTTTTTAAAGTTATCTACCTCCCCAGAAAAAATTATGTCATGCAAGAAAATTGCTTGGCCATTAAATTACTGTTCCTGTTCTAAGTACATTGTCGAAACTGTGTATGAGTTCGTTGCGTTTTGTAACTTTAACCGAACTTAACTTAACTGAAGGGGGGGGGGCACACCGGAACAGAACCGAACCAAACCGTCTAACCTTCAGTGAGAGAAGTGACTATGGCGAGAGCGGCTGTGCTACTAGATTTAGAATCTGAATCGGATTCTGATGACGAATGGGAATGTTTGAGTGCCGTGTACTGTAACCGTAGAAGGTATTGGTTGTCACCATATGTGAAGGATCGATCGATCAATTTGAAGAATTCCACACGCTTTTCCAGAAATAGACAGAAACGAGCAGTTTCAAAACTATTTCAGGATGAGACGGTATCAGTTTTTCTATATTCACGATGCAATTCGTAATGACATCACCAAACAAGACACTAATTTCAGGAAGGCCATTGGTGTTTGAGGTAAGTGGAGAAAATTTAAAATCAAAACATTATAAAAACTTTTTTTTCGCAATTTTACATCATTTTTTGGGAGACATCGAAAAAAAAAATTATTATGACTAATCGAAGCTGTACCTTAGAGAATCATTGCCTGCAGCTGATCGTTGATAATCAGCGTTTGCCGCTGATGCTGGATAATCAAAAATAGGGTTCGAGGCTGTTGAAAATGATGTCGGAGATTGTGCGTTGAACATAGTGTGGTGAAGCGTACCATTGTATCCTCAGCCTCTGACACAATGGTGAATAATTTTCTTTTCACCTGCCTCTGTACAGTGGGGTTTATTGATTCGAACATCGAGTCAAAAGAAGTTTCAACTCATATGACGGCGAGTAATTGCCGACGCAGTTCATCTCGCGATTGTTGCTGTTCGTCTCGTTGTTTACTTATATCACTCATAAACATCTGAAGGTTACTAGCCTTATTTCTTGACTATGCTGACGCAATTGAACTCGGTGTTGAGGGTTCTAGAAACCCTTCATGGTAAATGAGTTAGCGAAGTTGAAGGGGTATCATTCGAAATATCACTCGTCTCGGTGATTAGAGTTATTGGAGTTTCATTAGTACATCTTTTTCGCTCTTTCATGTATTGTTTGAAAAAAGATATTTGATCAGAGAACTTTCACTTTACGACTTTGGAAGGAGACTCAGCGTCGCAGCTTCGAGTTTCCATAAGCAACAATCAGTTACATCAATCATTCTTCTTCTTAAAGCGCCTATTCGGTTCGAATGTTGGCAATCATTCTGGTTATTATTACTTTATTCACCGCAACTCTGAAAAGACCGGTAGTGTTTGTTGAGAACCAATTTCGCAGACTGTTTAACCAGGAAATACGTATGCGTCCTGGTCCCCTTTTTCTAAATACCTCTCCTTGGAGTATTTGCTGTAGTAATCCATATCTGTGGGGATTCTCATTATGTGTCCTAAATACTCCAGTTTTCCTACTTTAACAGTTTCCATAGTTTCCAGTTTCTTGTTCATGCGACGTAAGATATCTTCGTTGGTAATATGGTCAGTATAAGAAATTTTCAAAATTCGGCGATAATTCAAATGCCTCAAGTGTCTTTAGTCAGCGTCCAAGATTCCACACCATAAAGAAGGACACTGAAGACACATCTTAGGAGACTCATTTTCGTGCTCAGTTTTATTGCTGAGCTTTTGAAAAGCGATGTCATTTTGAGGAACACTGCTCTAGCGTTTTCGATACTGTTCGTTTATCAATAGTATCTAGATATTAATATTGTGGAGTTCTTTGTATTTGTTGATTGTTAACCATCAACAAGGTAGCAGGAACCGGAGACTTGCTGACTACCATGTACTATATCTTGCTGAGATTAAATTCGAGGCCGTATCGATTACTGACTTCGTTTATTTTTGTCATAAGATGTTGTAGACCCTTTAAGTTATCAGCCATAACCACCGTATCGTCAGCATAACGAATGTTATTTATTCGCTCCCCATTAAGGAATCATACTCTTCCAGTACCTTTCTGAAGATTTGCTCAGAGTATATATTAAACAATAGTGGAGACAAAACACAACCCTGCCTTACTCCACGCTCAATCAGTTCACCAGTTAAGTTTTTAATTTTTTGATAGATATTAAAGCTATCATTATTTCCCTGCAACTCCTCTATCTCTTTACATCTTTCACCATTCCACCTATCTTTAGCTGTTCGAATTTCTTTCTGTATTTGTGTGTGTAGTCTGCTATATTCTCTTTTATTACCTCTGTTTTTGTGTAACCGTCTTTCCTCCATTAGTCTTAGAATGTCATCTGTCATCCATTCCTTCCTTTTATGTGTTTGTTCCATAGTTAGATACTTATTTTTTAGCGCCCTTGTTATTTCATTTAACTTTTCTATTTCAGATTCTATGTCTTCGTTTAGATCTGTGTCTCGGAGTTCTTTATTAAGATCTTTTTTAATTACGTTTGTAACATTTTCGTCGTTACGCTGTCCCATATCGTATATGTTTTTTTCCGTTTTTCCGTAATTTTGGCATGGTGGCAACGGTTAGGTATATATTTCTAACTCAACAACAATGTTTAGACTGATAGAAATTGCTCAATTTTCTCAAAAAATTCGATAAAAATATTTACATTAATGATATAATCGGGTTGAACAACCTTCGACGATAACTTAATTTCTACTATTTTTATTTTATACAGATACCTTGCGTCTGGAGATTCGTACAAGTCTACGGGATACAGCTATGGTTTGAGTCACAGTACAGTTTCTTACATCATCGTCGATGTATGCAAAGCCATTTTGACTTATTTTCAATCGAAATGCAAGCAACGTGAAATGCCAGAGCCAACAGAAAGAAGAACTGTTGAAAAAAACTGACAAAGACAAAGTGGAATTTTGACCACTGAATTGGCGCACTGGATGGTAAGCACATCCAAATAAAGGTATCTCGTAATTCTGGTTAGTCTTGTTTTAACCAAAAAAAACCTTTTCCATCGTTCTCTTGGCACTTGTGGATGCGGACTACAAATTTCTGATGATAAACGTGGGGTCAATGGGGGCGTCAGCGATGTAGGCATTTTTTCTTCAAGTTTCATTGGAAAGCAAATAAAGTTTGCAAAAAACCTACCTGCAGATGAACCGTTGTTCGAAGTGCTTGAGCCTGTGCCTTATGTAGTTGTAGGAGACGACGCTTTTCCACTATTGACTCATTTAATGCGTCCTTATCCTGGAAGGAACCTGCCTGAGGATCAATCAATTTTCAATTACAAACTGTCAAGAGCTAGAAGAGTTTCTGAAAATGGGTTTGGCATACAATCCGCTAGGTGGAGAGTTTTTCGGAAACCATTCGAGATCAAGGTTGAAAAGGTTGACATCATAGTGTAAGCAGCTTATGTGCTTCACTATTCTCTCACAAGTAGTGAAAACTCTTCATCGTCAGTACAAGATGAACAAGTTCCTTCAACATTATCAAGACTGTAAGGAGTGCCACTAAGATCCACCATCGAAGCCCAAAGAATACAAGAGCATTTTAAAAACTACTTCATGTCACGAGAAGGAGAAGTCGCGTAGCAAACGAGATATGCACATTATTGACCTTTTATTAGTATGCCTTTTGGAAAATGCCTGATTTTTAAAGCTAAACTTTGTTTATTAATTTGAAACTAAAACAATGAACATGGAAATTAAATATTATTAGTATTAATTAAATTATTACCATTTAGTAGCAATGGCTACCCAAATTCTTTCTTTTATGTTTATGTTGCTTTAGCGTTTTTGCGCTGTGTCATATAAAATGGGTTGCTCCTTCACGAGTTCGATTAATTTCTCCTCAATCATAGTTCCAGTTGACACAGACACACGTGATCATATGATGATCATTGATTTCAAAGAATTGTGTTGTGATGGACAGCGCTTGTCCCCACCCATCGGTGAGGTGAAAATGAGGGGAGAGGGGGAACGAAGTTCGGAGCGACCCGCTTCCGTGAAGTTCAGTCTCGGTGTGGGCGCCTCCATACAAAGACGCAGGTTGGGTCGGCCGCCGAACTCCAGTCAAGTTAAGTTCAGTTAAGCTCTGTCGCGGTGTGAACGCACCTTAAATGGGGATATCGACTAAAAGTTATTCGTGAAAAATATCCCAACGTATACGGCAATGACGGACCATCTTATTTTCAAGTAAAATTTTTGCCTAAATAGTTTTGATAGAAGTGAGACTTAATTCAGGATGATCCCAGATCAGAAAAACTGGTTGAGGAAAAAATTATCATGCTTGTTAAGGGTTTACTGTGGTTAGAATGACGAATGAAGATCCTAGTTTTTTAGGCTCTAAGTTTTCTTCATAGATAGGATAACTTAGAGAAACATCTCTGAATTATTTATTTTATATATTAAGTTAACTCCAGGTAAAAAGGAAAGAAAAATAACTACTTATTGGAACCTTACTCTAAAACTGGAGTTCAAAAAAACTTTATTCTTCAACCATACAATGGATGAAGAAACGTGTTTATTCACACACTTTTTATAATAACATGTAATTACGAGGGCTACGTTTTAAGTTTTTAGAAAAGCAATGAAAGAAAAATTTTTTTTTGTACAAATCGTTTTATTGTTTCTTAATATATTGGCCTTTAAGATTTATACACTTTTGCATGCTTTCGAACCAAATCTCGAAACATTTTTCCACTCTGAAGTTGGTACCTCAAGGAGGTGATGAAAATCGCTGTCCACGCATTTTTTTTTTTTGAAATTCGAGAACAAAAAGAAGTCGTTCGGCGATAAATCAGATGAATATGGGCAATGAGAAATGGTTTCGATGTTTTTCTCCATCAAATAATCAACTGTTTGACGTACGTATGAGAGCTGGCTTTGTCAAGATGAAGAATAATGCGATGTTTTCGGTTGTTTTTCCTGATTTCATCTCTGACTTCTGGCAAACAAATTGTTGTATAGCATTCAGAATTACCTGTTCTTCGATCGTCTAAAGCAATGGTTGCAACATGTCCAATATAACCAAAGAAACAAGCGATCATTTTCTTGGAAGAGCTTCGCGAACGAACCATTTTTGTTGGATTTGGTTCATCTTGAAACACCCAAACAGTTGATTGTTGCTTAATTTCGGGCTCGTAATATATTTCGTCTCCTGTTATGATGTTATATATGGACTTTACATGTCCTTGGTCGAATTTTCTGAGCATTTCCTTGCACCAATTGACACATGCCTGCTTCTGAGTTTCGGTCAAATTATACAGAAACCATCGGGAACAGATCTTTTTCACAGCTAAATCTTCATGCAAAATCGACTGTACTGCAGTCTTCAATATGCCTAAGGATGCCTCCATCTCACGGTAAGTCACATGCCGATCCTCTTCAATCATGTAGTGCACAGCATCGATGTTTTTCGGAACAACAACCTATTTTCACCGTATCACACATCCATATGAGGTTCAGCTTGTTACTCCGCATACAACGCTTTTCAAGCAGTCTTTTATATCGAGAACATCATCCCTTTGGAATAATTTGCCCAGGGCTGTGTTTCCCACCGAGTACAATTTACAGCGATTCAAGAACAACGTGATTCGCTTTTTCCGCACACATGCCGCTCCCGGAGCGCTTCAGGGACTTCCCTGCAGCACGTGTGCTAGACCCATAAAAAAAAACGATTTTGGTAGACCTTCGCGAAATTCCACGCGGAAGCACGACCTTGACGAGATTCTGCAAACCAATTGTCTTTTCTGATGGTGATTCATTATCAAAAGTTGAACGAAGCGATTCAAGGCATTGTTGTTGAGTTAGGCCTTTACTAAAATTATAAAAAGTCATCCAACAAAAACCTTCACGTGAAATTTACCATTTGTTGACAAAACTGTTTTTTAAATTCTCACTGTAAACAAACTACTTGGCCAGTATTTTAACAATAACAAATATTAAATTTTACAACAATGTAATGTCACATCTCAATAGCACCATCTAGTGGTCATTTGTAAGAATTTAAAAGGCGGCCCTCGTACCGTAATTAGTAATTAAAGAAATATTTAAATTGTAGTAGTGACAAAGACAAGAAAAAAAATATGCATTTTAAATTAGGTACTGATTATATCAATCACTGTTTAAAAAAAAAACAGAAAAAAGTTTTAAATCTAAAAATATCAGTATTGTTAAGATACCTAAAAATTTTTGTCTATATCTTCAAACTATTTTTAATAAAATTTAGAAATAAGTAAATCAATGTTTCTTTCCTGTGACTTCTGAGGCTGTAAAGAAGACGATTTTTTTGTCACACAGAACAATTACACTAAATCATCAATCTTACCTTTTTTGAGTGATCCAGAATGTCCAAATTGATTTTCTACACATTGACTTAATTGTTCAGGCGCTGATTCTGTAGTATTTGCTTCAATTACAACTAAATTCCGTTGAATTTCTTCATAACAATATAAAGGTGGCTTAAGTTGATCCAAAGTCGACCTAGAACTTATAGTACTATCTTGATCACTATCACCTGATTCTTCACTGGGATTATGGCCTGTGTGAAGTTCGTAAAGTTCTTGAGACTAAAAAAAATTGTATTATATAATCAAAAACTGTAGCTAAAATATAAGTCTACAATGAAGAATTAAATACAAAAGTGATACTAAACATTACACCAAACGTTTACTATTTGTCCAAATTAGTACCTGCTAGTCAACATTCAGATGAATTATTAACTTTTAATACAGATAATAGGCATTTTAAACAAAAAATTCAAAAATCTTCAAAATTACACATACAATATTGCTAATACTAACATCACCTTAACAGGTTTCTTTGTTCTATTAAGGGAGTCAACTGGCTTGATTGTTGAAGGCAGAAGTGAGATTTTTTAATAAAAACATTCACTGTATTTGCTAGTGTAATTTCAAATATTCCATAAATTTACATATCCATTCAACTCCGTTTTATTTAAATTCATGCTCTAAACTTACTTATAAACACGAACCACGAAATTCAAATTTCATTTTTATTCAATCCAATTGTGAGACAAATTCAGATTAACAAATCGGCACAAAATTCACATTTCCATTTGGGATATTTTTTTTTTTTTTTTATTGTCTAGCACACGTGCTGCAGGGAAGTTCCTAAAGCGCTCCAGGAGCGGCACGAGTGCGGAAAAAGCGATTCACGTTGTTCTTGAATCGCTGTAAATTGTACTCGGTGGGAAACACAGCGCTGGGCAAATTATTCCAAAGGGATGACGTTCTCCATATAAAAGATTGCTTGAAAAGCGTTGTACGCGGAGTAACAAGCTGAACCTCATACGGATGCGAAGCACCAGCGCGACGTGTATTTCTAACATGCACCGCTTTGGGAGGAATTAAGCGGGCTACATCCTTCGAACACTTTCCATGAAAATACTTGTAGAACAGACTCAAGTCGCCAACCGTTCTTCGATGTTCCAGCGAATCAAGGCCGCCGGTCAATTCCGGGTCCCCAATGAGACGGACCGCTCTTCTCTGAACAGAATCCAACAAATGCAGTGTATGTTTGGGAGCGGAGCCCCAAACGTGGGAGCAGTATTCCATAGTTGGTCGAATTTGGGCTTTGTAAAGAATTAACAGTTGTTGTGGGGTGTAAAGCTTTCTGGTTCTAAATAATATTCCCAACTTTTGAGAAGTTCTCCTTGCTATGCCTGCAACATGTTCATGCCAAGACATATTTGCTCCCAAACTAACGCCCAACAAATTGAGCGACGATGCTAGGGGAATGGAGTGCCCCGACATAACTATATCGGGTTCAGCAACGTTAACTTTTTTAGAAAAAAACTGCCGCTTGGGTTTTTGTAGCGTTAAAAAATCCACTTGGTTACTGTCACCCCAAGATAGAATTTCTTCCAGGTCTTTGTTCAGTTGAACGACCTCCTGCTGTCTGCGGACATTCGCCTGAGCAGCCGATGTCCGAGCGTTCAAGGTGAATGAAGAGACAAGCGTACTGTCATCTGTAAAGCTATAGATTGGATTCCCGGTCTTTTCCAGCAGATCGTTAATGTAAATGAGAAAGAGAGTAGGAGACAGTATGGAGCCCTGGGGCACACCAGCGTTGATAGTGAGGGTGTTAGAAAGAAATCCGTCGACCGCCACTCGTAAAGAACGCTCTCTGAGGAAACATGAGAGCCACAAACAGAACCTTTCAGACATACCATAAGAGCGCAACTTAGCCAACAGTCCATCGTGCCAAACACGGTTGAATGCCTTGGATATGTCAAGAGCAACCGCTCGAGATTCTCCAAAGTGTTCAATTGCGTTGTTCCAAACATGTGTTACATAAGTCAGAAGATCTCCTGTTGATCTATGTTTACGAAAACCATATTGGTGATCACTAATAATATTGAAGGTTTAGCAAACTAAACAACTGATTACCTAATCAGGATATTCTCCATACTAATGGTAATAGTTATTTACAAATTTTAATAATAGTTCATTCAAATGTAGCATTTATTTTTTGTAATTTGTACATATTTTTACTCATTTATCATTAATTTTTTGGCAAGATTTATATTTGTTTAAATTTTATTTGTAAGTTTATAAATTTACTTTTTTCAATTAGTGCATTTTTAGACTTGTTCTCCTACTAGCCTGCCTGCTAGACATCTATCACATAAATTAATATTAAATTCAAAGTTGTGAAGTTATTAGGAGATCTAATTTAAATTAGATTTAAAATATGAAAATAACAGTGTAATCATCTATGTAATAGAAAATCAAAGCACTCAAATATGTTATGTTATTTTAAGCCAAGGGTCCGACACCCAACATGCTTATTATTTTCATAGCTGTCCAACACCTAAACATACATACACCAACATATTGGTCCTCTATAGCCCATTTTCATTTTATTTTACATAAACATAATTGAAAAAAATAAATAACACTGAAAGCCAATTTTCTTATACAAAACTTGTAATTTCGAAAAGTAAAGTCCAAAACCTGTTTTCTTGATATTAGTACATTACCTGTTGTATATGTTGCATCCTGCTGCTAAAGTATTTACAGTCATATAAACTGTATCATTAAATGCCAAAATTTAATCATCTGGATAAAGTTTTTGAAATAGAATCTGTCAGCATTGACCTATTTGGAAAAAATTCAGTTTCTAAATTCCGTGGTTCATAATATTTTGCCATTTTAATTTCCATAAATTTACATATAGTTTGATAACTAAATGACCAATAAATTTTTCTAGAATAAACATTATCAACATCTTCTGTAGATGTGGAGATTAATTTTATTATAACCTCCCTGTCAACTGCCTGAAACATTACTTTTCATCAGCTGATGCCTCTTAGCCATCTTAGGGATTGGCATATGTACATTTGTTAATTGTTATTGAGTGAATTGTTTGGGTTGGTACTGTGGACTAGGTGGTCCACGAACAAAAAGATGTGCATTTTTCGAATATGCTGCAGCTATATGATATGGAGGTGGCTGTTTAGGTGGAGTTCTATTACATTCATTCTTTTCAAGCAAGTTTTCTAATATTTCAGCTGGTTCACTTTCATGCCCATTTAAACTTAATTGAGATGTGTTGAGATCACCTGATATATGGGTTACTTTAGCTTCTTTAATTTCAGATACATTTAAAACTCGATTAACTGGTGTATGATTATTCTTTAATATTTCCTTTAACCTTTTAAGTTCTCTATGATGGGGTGTAGGTGTGCGACTCAATGATAAATTAGTTCTTTCACACATATCAACATCAGTCCTTTCAGTATGAAAACTTATGTGGCTCGTTTGGTTTCCTATGTGGGATAAGGATACAGAGGGTTCCCTTAATTGTGCTTGAGGGAAAACTACAGATGTCAGTACCACCTGTCCATCAGGCAATTGTTCATTTTGTAAATGAATTAGGGGTCGTGTTTGATTAGATGTAAGCCACAATGCTTTAAGATGGGTAAGTTTGGAGATAGTGATAGGTAAAAAAGAAAGTCGGTTACCTATAAGGCCTAGAGTAGTCAAATGCTGTAAGTGGCCTACTTCATCAGGAAGTTGTTCCAAATAATTGTTATGTATGTTGAGGATTGACAGCTCACAACAGCTGCCAATTTCTGGTGGTAAACTTTGCAGCTTATTATCAGACAAAATTAAAATTGCCAAGTTCCTTAAGTGACCTATCCCACTAGGGACGTTAGTTAATAAATTATTTTGTAAATTTAGTTCCTCTAGATTAACTAGTTTACAAATAGTATTTGGCAGTTCTTCTAAATAATTTGATTCTAATTTAAGCACTTGTAAATTTCTTAGGTTTCCTATTGCCTTTGGTAAAGATGAGAGATTATTGAAACTTAAAATTAAATTACTTATTTTGGTCCAGTGACCAATTTCTTTTGGCACAGATTCTAGGTTATTATATGATGCATCAAAATCATTTATTTTCTTTAAATGAGTGATAGATACAGATAATTCAGATATATTGTTACCATTTATCCAGAGTTCAGTTAAATTTCCATGAGATTCACAAACTTCAGTCAAATTAGATAAATTGTTGTCACTAACATCAAGCCTTTGTAAATTTGTTAGACGACGAATTGATTTAGGTAATTCAGTTAGATTATTATCTCTAAGTTCTAAAATTCGTAAGTTAGAAAGTCTACCAATATTGGCCGGAACAAAATCAATTCCTGTGTCATTTAAACAGAGCTGCTGTAAGTTTATAAGACTCATTACACTCTCAGGAACTTTTCCAAGGTCATTCATGCTGAGATCTAACATTGTTAACTTATTTAGTTTATCTAAATTTGGATGTACCCCATCTAAAACATTTTTACTAAATATCAAAACTTGTAAATTGGATAACTTTGAAATAAGCGGAGGTATGGCTCGGATTTCATTATCACTAATGTTAAGATAACGTAGATCTATACACTGAAACAACTGGGGGGATAAATCTTGAAGTTTATTTCCTTCAAGATGTAAAACTTCCAATGTGGGTGAATTAGTATAAACTTCATTTGGCACTTCGGAGATTCCACAGCGGGAAAAATCTAATTCTGTTACTTTCTCTTCTTTTGATTTACATTCGCAACAACTTAACCAACCCATTTTATTTCAATTGCTTAATAAAACAAGAAAACATAAATAGTCTTTAACACAGAACTAACAAACACATAACACTAACAAACTACATTTAAGATAAATTTATAATTTTTTAAGATCGAGACTTGCTGATGCAGTTGAAAGTCTAATGGAGTCCTTTGATTTAACTGCCCACTACAAAGTACTTAGGACACACAAACATTATATAATGTACTTTAAGAAATTTATTCTTTATATAATTATTATTATATTTTTCCACAGCAACAAATGTTTGAGAAAACTGGTGCCACTTTTTTTTTGCCAAATAAACTTGACCAGCTTGTGCTCTGGCCTCCTTAACTGCTTCCATAAGAATTATCTTAGCATCAACTAAATGTTAATTATTCCAGCCCTAAGCATCTCACGTGTACTTGTGCATCTTACTTGGGCAGATTAATCAGTGCAAAAGCCTTGACCTTTACAAGGATCTAAGCTAAGAGATTATTGGATAACTTACGGATACATCCAGTTCAGCTAATAGTTCATCCATTGCAAATGTCCAATTTCAAGTTAGTCTAGGTTAGTCAAGGATATAACTACATTTATACATTCTGTGTGCTCAAAGCCCAAATTTAAAAAAAACAATCTTTAAATATGGAGACTTGTAGTTTAAAACTCTAGTTTATCTGCAATAAGCAAAATAAGGTTTAATTAGATATAGTATTTATTTTCTATGTACTGTATTTCTAGTGAGCACTAAAGTATCCACTCCATAATTCATTCTTGAAAAATTAGCAACGTTACATGTATAATTTTTATCCGTACCAGCCGTGAATAACTTTCTGAGTATTTTCTGTTTTAAATTATATAAACAACTCTAGAAAGGCGACCCATTTTATTTGACCACACCACGACGATAAATATCACATTATCTTACATTTCCTAGTATTATTAAATAAAAGTACATTAAATAACTAGTTCTATTATTTTAAAACTCTAATATTAGTTTATCCTACAAACACTTAAACACCGAAAAATATAAACAAACACATCTAGGGAACAATTAACTGACGACTGACAAGACAAAGAACAAAAATCTTAACCTCAAAAAACCCAACTAAAATCATGTATGCCACCTTGTACTAACCCAACTAACAAAAATTGAATTGATCTAAGTCACTTTCCGCCATTCTAGTTTGCTTCTGTCTTTCTCTACTACCTTTCTTCTCTCAGAGACTTACGTCTGTATAAAAGCGTAAAAGGATCCCGATTGATTTAATTACGGTTAATTGAACCTGATATGGCCTAGAAATTAAAGCAGGGTGCATTCAAACAAGAAACCGCTCCATTTAACAAAGGCGGATTCTTATATATCATCAATGGTTGAATTGGTGAATAAAAGCTTGACAGTTGACGGACTAATGTCCCCAACGAGGATATAACCCACCTTAGAATATAAAAACGCTAAAATGGAAAGATGGTTGATAAACATAATCCTTGATTGGTAATTTTTGGAAATGCCATGGCGTTGTACCTAAAGGCCGATATACACGTATCTGCAACACTGACAAACATGCATGGACAATCTTGTTGTGCAAGTATATACAACTTCTGTACATAGACTCTATGCGGCACAAGCATGCTTGGCTGCAGCTGCAGTGGCGGCAGTCTGTGCTTGGAAAATGTTTTTTTCATAGGATAACGACGCGCTCGCTCTGGCTGCTTTAAGTCTCGTTTTAAACAGAAAAACGCCAAAAAGGAAACATTTTATGTGATGCGAAGACTGGCTATGGATAAGACAACATTATTCCCACGAAAACCTATGGAGCGAATTGAAAATATATCTTCAGGATTTTTCATACTTATTTGAACCTTCTTTCACTCGTCACGCCTTGGATAAAAAAGCAAGATACGGCCATGAGAAGTGCTATTACATCGTACGAAAGATTAACAGCAATATTATGGTTTCTTATGACTGAAAGAAGTTATGAAGATCTCAAATATTCAACAATAATTTTATCAAAGGCATTACGTTACATAATGCCAGATACGTGCCGTGCAATTTTTAAAATGCCGAAAACAAATTATTTGAAGGTTTGAATAAAAAACTTTATTTTAATATTCTTTATGAATAGGGCACATTAAAACTTAAAACAATTAAAAATAAACTTTCGTTTGTGAGATTTTCAGCAGAGTCGATCCTAGGTATATTCGATGATCGCTGCTCTTGATACATGATAGTACAGGTGAAACAGAAACAGATCAATTGTTGTTATAATTTGAATGTTGATGTAAATAATATATTGGAGATGTATTCTCAATTGAACTATGAACTGAATGTGACATAGCTATCTGGCCCATTTCAGCCATGAATAAAGCCTCATTTATTGTTTTTCAGCTTTGATTTTCATAGCCACATTTTTACCTAATACATCATATCTACCTTCTTTCGGTTTAGGTTTTTTAAAATGATTTTCAATTACTTCTAGAATATTATCGCATCTATCTAATTCAACTCGGTTATGGGATCTTGCATGTGGTATTTTTGGTGTGGTAGTTT
Source organism: Pachyrhynchus sulphureomaculatus (assembly GCA_019049505.1). NCBI lineage: Eukaryota > Metazoa > Arthropoda > Insecta > Coleoptera > Curculionidae > Pachyrhynchus > Pachyrhynchus sulphureomaculatus. The sequence continues at coordinate 188,085,105 of CM032446.1, forward strand.
CTTCAGATGATTTAGATATTATTCATGTGCTGTTGAATAAGTAGGCTGAGATTCTTCAATAGGTTCCTCAAATTGGCTATAGAGTTTTCAGATTCCTGTTTTTCTGTTTCTTCCCGAAAATAATAATACTTATATTTTGTTCAGTTCTCAATAGCAGATAATGATTGGAAAGCAATAGCGAGTGATTTCGAAAGAAGGGGAAATTTCCCTCATTGTCTTTGTTGCATGCATGAAAGATATATTGAGATAACTCCTCCAGCTGGAAGTGGGTCGTATTTTTTTGAATTACAGGAGAACACACTGTATGGCCCTACTCGCCATTGCTAATGCAAAATAGCAGTTAATTTTGCTTGATTTTGGTACAAATGAAAGAGTATTTGACGGAGGTGTTCTTCAAAACACTGATAGTTTTAGTAAACTACAGAATAATTTGTTAAACATACCAAGAGAAACTGACGTCACAGTTCACGAAAACTGCTGTATATATTTATTGCAGACGATGCTTTTCCTTTGAGAACTGATATGCTAAAGCCATACAAATAGAATCATTTAAACTGTATTGAAAACTAGATTTTTAAGTGCCGCTTATCGAGAGCACGAACGAATCATAAAAAACATCTTTGGTATTATGTCATCACTTTTTAGAATTTTTCGGGCCGCTATAGATTTAGAATTGAAAAATATTGATTGAATAGTAAAGGTAACTTGTGTTTTACATTATTATTTAATATTAACTTTCGGACGAATTTATGCTACACAGTATTCTCTGGGTTTTGAAAATAACATCAAATTCGAATATGTTGCCTCCAGAAAGATCTCGTAATGCTGGAAATACTACACTTAACACGAAACAAGTGAGGAAAGAATTTGTGAATTACTTTGCTATTGAAGGACAAGTGCCCTGTACTTATACTTATGTATACATAAACAATAAACAAATCTTAATTATAATCTTAAATAAATGTACTTAATTAAATAAACAATATTAAAAAAAACTTACGTCTTGTCCATTCCTGTTGGATGAAGAGCTTCTAGGAGTATCTGGATCTCTCAAAAAATTAAACAAATGATAATATCATAATGTAGGAACGTGAATTTAGTCAGTGCCCTAACCAGAGCGACAAGGTCCTTCTATTTTTTCTTCTCTCTCCCAAAATTCGTTCTCAGGCATTGGGATCAATTAATTTATATTTTTCTAGTAATCTCGATTACTTTTTCGTAACTCGCGAGGCATGGAGCGAGAATGAAAATACAAATACAGAAGCTACCGCATACATGTTCAGATACGCTTGTACAAGCGTTTCTTGTTCAAGCATACAGATAAAACTTCGATTAACCTTCAAGCCACTTGTATAATCAAAATGCTGGCGCAAAATTATCATACAGACGCATTCTTATACAAAAAATTGTTACTTGTATGTCAATCTGTCCCAGCTCTCAGCATATTTACATTAATATTCGATCAATAATTCAACTTGCCTTCAAAAGTGGTCAACTGCATCGGCTATCAATGAATTGGTCAAATGTAGTGTTTAATGAAGTCCATAATTTTCTCTAATAAAGAAGAATCAGTTGAATAGTTTGTATTTTAATAGGTTATATAAAACCACATACAACCGGCTAATAAAATTAATAGCCCATAAAACAACAGGTTATTAGTGCGTTTTCTTCACGGTATTGCACGGAATTATAGTAAAGCAACTTCTTGTAAAAGACAGGATTGCAATTTAGTCCACTATTCTTTACTTGCACATATTTACCGAAATTTTAAATAGCTGATTTCATGGTTTGCCTCTCTTCGGATATAAAATGTCTGCTCATTCTCCTATTTCTTCCATCCCTTTAGGTTAAGTTTAAAAAATACCCTCATTCGGGCATGTGATTTAAACCCATAGACATAGAGGATGAACTGAGTGTTCCGTATCCCGCTGTGAAGTAAATATGGACGCAAAAGTGTGAGAGAGACAAAAGCGAATGAGTGGCCAGTAGCTGTCTCTTTTTAGAATGCCGCTAAGCTACGGAGCTCTTAAAAATAATATTTCTATTTGAACTAAAATCGGGTATGGGGCTTTTCTCGCCTTGAATTCCGTCTCAGGGTACAGCGCCTTGTTTATTACAGGCCTACAGAAAAGAGACAGGTATTGGCCGCACAATCGCTTTGTCTCTTTCTAGAGAGTGGTCAATTTTATGAAGTTAATGCTCAGTCCATCCTCTATATCTATGGTATAAACCTTTATAATTCTGTGGTATAACCTGACAAATACATCTCAAGCCTTTTCAGTATTTTCTTTTTAACTTCATAGTTCTTGTTATCCGAACTCACTTTTATTCATTTAGTTCAGGTTAGGCAGGGGCATCCTTCATTATTTTATGCCCTCTACAAATATAACAGATAACCTCACTTTTTTGTTTAATTTGAATTTTGATATACTAAAATTTTTTAAATTTCAATTATGTCGTTAATTAATTCTAACAACGCTTCCAAAAAGGAAATATCATTATTTTTTAATACATTAGCTTGTTTAATAAAAAGTCTAGAAAATTGTTATACTACAGTTGATCTTCGTAATGAACGTTGTGTTACAGGAAAAATTGTTAAAGTTGACGCTTATATGAACCTTGAGATGGAAGATGTCATATTGTATGATATGAGAGGTAATTATGATTACGGTATATAATATAAAAGTTAAATATTTACTCGACATAAAATTTTGATGATGGGACATGCTTACACCATTTTAAATTAAAATTACTCATATCCAACTCTAATGATGAGCCCTCCTTAAAGGTATGTATAATGGTTCAATAAAATACTTCGCAAGTTATTTTATTGAACCTTTAAACTATGCCTAATTTGTTGCACATGATCAAATTGGTATGACATAATAAAACTAGATTTATCTAAAAAAACTGCAGATTAACATTAATAGTCTTATTTTACTGTTATTTAGTGTATAAACTGTTGTAAACACTTTATCTACATTTTTGGATATGCAACGTAAAATATATTGAGACTTCTCTTTCTGGGAAAGAGGAGAGAGTAAACCCAATACTGTAGCGAAAGTGAGCTCTAAGTTAGTAACGAGATTTTGATGGCACATGCGTTGACAGGTCCCTCTTTCAAAAGGGCCACTCAATGTTTACATCTGATCTCGGAATGTATCTTTTGAAATTTATTGTCGCATGTCAATCATTTCTTGATGTGATGGCAGTTTATATGAATTTAAAGGCACAAGGAAGAGAGAGTTTGTATAAAACGAGAATTAAAAACGTTTGTAAGTGAAGAGAATCGAAAAGGTTGACAAACAATTTATATAATCATGGGGAAAGGAGGTTATTGTTGTGCTGCTGACAATTGTAACAATAATTAAAAAAGTCGCCAGGAGTTTTGTCTTCTTCCCCAAAGATGTTAAAAGGTAAGCGATTTAATTAAGGAATATCAGTTGCGTAAGAAATTGTACGTGGATACATTGAATAATCCTGAAAAGCTAT
>CM032446.1:188093596-188333596 GCA_019049505.1 Pachyrhynchus sulphureomaculatus
ACCTCTAAATGAATCACCCTATATATATATATATATATATATATATATATATATATATATATATATATATATATATATATATATATATATATATATATATATATGTATATAGGTACACGGACACCTCCCTTAAACCGACATTTTCTCCAGTATCGCTGTTGGGTTTTCCCAATCGCGTCGCGCGCCAACGACGCTGCCAATCTTCACTGAGGGATTTCCCCGAGTAAACCGGGGATTTACCGGTCTCAATTTTTCGGTACACGCGGGAATTTAATATTGGTCTGACGCCTATGCCAAAAAACGACACAGTGGGCGACACATTCATTTTAGAAATGGCTCCAAATAGAAAAATTCTCACTCTTAAACAAAAAATTGAGATTGTTGAAGTTCATAGTAAGGAAAAGTAAGTAAAGGGACTAATCCAAGCGTTTTAATATCTGAAAAACACAAGCTGCTGATATAATTAAACATAAAGAAATCCTTCTAAACAAGTGGATGTCGAACAGTAATTTGAATGAAGCTTTTTGACTGGTGATGGTACCAAAATTGGCAAGTTGTGTTTATAGCAGTTCGCCATAAGAGGATTCCTTTGGCAGATATGCACATGAATTATTTTTTTTTAAATAAGGTTTTCTGGAATTAGTGCGTTGATTTTTTTTTTATCTCAAATTCAAAGAATGAATAAAAGGGGTGTGAGTAGTCAGTAGACTTGTCGTGACAAAAATGCAAAAAACCTATTGTTAATGTTTTTTTCAGGTCCGCTAATACGACGCAAATTAAAAGAAATAGCCAAGTCTCTGGGACATTCTACATTCAGTGCTTCTTCTGGTTGGCTTAATAAATTTAGAATCCGCCACAACATAAGTTTTAAAGCGATTTCAGGAGAAGGAGCTTCGGTTATTGCTATAGATGTTTCATCATTCTGGGAAAAATGCCCTTTTTTAATTAAGGGATATTCACCGAGAGACATCTATAATGCCGATGAGACAGGCCTGTATTTTAGGGCTCTATTCAACAAAACGCTAACATTAAAAAAAAAAAATTGTGTTGGTGGTAAATATCCCAAAAAGATGTTTACAATTTTGCATTGTGCAAATATAGCGAGAGAAAAAGAAAAACTCTTAGTCATTGGTAAGGCAGCTAAACCCAGAGCATTTAAAAATATTAACATAAAGTACCTGCCTGTAACTGGAAATTTAATAAGAAAGCTTGGATGAGAGGAGAAATTATGACAGAGTCCGCCCAAAGGAGATTTCGCTATATATATATATATATATATATATATATATATATATATATATATATATATATATATATATATATATATATATATATATATATATATATATATATATATATATATATATATATATATATATATATATATATATATATATATATATATACATATATATATATATATATATATATACATATATATATACATATATATATATATATATATATATATATATATATATATATATATATATATATGTATATATATATATATAATATACATATATACATATATATATATATATATATATATATATATATATATATATATATATATACATATACATATATACATATATATATATATATATATATATATATATATATATATATATATATATATATATATATATATATATACATATATATATATATATACATATATACATATATATATATATATATACATATATATATATATATATATATATATATATATATATATATATATACATATATATATACATATATATATATATATATATATATATATATATATATATATATATATATATATATATATATATATATATATACATATATATATATATATATATATATATATATATATATATATATATATATATATATATATATATATATACATACAAATATATATATAAATTGCCTTCATTGTAATCTACATCAATAAATAGACCCACTTTTGTGTTTTCCTGACATCAACATGAATTGTGACCATAATGTAATTGTGGATAAGTGTAAAAAAAAAGCATATGGCAATACATACTTTTTCGTTAAAAGTAACATGCAATTATTTATAAAAATTGTGTTTTAGCTACCGTTTTTTACACACTTTTTTAGATCTTTGTGACGCGCATATATTCTCCAATAGTATCTTCTAAAGAGCATCTTTATATCTATATAAAATTTAGTATGTGTTTTTTTTATTTAAGACTAAAAATAAAATAAAACTATCTACAAACGTAACGATGGCCACTTTAGTTTACTATAAATATTTTAAAATTAATATGATATAGTTCGTGAAATAATTCCATTACAAAATAGATAAATCTGTACTGTCAAATTGTTTTCTTACTTTAACCGAAATGTTTGTGTCTTGAGATAAAAATCTCTCGAACCATACCGGCGTGGAGGACTAATAAAGGGAATGAGTATTAAAAAAATTGTAACGCTTATATACTAATAATACAATCCGTCAGGTAAGAACGTGACCGCTGGTCAAACGATACCGACTCTTTAATATATTTACCGGTCGAGGAATGTGTCATTTTTGGCTCCTTTGGATGGGAAGAGAGAAAGACTGCCTCGAAGCGACGCGCAAACAAGTGATTCATTTTGGATTTTACGTGATTTCGACGAAAGTTCGGAATCGACTGATACTTTTACTAAAATGCGTCGTAGGCAAAGGTTCCCTCTACCGATTTTTTGTTGAATTGCTAGAATTGCATCTATCAAAAATGAATTACACGTTCTTACTTGATAGGCTGTACCTATTTAAAATATGAACGCAAGGTCATTGGATGGCATATTCGTCGTAACTATCACATGCTTTCGTATTCAAAGGTAAATGACGATACGTATTTCCCAGTTGAATTATCAGATTTTGGTATATAGGTTATATTCTATTTTGGTATATAGATTTTCACCACGCCTTTTTCAAGAGAGGAAGGGAATTTATTTACGTTTCTTTCTTATTACATTGAAATTGTTATGATAACTTCTTGTACTCTTAATTGGACTGGAAAACCCCCTGCCACTATAGGGGACAGAGCAAGGGGTATTGGTGCTAAAAACTATGGTTCAGAATTTTATTAAGAAGTAGAACACGGGATTGTAGGGCTCTAGATACCACACCCTTAGATCACTAGTTTATATATATATGACTTTCGTTTAAAACCAGAGAGTTTAAAATAACCAAAAATGGCAAAGCAATATTTCTAAATAAAAATTGGATAGATTGTTTGCGCAATCTTTCATGTAAAAAAACGGCAGATTATTATATAAAAATTGTATTTAATTTAACTATTTTCTACTCAATCAATATACTTTGAGTAATATTATAAAATAAGAACAAACTCAATTTTATCATACTCGATAAAAAATCCAAAATTTTAGTTTAACTAAAAAAATATAATTCACATATACTTTAAATATAAAAGACAAATAATATTTTTGTTCGCACTGTATACTGTATGCTAAAAATATGAACTTTATTTAACAAAACTCAAAAATTATATATATGGTATAGATTTTTTTGTGGGAAATTTTAGTTTTGTAGTTTTTATCAAATAAAGATCCAACATTTAGTAAAATGACACAAATAAATAAACTTAATTTTTTAATTTTATAATACTTAATAATCTAACTTATATTTTAAAAAATCTTGTGTAAAATGGGTAGTATAAATACTAAAATTTACACGCTGTTTAAAATCTTTTATACATAAAATTCTAAATTGCACAACATAAGACAGCTGCAGATGGTGAGATTATAAATTATCACTAAATATTTTAATTGTTGAAAGACCATTCGATTTACATTAATTATTTTCGGAACTATCATGTGCTTGAACGTCCCCGGTGCAGATATTCTAATTAAAGTTGTAATAAACGTTTACCTAAATGCTAAGAATTGGATGCCTTTACTTTTAAACTTAAAAAATAGGACAGGAATAAGTACTTGTTCCAAAGTTAGTTATGTATGGTTATACACTCTTTGGTGGGTCAAAACCTCCATCTCCAGTATATCAAATACAATGACTGATAATATAGTTTATATGCTTTTTCTAAATTACGTTACAGAGTTTGTAATAATTGTGTCAATTGTAGACATGTAAATTAAATCGGAAGACTCGCCCATGTTTGTACTTCTCAACCCTTTTCTTCAGATCAATGTAAATTGACCTAACTTTATATCTTGGAAAAACATGTTTCTAAATTAATTATTATTGGGTAAGTGTAAAAACATATATCTGTGGACTGGCAAATAAACAATTTAATATATTTTATTAGTAAATTGAACCAAAGGTCAACAATCCTAGTTTTTTTTTATTGTTCACCTCCCCGCCTGAGTAGAGATTTTACCCTTTTTCATATCCTCAGGGTGTCGTAATATCCGTTAACGTTGTCCAAGTGCCGAAACATAAATTTTTGTATTTCACAGAACCTTTTTAGACAAGTGCTGTCACGGACGTTACTGCTCTGCAAACAACTACTACCTATGTACGTTAATTTATTTCAGCAACTACACTATTCATGCCAAGGCCATGATACTGTGACGGCAAAGTTAAAACCAATAAATTCTTAACTCTAATACCTATTTTCAAAATTTGAGTATCTCTAGTTTTCCCGTGGGTTATTAAAACTAAGTAAAAAAAAACTAGGCATAAATTCCTTGATGCTTCCAGGATTTATTGAAAAATTAAATGTATTTTTATATAGTTTTATTGGCCCAACGAACGCATTAGCCACGAGATTAATTTAAAATCAGGGACGTCACAACACCCAGCCTCTAGCGTAGGATTCGAACCAGCGACCATCTGGTCACTTGGCAGGCTCTATACCCACCGCGCTACCGAGGCCGGCAACAATTAAATATGAATAGCGGTATTTTTATGTATTCTACTTTACATGGAAAGGAAGCTTTCAAGGTTTTGGTTAGATGAGTAATCGTTGTTCTTAGGTTTGGACCGTGTCAAAGTAGAGTGATCTTCGAAATTAGAACATGCAAGCGTAGGCGAAACGTCGGAAAGCCACTTTAATTTGATAGGCTCTAATCCCAAGAACCATGATTTCACAATGATATGCTATTCAGATTAAGATGCAAGTTCTATGTCAAAATTTTTTATGGACTCACAATGTTACACTCGGACAACTCAATCAGGCTGGTTAAATGGCCAACAATATTACTAACCACATTTATAATAGTTAATGTAACCTACTTTTAGTAGGTTAGTGAATTAAAGCTGAATAAACTCTCTAAAGATTTGGAACGGAAGCTTTCATGGCTCTAGTTGGATGAAAAATTGTGGTTCTTGGGATTACACTGTATTAAATTCTAGTAAGACTTTCCGATGTGTCGCCAACGATTGCATGAGGCATTTTTACTCTTCGAGATTCAGGGTTCTAGTCTCGAAAAGAAAAAAGCACTAAAGATGTCTCGTGCAATCGTAAGCGACACGTCGGGACTCACTCCTATTTGAAACGGCCTTATCCTAAGAACCACGATTTCTCATCTGTCAAAAGGTTTGCCCTTTTAAAACTAAAACCTTGAGAAAATAAAAGGGAAGTAAAGTGTCCGTAAGTGTTATTTTATAAGCCTCTGAAACATAAATAAGTCAAGAATATTATGACAAATAAAGCACAATGAACAATACTATTTTTCGTAATAATGAAATTAAAAAAGTATTAAAGTGGAATAAAGTATTTTTGTCTAACATTCCTGCAAAATTTAGATTTATTGTTTATAAAGGTCCAAAACACTAAAATTTCGTTGCATCAACTAGTATATTATCTAGTTATTAAATAGATTTTGTATGCTTGTAGAAGGCAAAGGCAAAAGGACTTTTTATATTTATCATGCAAGTTTTACTGGAATTCCAGTATATCGCCACAATTTTGACTTTAAAAGGTCGTACAGTTGACAAGTAAAAGCACCCATTTTTAACCTAAACAAGTATTTTTGCTTAAAATGAGAAAAAATACACTTCTACTAATGATCCTCACCACAAATAACTTTAAAAAAAGTCACAAATTGTAATTTGTAAAAAATATAAAAATAATTTAATATTACACGCCAGGTTGATCAAGTGTCTAATGTTGTACTGGTCTGACGCAGAACTATCGCTCATTTAATTACAGTAAATGAAAAAACTCTAATTAAATCACTGTAGGTAATTTAAGTAGTTTAGTTCTCTTTAAACGGTAATTATTTTTTTTTTCTAACAACTAAGATTAAAATTCTGAGCAGCAATTCAATTACTTTCGCAGTAATTGAATTGCTAGAGCGGTAATTCCACTACATCCATAGTAACTCTCACCCCTTAGTAGGGCAATTACCAAAGTTATAAATGAAGTACTTTATAGTAATAGAAATACTCTTAGTAGCCGGATTAAGTTCGATTAACAGAAAATAATTACGTTTTAATACATTTCAAGGTTTGTATTTTATTTTATCAAAATCTTAGCTTCTCGAATTTTTAATTTTCGAAAATATAATTTAAATGTGTATTTTTTAAATTATTACACAATAAAAATTATAACTGTTTCAGTAGATTAATACCTTCATTTTTTGAGCACAAGCGTATGCATAAGATTTTTTTTAGGACACTATTTCTAATATTGATTTTTCAAATATTTTATCATTTTCCCTGGGTGGCCCATGTCTGGATTATTATCTCTATGTAATTGAACTATCACAAAATAATTAATATAGTATCAAGTAATTGTATGAATATAGAGTAATTGAATTACTATGAAAGCAACTGAATAACTATAAAATAATGTAATTACAGCAGGAGAAAATTAAATTGCAGTAGTTTATGAAAATAAGAGTGATAAAATTAGAACTGTTGAAGCCTTCTACACAAAATTATACTCATCCCAGTCAGATAGGCGGCAAGAAAACATGTACATTATGAACGTAGGATCTGAAGAACTCCCGGATATCACAAAGGAGGAAATACAAGCTGCAGTGAACCAAATAAAAAACAATAGATGCCTTGGAGAAGATCAAATCACTGTAGAAATGCTGAAACTTGGCAGTAAATCTCTGAAATTGAAAGTCCTATTAAAAAAATGTCTCTATGAAGGAAAAAAATACCAACAAAGTGGTGTAATTCGGAGGTTATACTTCTCTTTAAGAAAGGTGATAATACTAATATCGAAAATTATTCACCCATATCTCTTCTGTCGCACTTATATAAGCTCTTCACTAAAATTTTAACCAATGGCCTAACAGCTTAACTATATTTCTATCAAGCTGTAGAACAGGAGGGCTTCAGAAAGGGATTTAGCACGATCGCCCACCTCTACACAATACGCACTGTAATAGAAAAATGTACAGGACCAATACATTTGGCCTTCATTGATTTTCATAAAGCATTTAATATTGTTGAAATCTGGTCAGTTCTAAAATCTCTAGTAAATGCAAAAATAGATTCCGGATATAGAAAATAATAGAGAAGATCTATACATATTAAAATTGACGAAACAACCGTCACTAACAACATACCATTAAAAAGAGGAGTGCGACAAGGAGATACTATCTCACCTAAATTATGTATGATGGCCCTTGAAGATGTCTTTAGGGAGTTAAATTGGGGAGAAGGGCCATCAACATCGACGGCTCTAGACTGAGTCACCTCTGGTTTGAAGACGACATAATAGTGATAGCTAATAACACCAATGAGCTGCAGGAACTGTTGAACCAGCTGAATGTAGTCTCTGCAAGGGTAGATCTTAAAATGAATTTAAAAAAACTAAATTTATGAGGCCTGAAGATACCAACATACAGATAGGAAATAACTCCATAGAACGCGCCGACGAGTGTATCTAGTTAGATCACACGATGTGTCTCACTAAAGCATTCGCATCTTTCTTAGAGATAGAATTTATAACGAGCAGATAAGGAGACTAACCAAAGACACTGAGAATTCTCGAAGTAGCAAAGATGGCGATGGGCAGATCATGTGGCTAGATCATCCAGGAGACGGATGGGTGTACAGGATCACGGAATGGAGACCCAGAAAACAGGAAGAAGCGTTGGACGTCCACAGAAACAATAGGTCGATGATATAAGAGTAGTAGAGGGTAAGCAGGGGTTAAAGGTGACAAAAGACAGGGAAGCACGGAAGAGATTAGAAGAGAACTACATCCAGGAGTGAACAGGTTGAGAAGAAAAAGTTCATGAAATGAATCGTTCTGTGTCAGTAATGGGTAATCGATATACTTTTTTCAAAGTATTTGGTAATTCATTTTTCAATTCACTTTTGGAAGTACTTGACTTTGTAATTCAACTATTTTTTGAAGTAACTGACAACAACTCTGGTTTTAAATAATGATATAAAAGAAATTTTTATGTGAGTTTATTTTCTCCTACTCGTTTTAAGCACAGTTTTCAAATTTTTATCGACGTTTTAATATGTAGTCTTTCCGAAAGCGTAAGGCGTAAAACCAGATTAGTAGAATGTATAAATTAACTGTTGTTTAGATATTTTAAAAAGATTAAATGAAAATCCCGAAACAATCGAAATAATCTGTTCAGAAACCGAGATACGAAAAAACAGCATTAAACGAATAACACAATTAAAAAAAAAATCAAAAGTAAAACTTATGTGTAAAGATAGTGATGTTATAACTTAAATTCTTATAAATTAAATCAATATCTTTTATCATACGGATGTGGTCTTGTCTGTTTTAAAGCTACTTTGTACACCATACATAATACTTGTGCTTGTAATGTATTGTTAAAACATTTTTTAACTTCCTAACAATAGATTGGCCAATAAAAAAATTCTATGAATAAGTTATACAAAGCAAATAACTATTTACAAAACTCACGTCTAGCAAACAACACATACTACTTAGATATACAGAGAGATGGAGAGTTTAATACACTTCACTCTATAGACCTCGAATCCGCTAATTTTATTTTAGTTCGTATTTAATAATCATTCTCCATTATACAAGGCGACTCAAAAAAACAAATCAGTCATTTTACGCAACCGATAATGCTAAAATTACCATTTGAGATAATAATATAATGAGTGCGCTTACGCAAAACTTTTGAACCATCTTGTATAATGCAAAATATTTCTTAAAAATAGAATAAGCTAAAATAAAGTAGAGTTTCGAAAGTTTTCGTCGTAAGATAAAGCGTTTTGAACTTAATCAATTTCGTTCATATCTACTTTTTGACCATACTCTATAAACAAATAAAGGATTAAACTTTTCAGTTCAGGAAAAATTGAATTCCTAAAAATCAGGATTGTGAGTGCTTTGTTTAAAACTCCTGTAATAATTTACAATTATGAATATTTTCACGAATTAAGGATTTTAAAGTACTAAAAAACCCCATCCAAAGTAAATTCTTAATCTCAGTATTAAGAGCGCTTTCACAAAAAAAAATCTATTTTCGTATGTTTTAGGCCGAGAGCCTGATATATTTGGAAAGGTAACATGTTAAAACACAAAACCGTTAGTCTAGCTAGGCAATTTTGGCCAGAAGATCTTAAAAGTAATCAAATTGTAGGAACTAAACATATATTCCACTAATATGAAACTATTTGATGACATTAACATAAAAAAAATACATTTATACATGCGCTGGAGATTGTAATGGCTCCGATTAGTCGTAGTTGGCTCCGCCCACTCGATCGTCGTTTCAGTGGTTTCCATTTTTCATTTGTGTTCTATTTTCTTTTCTTAATTGCTGTTTTCTTCGTGTTTGACAAGTTTAATGCATCGCCTTTCTCGTTCAAGCGTCCCGCTTTTTCGATTTTAATGGCCTCTTGAATTGTTTTTGTATGGTAGTTTTCTACGTTGGCTATCTCTTTGCAGCTACTAAAATCCATTTTGTGGCCTGTCTGGAGTTAGTGTTGAGAGTCAATTTCTCCTCTTTCAATGAGGTCGATATTTTGCTTTGTTCAATTTTATTAGTTACTAATTATTAAAAAAAAGAATTATGAAGATCAAAATTAATTACATTAAGTCGTAAGATTTGTTAGGAACATTAATTTAGGGAAAATTAATCTATTATGGTAAAGCAATTACAAAATTTAGATAACTCATTAGATCATTTTTATTTGTGTCCAGTGGGGATAGTTCATAAAAGTAAAGTTTCTAATAAGATTTGCAGAAACTCTTTTAAGCTTTGCTTAAGGGAAACGGCTAAACTTTATTTATTTTCTATTCGAATCTTTAGGCAGGATTGGTTTATCCAGACCTGTGGTTTTACATTTCTTACATGTTACACTTTCATATGTCGTCGATGAAATCCGAAAATTGTGTAACTCCAGTTTGCTAAATTTTACAGATGAAATGAAAAAATAAAATAATGAAAAATGTGAAACTCTAGGCTAATATATGTATTTTATTTAACGTTTTCAAATCAATTTCTTTCTTGCCTAATCTTGTATGGGTTTGTATTAAGCAAATCTAAATTTAAATAAAATATGGAGTTCCATACTTTTTGCGTTTCATCGGCGAGCGTTTTTATTGAGTTCTTTGATGACGGAAAAATTTTGCAGGGTGCTCACAGCCTATTAAATGTTATTCTTCTTTTATTTTTTACTTGTCCCTCACCAATAACATTAAAAATGTTTATTTATTTGATATTTAAGGGATGTAAAGTAATCGTAAATACAATGATTTGTATGCTTTCGCTGAATATGACTAATTCACCAAAGGTTCTAGAAAACCTCATCTTTTATCTTTTTGATTATACACAACGTACAGCATTACTGAACCTACCCGTCAAAAATATTACACTTCACATTAAAGAATGTCCTAAATTTTGCGGTAAATTCTGTCCCATATTAGGTACTACGGTAACCCCCGTAATTTGTATTTGCGGTTGCGGTGGGAAAGTATATCTCTGCCACTGATCGTTCGCTCCAAACGTTTCAACAGTTTTATGATTTTCCATATGCCTCATCAGATACACTTTCCGATGAATTTTGTATGAACAATAGGTACACTGAAACATTTTGTCCGGATTCACGTTATGTGTCTTTCTATGTTTGTTCAGATGTCGCTTAGCTACCGTGGTGTAGTTACAGTCTGGACATGACAACAAAGGGACATCAGGTGAGTCTTTTAGATGCCTCAATCGATGCTGTACCATATTCGACTTTCTCTTCGTTTCAAACGTACAAAAATCACATTTCAACATAATCACTTCTTCTTTACTCTTATGCACCATAAGATGCGACTTGAGTTGCGCATTTGTAAATGTCTGGTATTCGCAAGAGGGACATTTGAAGACTTTCATTTTAGTAGGATCGGCATGACGTTTCATGTGCCAAGCGAGATTGCGTTTTAGCCTCGACTGGTAAGAGCAGTGCGGACAAGGAAACATCGTCACTTCGTCGGCACTTTTATGGTTAATGCAATGATTCTGGAAGTTCACCTGTAAACAGAAATAAACTAATTAAACAATGCGGAACAAATCATATATCCTAACTAACACAAGGCTGTGTATTTTAGGCGGGCATTACACTATAAAAGTTCTTTTATAAAAGATCTTTTGTAAAAGAACTTTTACGATAAATGTGATAGTGTAATAACGCTAGTTTTATAAAATTTGTCTTTTATAAAAGTTCTTTTATCATAGTTTGCATTTTGATTGAATATTTGATAAAAGTAGTTTCTCCCACTCCTGCACTCGGCTCGCCAGTAGGTTGGCTTCTCTTCTCTTTGTACGCATGCGCGCGATAAAATCTAATCACACGTATCAGTTATCAACTTATCAATCGTTGTATATTTAATTTTATTTGCGTTTTTAAAATATTATTTCTTTAAACTGTAATTTAAAAATAAAAGCTTTGAAAGTAACTGAAGAATGGCCCAGTCGAGGATTGAGTGCAGGTGGTCTGTGGCGGCTACTAAAATTTTGATTTGTGAATATGAAAGAATAGATTATTTGTATGACGTTTGCCAAACAGAGTATAAAAATAAACGGTTGAATGCTTATGAAGATATTGCTTGTGTATTAAAAGAACATGGATACACGTATGAGGTTGACGACGTAAAAAAAAAATTAATGGGTTGAAAGTGTACACTGAGGAATGCGACTACTGTATTGAAGGCTTGTGCAGCTCTCGCCTGTGGCAAGAAATCGCAAAGTAACCATAAGCCATTCCTCAGGGGGTATTGGATTACGCAAATGTGTCGTTTCCCGAGATATTATAGGTCCCACCTTCAGAAGCAAGTAATCGAAGGTTTCTACATCCATTCTCAAATACTTTATGTAACTTTTTGTATCTACCGTGGCCAATTCTTTGAGTAAATTCTGATGGATACCCTTTAACTCGTGCCGGGCAACCCAAGGTCTTACCCACCAACGTTTCTTTACATTTTTATCTTTTTCCGCCACAGCTATTCCAACTACGAGGCTGGTTTGAAAAGTCCGTGCAAAAATAAAAACTACTTATGTGTTTGGGGTAAACCTTTTTTATTTTTCGACATAGTCTCCTTTTAGGCTTATACACTTCGTCCAACGATGTTCTAGTTTGTTGATCCCTTCCGAATAATAGGATTTGTCCAAGTCTGCAAAATATCCATTAGTGTCTGCAATCACCTCCTCGTTTGAATAAAATCTTTGTCCCGCCAGCCATTTCTTCAAATTAGGGAACAAATAGTAGTCCGAGGGAGCCAAGTCTGGAGAATAGGGGGGATGTGAAACGAGTTGGAATCCTATTTCCATTAATTTTGCGACCACAATTGCTGAGGTGTGTGCTGGTGCGTTGTCGTGATGGAAAAGGACTTTCTCGTGGGTTAATCGCGGGCGTTTTTCTTGCAGCTTGGTTTTTTCAAACGGTCCAATAACGATGAATGATATTCACCTGTAATAGTTTTACCCTTTTCCAGATAGTCGATGAGGATTATCCCTTGCGAATCCCAAAAGACAGTCGCCATAACCTTTCCGGCCGAAGGAACGGTCTTCGCCTTTTTTGGTGCAGATTCCCCCTTGGTAACCCATTGTTTAGATTGTTGTTTGGTCTCAGGAGTATAGTAATGTATCCATGTTTCATCCACAGTGACGAAACGACGCTTAAAGTCCTCCGGATTCTTCTGGAACAGCTGCAAACCATCCTTGTAACACTTCACACGATTCCGTTTTTGGTCAAGCGTGAGCAATCGCGGTACCCATCTTGCGGATAGCTTTCTCATGTCCAAATGTTTATGCAAAATATTATGCACTCGTTCAGTCGAGATGCCCACAGCACTAGCAATCTCACGCACCTTAACTCTTCTGTCATCCATCACCATATCATGGATTTGATCAATGATTTCTGGAGTCGTAACCTCCACAGGCCGTCCAGAACGTTCAGCGTCACTTGTGCCCATATGGCCAGTCCGAAAATTTTGAAACCACTTATAAACTGTTCTAATCGAAGGTGCAGAGTCACCATAATGTTTATCAAGCTTCTCTTTAGTCTCCTGAGGCGTTTTGCCTTTCATAAAGTAATGTTTAATCACCACACGAAATTCTTTTTCGCCCATTTCTTGAAAATCACTCGACTTCCTTGATTCACACGAATGCCAAACACAAAGAAATAGACCAATATGGCTGAAACTTGGTGTGCGTTCATTCAAGAGATGCTACTAACTAAACATGACCTCGATACGCGCCGGTGGTGCCATCTCTCGGACTTTGCACGGACTTTTCAAACCAGCCTCGTACAGCAGCCACAAAACCTGCGGGCAATTGGTAAAACGTCATCCATTACACAACAGTCACAACTCGCATTATCTTGAAACAAAAAGTGAGATTTCTTTTAAACTATTTAGTAAAATAGTTTACATAGTGTAATGCAAATTTTGTAGTCATAAAAGGTATTTTATAAAAGAAATTGTAAAACAATTTCTATCCAACTTTTATAATACATCTTTGTCAAAGAACTTTTATAGTGTAATGCCGGCCTAATCGTTTCTTTGTGACGAGTGTGGAAGATTCTCATCTCAATTTTTTGATTAGTTCACTGTTTGATCAGTGATGAATGGTTGAACGCCTTCTCTTTTTAAATGCTACCCGCTTAGTCGATTTCAATAAGAAGTTCCTTAAAGAGGCAACTAAGAATAAGACCTATTTACAGTCTGTCAAGTAAAAACGTGTCCCCGATAATTCATATTTGGTATATGCGATTCTAGCGATTCAAAAAAAAATCGGTAGAGGGAACCTTTGTCTACGACCCATTTTAGTAAAAGTATCAGTCGATTTTGAACTTTCATCGAAATCACGTAAATTCCAAGATGACTCACTTGTTTGCGCGTCGGTTCGAAGCAGTCTTTTTTTGTTCCCATCCAAAGGGGCAAATGATACATTCCGCGGCCTCTAAATCTATTAAAAAGTCGGTATCATTTGTGAAGAAGTGGGCAAATTATTTTAACGAGACGAAAAACCTCGACTTGCCAAAACGTGGCTCGATAGGCAAAGTTAGTCCGAAAGTCCAAACTTTCGGAGCGACTTTGCCTCTTGAGCCACGTTTTAGCAAGTCGTCGACATTTTTTGTTTCGTTAAAATAAAAACCCACTTCTTCATAAATGATATCGACTTTTTAATATATTTAGCGGCCGCGGAATATTATCATTTTAGGCCCCTTTGGATGGGAACAAAGAAAGACTGCCACAAACCGACGCGCACACAAGTGATTTATTTTGGATTTTACATGATTTCGACGAAAGTTCGAAATCGACCGATACTTTTGCTAAAATGCCGATTTTTTGTTGAATGGCTAGAATCGCATCTACCAAAAATGAATTATTGCGGACACGTTCTTACTTGACAGACTGTAAATTGTAAAACAAATTATTTAAAAATGTAAAATTTTTAACATGGAGAATAAATTATACCAGAAAGACAACCAGCAAGATCGTATCAACCCCCAACGTTTAAGTATACAAATTACTGAAGAGCTAAAAGATACTTAACTGATTAGAAAAAAAGATTAGTTAGAATCAGTATACCAAATGTTTTCGTAGGGGTTAGCGATGATCCCAGCATTCCGCACTTGACAACAGCCTTATAGGTTTCTTTCAAGTATGTATTGCACTAATTTCCCCATAATACAGAATTCCATAATTAGTATTGGAATGGGAAAAACTGATGGTGATCTTCAGATATCGCTAGAGTTTTTGCAAAGATGGTGCTTTGGCTATATGTGACGATCATGAGACCTTTGGTTACATATGGAGCTGCAGTATGGTGGACGAAAATAGAGCAGAGAATATTATATAATTGAGGTGTCCGTTTTTATCCACACGTTACAAACGATGAAAGATAAACTTTTTTGCCTCGTTGACATATTTCGGACCAATTTCTAATAAAATTGCATATATACTCGCAAAAGACAATATAAATATCGCTTTTAAATCACTCCAAAAACCTTCCTCCCCCTTTTTCAATGTAAAAGACAAAACTCATAAATACAAAGACTCTGGACTTTATAAACTGTCATGTAATGAATGTAATAGCTGTTATATAGGCCAAACAGGGAGAAATTTCTATACTAGATTTAAAGAACACTTTGCCAACCACTTCCATCAAACAAATCATATTTTTCCAGACATAAATAATCTAAAAATATTACATAAAGCACAAATAGGAAGAAAATTAAATATTTTAGAAGCTATGGAGATCTACAAGCACCAGAAAAATAAAGATATAATCCTATTAAATAATCAAACAGATGTTCAGAATTGAACCCTGTTTGGCGTATTTTAGAAAAAATTTTTTAGATTTATCTTTGAAAAAAATTTTGTAAAAAGTTTTAAGAAAATATTGAAAAGTATTTCTTCAAATTTGAAACAATAATGTCATTTAACCCTCTGTAATAAAATAATTTAATTTAAGTTTATTGTAATTTAATGATGGGTAATTCCAAATTGTACCTGAAAATTTGTTATAAATCATAAATAAACCACCTTAGTTTGTAGTATTACGCTTGATAATGTAGAAAACCTACGAAACTGCAGTAGCAGATAAATAAAAACCGGTCAAGTGCAAGTTGCAAGTGCAATTAGTGTTCCGTACGTTGATTGTTTTTAAAATAAAAATTTTTGTTAGGGTGGAATAAAATGATCAGTGACTTCACAAAAAACACCCCAAATGAGTTTTCAACAAAGTTTGTTTCCAATCTTTACTGAAAACTGGTGACCTTGAAATTTTGTTTTTTTTTTTATATACCAGATAAATTATTAAAGGTAATGTACTCGTAATAATTTTCGTTCAATCTATACACCGTGGAGAATATTCCGGAATTTTTTCAAAATTTTTTGATCAGTACTTTTCGAGATAAGGTAGGGGACAGCGATTTTTTAAAAGTAATACGAAGAAAAGTGTGCGCAAGTATTACATTATATATATATTTTTTACTCGTGTTTTCACAAGCTTTCATTTGACACCACACTCGATGACCTAGTAAAAAAAATTTTTTTTCACTTCCGATTTCACCCCTCAAAACGAACCCCTTAAGTCAAAATTTATGTTACAGTGGTATAAAATGATCAGTGACTTCACAAAACACACCACAAATGTGTTTCCAACAAAGTTTGTTTCCAATCTTTACTGAAATCTGATGACCTTGAAATTTTTGTTTTTTTTATATACCATATAAATTATTAAAGGTAATGCACTCGTGATAATTTTCGTTCAAGCTACACCCCGTGGAGAATATTCCAGAATTTTTTCGAAATTTTTTGATAAGTACTTTTCGAGATAAGGCCCGGGACAGCGATTTTTCGCGAATTTTTAATAATAATACAAAGAAAAGTGCGCGCAAGTATAATATTATATATATATTTTTTACTCGTGTTTTCACAAGCTTTCATTTAACACCACACTCGATGACCTAGTAAAAAATTTTTTTTTTTCACTTCCGACTTCACCCCCCAAAACTAACCCCTTAAGTCTCAAAACTACATGGCTCTGATGAGGCCGTCAATTCCTATATTATTACCAAATTTCACCTTTTTATGTCAAATAGTTTCGAAGAAAATCGGGTGTGACAGACAGACAGACACCGAAGTGATCTTATAAGAGTTCCATACGGAACACTAAAAAAAAGTGACAAATAACAAAGTAATTCATTTCATTTCATTTAGAAATTTAGAGCAGAAAATGACAATCACCGAGCCAAATCGGCTGCAGAGGTTGAATTGCCTATGTTCCACCGGGGCTAGAAGTAGCATTCCTACCATAGGACTAGGACTATACTCCTAGATATATACATAAGCTATCAATAGCGCCTACCGAATAAGGACAAATGGGGAATGGAAACAACAACTTGTAAAATTTGGACACACAAGAGTTATGGATCTAATAGAAGACAAACTCTTAGATATGCGATCCTCCTATGTGACAACGTCGTATAGTTTCGAAAAACCATAAAGAATGGGGAAAAATTCAAATCTATGGATGGAGGTGGAGACTCCGATGAAGCCAACGGGTTTGGTCTATCAGACAGACGAATCACTTCTAGCGGAGTAGGCTCAAGTATTTCACTAGCGACAAGTGCAAAAATATTCCAGGTAGAAATTCACGCAATACAAGCATGTGTTTACGAGAATATTAGACGGGACTACTGCAACCAAGAAATATATACTCTCTCAGACAGGCAAGTTACCCCAAAGGCTTTAGATGTTTATCAGGCGAACTCCAAGTTCATATTGGAGTGTAAACGTGACCTGTTAGAACTATCCTTCAGGAACGAACTACTATCGGCTCCAGGAAATTCGAAAAAAGTAAAGAAAAAGCGGACAACTTAGCGAGATTCGGAACTACAACACCATATAAGGGTCCAGAACCCGTGTTTGGTATACCAAAACCGGTGATAGAAAGAACAATCGAGAGATGGTCATATCAGCAACATCTAGATCGTTGGGTCGTAATATCTGGCCAAAGACATGCGAGGGACGTAATAGACGCTCCCTCAAAGAAACTATTATCTTCATCCTTTGTTTAACAAGGGTTCAGACCAAACTAGTAGTGGGACTGATCACCGGCCACTGTCACCTACGGAAACAGTTACAGAAAATGGGTATTCACGACACGCAGACTACGTGATGAAGAGGAAACTTCTATGCACATCCTATATGAATGTGCGGCTTTAGCTCGGAACCGATATAACCAGTTCGGAGATCTACATCGTGGCGATATATTACCTGAAGTGTTTGGAAGGAAGCTAATAAACAGCCTACGCGTAAGTAACCAATAGAGGGAAGCACAATAAGCCAAGAGGCTGCAGTGCACAGACAGGCACGATCGCCTATTCCGCCTACAATCAACCAGTCTTATTAGAACTAAAGTGCTTGAAAGTTTATGGCCTAGTCCGATTATGTAATCGGTCCACAATAAGAAACAGTTCAATAACATACCTAATAATTTACAGCTATTTTGATTATTTTAACGCTGGATTACTACAGAACAACAGCGTTTGGATTTTACTATAGTTTAGCTGTAAATGATTTGCAGCAAACATTTTCGGACGTTTTCATAAGGGTCTGTGACATCTTCATTAAGACAATTGCATTAGAACTAGAGCTGAAAAAGACGTGTAATCCCCAAACAATGGTATTTAACACCTAATAATTTATGTACATATATGTAAAATAAAGGCGGTCCAACGGTAATATGACAGATCCTAGTGGTACTCCATATTTAACAATTCCCACATCAGATTTTACTCCAGCCAGCTCCTTAAACCTCCGTCGTCCGGTCAAGTATGACTCGAGCAGTTTTAGGAGTGTTTATGTAACGCTATAGTGGCGCTGAGCTACGTACCCATAGGACTGTAGTTTTACTAACTGAAAGTAATGTGTTCAAGGACTTCTTGTTAAAATTAGTTATATAATTGATATTTAAAAAAAACGGTGAAGTGCGAGTTGGATTTGAGCAATTAGTGTTCGGTACCGTGCTTAGCTTTAAGATAAAATTAGCTACCTAATAGTCAATAAATGAATCTAGCTCAGTCTACAATCTAGTAGTAAAAGTTTAAAAGAAATATTTACTACCTGAATATTTGTTAATGATAAACAAATAAAATAAAATTATTTTGTCTTCGGTACCTATCCGTTGGTCACCAGTCATCATGATATTACTGATTGCACCAGATACGTATTGATATTTCGTAGCTTTTAGTCCCGGTTTCCAAACCTTCACCATTATGTCATACCACATAGTTTTTTTATATACCAAAAAAATTATTAAACGTAATGCACTCGTAATAATTTTCGTTCAATCTACATTTTATGCAGACTATTCCAAAATTTTTTTTTAAATTTTTTGATCATTACTTTTCGAGATAGGGTGGGGGACAGAGATTTTTGGCCATTTTTTAAAAATAATACAAAGAAAAGTGTGTGCAAGTATTACATCATATATATTTTTGAATTCGTGTTTTCACAAGCTTTCATTTGACACTCCACTGATGACCTGGTAAAAAAAATTTTTTTACTTCCGATTTTACCCCCAAAACTAATCCCTTAATTAAGTCAAAATTTAACTTTCAAAACTACACGTCTTCGATTGGGCCCTCAATTTCTATATTTTTAACTTTCTATGTCAAATAATTTCGGAGAAAATCTGGTACGACAGGCCGACAGACGTCCACCGAAGTGATCCCATAAGTGTTCCATACGGAACCACGGAATACTAATAATGTAAAATTACTACTGAAATTGTACTAAATTTATCAATTCCCATTCCTATCACTCCCTTTCTCTGAAAGGAACGCGTTTGCCATATTCGAAATCGTTATTTGATTTCGTCCGGGAGTCATTGTGGCTACAAACTGTTTTCACAAGCTTTTATTTGACATGACCTTAATTTTTTTTTCCTCCCCCCCCACAAGCTAACCTCTTAAGTCAAAATTTAACTTTCAAAACTACACGACTCTGATGGGGCCATCAATTCCTATATTAGTGCCACATTTCAACTTTCTATGTCAAATAGTTTCGGAGAAAATCGGGTGAGGCAGACGGACACCGAAGTGATCCTACACACCCGTAAGGAACACTAATAATACAATATAGTGTCCTTAGAGCCATAATCTTTAGTCGCATTATAAATAGGGTCAACTAGAGCGTATCGGGCAGTTCTTGATGTTTTACACATTCTTAAACTAAAAAATGCTTACTGTCTAAATGTTTTTACCATTGTCGCACAATTTAATGCAGACTCCATAAATGAATATCCTCGTAGATTGTATTGTATACGAATTTAAGATTTTAACAATATTATTTCTGAGATTACCGTTCCCATTAGTTAACTGAGTCTTTGTAGCAGCAACATTATTATTAATTGATTTGGTTTCCGCATTAGCTTGGCTATTCATTTTATTTCTAAAACTATTGAGCGTTTGTGTTTCTTTTGTATGATTGTTATTTATACTGATTCGAATTTCTACACTAAGTACCTTATTTAACGTGTTACTTAGGTTTTTAGTAGTTGATTTTTGTTCGCTAATTAAATAATTTTTAGTTCATTTGAGTTCATGAAGTAAATATTTTTAACTCTTTCTTTAAGTGTTTAATTATCATTTTTTAAAATTCAATGAAACGACTCGCTGGCTAAATTTATTTTGAAGGTCAACCAAGATATTATTAGTGGTGTCTTTAGATTTATCTGGTCAGATTCCAACAACGTGCCGTGTATGTCTATCAAACTTGTACTGGACATTTTTGAGCACGTTTCTTCAACATATTTAATTTCACCATTTCAAGTAGGTTTATGATTCATTACTCTACTCTTCTGAGGGTGTGTTAATAATATTGCCCGTAACAACAAATATGGTAGAAGCCCAACGAAAAACAAACTGTATACAGTAATACCCCGCTTTACGCGAGGGATACGTTCCGAAAAAAATCGCGTTAACTGAAATTCGCGTATATCGAGGTTTATGATTAAACATAGTCAAAATTTAATACAATAAAATACAAATCATTTTAATCAATCACTTTAATTCTAAGAACACTTTATGCAATACATACTCTTATTTTTTACGGAAAAATACATCTATTGTCTTTTGGGTAACGTTTTGTTTACGTTCTTGTAAAATACGTTCATAACACCCAACAGTGTTTTTAATTGTTTGACACACGGTCAAGACACGGTCATCATTATTGTCTATACTCTGCAATATGTCCAAACCTGAATAAATTTTTGAAAGTGCATTTTGTATTTCCCCTGAAGATAAAACTTTCTCTTCTACTTGTTCTTCCTCATCGTAGATAGGATTATTCTGTAACTCGATCAGATCTTCATTGCTAATAGGATCGTCGTGCGTTGCTACAAGTTCTACGAGATCTTCTACCGTGACATCTTCAAGTTCAGACCCCTCAATCATTGCAGCAATGTCTTCAAGCACTTGTCTCTGCATCTGGACAATTCTTCTAGGTGCTTCCACTACATCTGGCCAAAGATTACGCCACACCCCATTCATATAACTCATTTTAACTTCCTTCCAAGCTTCTTCTATGTTGTGAATAGACTTCATAATGTTGTATGACTTCCACCACTCTCGCATAGACTGTCTTCCTTCCCCGTCAGTTTCATGAATTAGTTGGCTAAAAGTGCGGCGATGGTAATAAGCTTTGAAGTTTGCTATTGCTCCCTGGTCCATAGGTTGTAATATTGACGTAGTGTTTGGTGGAAGGAACTTTACGTACACTTTTAAGTCTCTGGGCGTATCAAGTGAGGTTGGATGTCCTGGGGCATTGTCTAAGAGTAATATAACTTTAGGTTCAAGCCCATTTCTGTCACAGTATGATTTGACTGATGGGCAAAAACTATTAGAATACCATTCTTGAAAAATTTCCCGTGTAACCCACGCCTTTCTGTTTGATCGCCACACAACTGGTAGACTTGTCTTGTCTGTGCCTCGCATTGCACGGGGTGTTTCTGAATGGTACACTAGTAAAGGTTTCAGTTTGAAATCACCAGTGGCATTACCACCCAGCAGAAGTGTTAGTCGATCTTTCGCAGCTTTGAAACCACTGGCTTGACGTTCTTCCTTAGAAATGAATGTTCGAGATGGCATTTTTTTCCAGTAAAGTGCGGTCTCATCAACATTGAAGATGAGACAAGCAGGAATTTTCTCTCGTCTAACGAAGTCTTGAAACTTGTCTGGAAACTCAGCTGCAGCTTGAATGTCCGCGCTGGCCGCCTCGCCTGTTATGTGGATATTGTGAAGATTAGAACGCTGCTTGAACCGATGGAACCAGCCTCTGCTGGCAGCAAAAGTCGGAGTGGCACTCCCTTCTCCTTCTTTTGTTTTCAGCATCTCATACAAAGATTTTGCTTTTGTGCATATGAGATCTTGACTTAGTGGTGTGTTCTTCTTATTCAAATCTTCGATCCAGACTGACAGTAATTTCTCCATTCTTTCTAAGATAGATGATCTCGAACGAGAAAGTTTTGTTGAACTTATAGGTGTTGAACCTTCGCTGGAGATTTTAATTTTTTCCCGATTTTTATAAATCGTTCTCACAGTCGATTCTGAGAGTCCAAAATCTCTCCCAACAATTGTTGCTTTGCCTCCATTTTCCATTCTTCTTAACACTTTCATCTTCAATTCCAAAGTGACGCTTTTACGCTCTTTTTTCTTTACAGGCGGCATTTTTAACGTAGGGTTAAATTATGTATGTATGTATCTCCAATAAATATTAAAACAAAACTGCCAGCCGACCGAACTAACATTACGGAACAAATGAACACACGAAACGAACGAGGAAATCCCCATAGAACAAAGTCGAAGGACAGGGAATTCCCAATTCTTCAAAGAGAATATTCAGAGAAAGCGGGGATCCCCCCGCGACCATAGAGAAGTTAATGACTACATGAGCGCGAAATTTGAAATTCGCGTTATAGTGAAACCGCGCGTAACGGGGTCGCGCTAAGCGGGGTATTACTGTATTTACATATTTCATAGGATATTTGTACGCAGATGACCAGTTACCAATGTATCGATGCAAACATGTGTATGTGTATGTATATATATATATATATATATATATATATATATATATATATATATATATATATATATATATATATATATATATATATATATCTATATCTATATCTATATCTATATCTATATCTATATCTATATATATATATATATATATATATATATATATATATATATATATATATATATATATATATATATATATATATATATCTATATATATATCTATATATATATATATATATATATATCTATATATATATATATATATATATATATATATATATATATATATATATATATAATATATATATATATATATATATATATATATATATATATATATATATATATATATATATATATATATATATATATATATATATATAAATGCAACGTTTCTCTGCCTGTCTGTCTGTCAGTCCGTTAGTGCGCTTATTACTGGAGAACCACTTATCCGATTTACGTACTTTTTTTTTTAAAACATACATATGTTCTCTGGCCAGGTTATAGGATATATTTTATTACGATAGGTAGCATAGGAATGAGCAGTGACGATAATAGTGAATGAAGTCGGAAAAAAGTTTGCCGCAAACGCGTTCCCTTGCAGTACACAGCCTAAACCATTAAATTTGGAACAATATTATGTAACAAAGAATATCTATAATCTATAATCTAATATATATAAAATGCAATGTCTCTCTGTTTGTCTGTCCATTAGTGCGTTTATTAGGCGAGAACCACTTATCCGATTTACGTGGCTTTTTTAAAATTCATACATATATTCTTTAGCCATATTATATAGTAATAATAATAATCTATATCTATAATATATGTAAAATGCAACGTCTCTCTGTCTGTCTGTTAGTGCGCTTATCCCTCGAGAACCACTTATCCGATTTACGTGATTTTTTTAAATTCATACATATGTTCTCTGACCAGGTTATATAATAATAATAATAATCTATATAATATATATAAAACGCAACGTCTCTCTGTCTGTCTGTCCGTTAGTGTGCTTATCATTCGAGAACCACTCATCCGATTTACGTGATTTTTTTTTAAATTCTTAATTTAATATATGTCAAAAAAATCTATAAGATATATAAAACGTAACGTCTCTCTCTCTGTCTGTCTATTCATTACTGCGCTTAGCACTCAAGAACCACGTATCCGATTTACGTGTTTTTTTTTTTATAAAATACAAAGGGAATAAACAGAGACAAAATGCTAATATGTAGGAAAAAAGATGATATATTCAGTCTTTCTGCGAAAGACTGAGAATAGATGGGGGGAATACTTTAAAGAAAACACTAAATGGAGATGAAAATGAGTTGAGTGAGAAACAGGAAGCAAAATTAACTGAAGGGCAGGAAGCGACAAATAAACCCTGCAAAGAAGAAATAAGAGAAATACTCAGAACCCAAAAAAAAATAAGGCCCCGGGTGGAAATTGTAGAACTGATAAAAGCTGAAGGAGTAGATTTGGAAAATGAAATATGACGGTTGGTGCAAGAAATATGGGAAACAGAAAAGATGCCAGTGAGCTGGAGAGAGTCGCTCATTTATCCAATATACAAAAAAAGAAAAAACTATATGTGGTAATTATAGACCAATATCCTTACTGGATGGCGTGTACAAGATAGTAGTGTTGACTATCAAAAACAGACTAGCAGAAAAAGCCGAGTCTATTCTGGGAGAGTACCAGTGTGGATTCAGAAAAAATAGATCGGTTACAGACCAGATATTTTCGATTAAGCAAATCCAAGATAATAGCTTAGAACAAAATTTGGCACTACACTTGGTCTTTGTGGATTTCAGAGAAGCCCATGACTCTGTAAATAGAGAAGGACTCTACAAGATAATGGAAGAACTAAAAATTCCAACTAAATTGATTCGCATGGTGAGAATGACCCTGAATGACACAGAAAATAGAGTGTTGGTTGAGGGCAAAGTATCAGACAAGTTTAAGGTGAAGAGAGGATTAAGACCAGTGCCGACATGTCTATTTAATTTGGTACTAGAGAAGATAATCCGGGAGTCAGAAATAAAAATAAATGGAACGATATACCAACAAACCTGCCAATGCGGCCTATGCGGGTAATGTAGCAGTGATTGTAAGAGCAAAAGAGAACCTCAAAAAAGCCATAAGTAGGATAGAAGAAAGGGGAAGGATGAGAAGACTAAAGATAAATGAGGAAAAAACAAATTACATGGAAATTACAAAGAAGACGGATAATAAAAACAACAAAAGTTTAGATATAATAAACAACTTAGGGAAAAGATATGTTTGAAAAAGTAGACAAATTTAATTATCTGGGAGTAACAATAACAGAGAGTGGACAAGAAAGGACGGAGCTACAAGAAAGAATAGCGAAAGGACAGAGATGTTTGGGGGCAATAAATCCAATATTGAAATCAAAAAATGTATCAAGAAAAGCGAAAGAAAGAATATATACGACAGTTGTCAGACCCACGGTAACATATAGATGCGAAACGTGGAAACTGAATGCAAGAGAAAAGAAGACGTTGGAGGTGTGGGAAAGGAAAGCTTTGAGAAGAATCTACGGAGGAAGGAAAGAAGAGGGACTGTGGAGAAGAAGAACAAACTTCGAATTAAAATGCCTATATACGAAACCCCTTATAAGCCAAATCATAATAAGCCAGCGATTAGGATGGTTGGGACACGGGGTAAGGATAAAGGAAGAAAGACAGGCAAAGCAAGCCCTAATAAGAGGAGTGGTTGGAAGAAGGCAGTAAAGCAAGATCCGGAGTTGATGGGAATCCCGCACTGGGAAAAGCTAACAGGAGACAAAAAGAAGTGGAGACAAGTATGCAACCAAGCCATGGGCCTCTAAGTCCTCTTGAGCTATATAATAATATAAACATAACGAATAAGCAGTGACGATAAAGGTGAATCAAGTCCACGCGAGCGGAGTCGCGAGCACGGCTAGTATATATATATATATATATATATATATATATATATATATATATATATATATATATATATATATATATATATATGCACATATATACAAGGGCCATTTTTTTTTCAATCTCCGATCGTGCCTATAAATACTAATCGAGTGCTAGAAGGCGGGGATGCTCGGAGGGCAACTGCGCATCACCGCCACTATAACCTCTGCCACTTTCAACGTTATTACGCCATTTTGAGTTGAGTTGCAGACACGTAAACATGGCCGCTACGATTGATTCTCCCGCCAAGTGCGGGTGGCGTAGTGGTAATTTGGTTTCTTCAAGCAGAAAGGAATAGTGCAGTGGAAATTCATCGAATAATGAGCCGAGTATATGGTGAAAACTTTATGAGTGATGGTGTTCGTGAATGGTACAGGAAATTTAAAGAAGGCTGAAGTAATGTTCACGATGAAGGGGGACAAGGACGCAACAGAAGACCCTGTTCAACGAGTTGACTAAGTGGTTCGAGAAAAGCGGAGATTTACCATAAGTGAGTTGTGTGTGGAATTTCCTGAAGTTTCAAGGTCATCTATTTACACGATCGTAACAGAACAACTACTCTACAAAAAAAAAACTGTGCGCTCAATGGGTTCCAAAGATGTTGTCTGATGACCATAAAGCTCGCCGAAAGGCATCAGCGCTGACGTTCCTTACCCGTTATGAGGCTGAATGCGAAGATTTTTTAAAATCAATTGTGACTGGAAATGAGACCTGGATTCAGTATGTCATTCCCGAAACAAAACAACAGTCACAATGGATGCACTCAAACTGGCCAAACAAACCTAAAAAATTCAAACAATCCTTCAACAACAGGAAGGTTATGGCTACGGTTGTTTGGGACCAAAAAGGTGTATTGCTTGTTGAGTTTATAGAACCGATCTTTTGAGATTAATGGGAGCTTCAAAACAACGTTAAGGCCCATCTCAACTCACTGGCGGCAACATTCTATGAAGAGGGGATTGGAAAGCTCGTCCACAGATATGACAAATGCCTCAATCGTCATGGTGATTATGTCGAAAAGTAACCATATTTATACATAACTTTTGATAATAAATTCATTTTGTTATTTATACTTGTCTTTTTTTTATGGATCATCGGAGATTGAAAGAAACAGCCCATATATATATATATATATATATATATATATATATATATATATATATATATATATATATATGTATATATATATATATATATATATATATATATATATATAGTATATATATATATGTATATATATATATATATATATATATATATATATATATGTAATATATATATATATATATATATATATATATGTATTATATATATATATATATATTATATATATATACAATGATATATATATATATATATATACACACATATATATATATATATATATATATATATATATATATATATATATATATATATATGTATATTACAATTTTTTCTACTTTGCTAATGCTGTGGACATTTATTTGGCCTGGAGGAATTTGCGGCAAATTAGTAATTGGTCGTCTGGCTAGTAAATTTCTTATGACATCCAATCGGAAGTCATATAATCGTAACTGGTCAGATCGCGAAATTTATTGTACAAAAAATAGGCGTTTATCATGCTCATTTGCAGCACATGCATGAATAACTTTTTGTACCACTGAATGGTTTTACGGCTGCAAGGATAATATGCCATCATTTGATCACTGTCTATCTATACCGGACATAAAAGCATTATATCCAATGATTGCGGAAGGTTTTTCAGATTCTTGATTTCTTTTGTTTTTAAAAATGCCCATTTTTCCAAATTCTGTTGAAATGTATTGAACATTGCGTTTATCGCGCCATTTTCCGACATGCACTCCATTGCAAAACATAGATTTATTCTCACCACGTTTTAAGTTTGCACTCATTACCTCTTTCGGATTATCTTTCCTCTCAGCTCTCAGCGTACCAGTGCAGTATGTATTTTGTTGAAATAATTTCCTAGCTAAATTAACACTATTGTAAAAAGTCTAGATAAACAGCATGTCCCACACCCAATTTTTCCTCCAATAAATGTAAAACAATCTTTTCAGTAAGTCGCTTCCACCATAAAATCTGTCGCACCTTCGTAGACACGAAATTTCAAAATAAGTCATTAGGCTCTGTCAGCATGTATAACTTCATACCATACTTATGACGATTATTCTTGATATACTGTTTTAAATGGAGACGACCCCGATAAAGTACATAGCTTCATCCAAAGACAACTCTCTTCCAGGATAGTAAATTTCTCCCATCTTGTTGTTAAAAAAATCTGCCACAAATCTAATCTTTCCTAGCCGATCTGCCGGATCCATATCTGGAGATTTAAAATGCAAACACCTCAAGATAAGCAAAAATTTATTCCTTGACATATATTTTCATAAAAATAGGTAGATTAATAGCGGATCAGTTTTCCAAATAATCGTTAAGACGGCTCAAGGATATTGTACCAATGTGAAGTAACAGGGCCAAAAAAATTTTGTCCGTTCGTCAAGAGTAAGATCTTTAAAAATTAGTAATACGTGATTTTGTACTTGTTTCTGGGCGCAACAAAACCTCGACTGCGTAAGAGTTCGTTCGTTCTACAATAGTTTGTAAAAAATCATCATCAATGATCATTTCGAAAAAATCGATAGGTGCACCTGTCCTGGAATTTGCACCAATAATTCCTGGGTTTTCTGGAACAAAAATTTGTTTTAACGCACCTCTGTCGTTCCATTTTATCTCATTAAGAAGTGTTTGATGAGGTTATAGAGGTCTATAAAATTTCTTCTTCGGACTCGGAGCTTGAATATTACAATCACTACGTCTGCGTCTGTACGTAATGTCTCGTCACTTAGTACCTCCGCTTTCTTCAATAGCTGCAATAATTCAGTGTCAGTTAGCTTCGATTTTCTTATCATATACCTTTTTTTCATACTACACATCTTTTTTTCTACCAGAAGGCCAGGTTGATTGTCCATATTTTACGGCAGATTACAACCAAACCAAAAGCAAATCCGCGGAACCACTTAAGCACCTGTTAGAACTTGCGTTTTTAAGCACGCCACCACTAATACACGTTTCATATACAACGCCGATGAAATACTAAAACGTTTGTAAGAACGCATGTCGAACTCGATCGGAGTAGACGGCGTTGGCGAAGAGACCCGACGCACTCCGATCGGAGTGGTCGGCAGTCAACCTTTTAAATATGGAACAATATTATGTAGCAGAGAGTATCTATAATCTATAATATATAAAATGCAATGTCCCTTTGTATGTCTGTTCATTATTGCGTTTATCACGCGAGAACCACTTATCCGATTTACGTGTCTTTTTTAAATTCATACATATATTCTTTGGCCAGGTTATATAATAATAATAATCTATATCTACAATATATATAAAATGCAACGTCTCTCTGTCCGTCTGTCCATCCGTTAGTGCGCTTATCACTGGAGAACCACTTATCCGATTTACGTGCTTTTTTTTAAATATACATATGTTCTCTGGCCAGGTTATAGACTATATTTTATTACGTTAGGTAACATGAGGAATAAGGTGTGATGAACAATATCATGTAGCAAAGGATATCTATAATATATATAAAATGCAGCGTCCCTCTGTCTGTTTGTCCGTTTGTGGGCTTATCACTGGAGAACCACTTATCCGTTTTACGTGCTTTTTTTAAACATACGTATGTTCTCTGGCCAGGTTATAGGATATATTTTATTACGTTAGGTGACATAAGAAATAAGCAGTAACGATCATAGTGAATCAAGTCGGAGAAAAGTTTGCCGCTAGCGCGTTCTCTTTCAATACACTGCCTAAAGCATTAAACATGGAACAGTATCACGTAGCAAAGAATAAAATATATATAAAATGTAACGTCTCTCTGTCTGTCTGTCTGTCCGTTAGTGCGCTTATCAGTCGAGAACCACTTATCCGATTTACATGTTTTTATAAATTTATACATATGTTCTATATAATTCGATATAAGCCTAAATAATGGGAGATAAGGTGAGATAATGGGAGATAAGGAGAAATAATGGGAGATAAGTCGAGATAAGCCTCAATAATGGGAGGTAAGGTGAGATAATGGGAGATAAGTATAAATAATGGGAGATAAGGAGAAATAATGGGAGATAAGCAGAGATAAGTCTAGATAATAGGAGTTATGGTGAGATAATGGGAGATAAGGAGAAATAATGGGAGATAAGGAGAAATATTGCGAGATAAGGAGAAATAATGGGAGATGAGCAGAGATAAGCGTAGATAATGGAAATTGTGTAGAGATAATAGGAGATAAGGAGAAATATTGGGAGATAAGGGGAAATAATGGGAGATATTTTATTCCGTTGGGTAACAGAAGGAATAAGCAGTGACGATAGTAGTGAATCAAGTCCACGCGAGCGGAGCCGCGGGCCCGGCTAGTTATTTATAAAATATTATTACTAAATATTTTTAAAAACTTCCGAAAATTCTTGAATCGTCCAAAAAAATAATAATGCATGTATAGAGAACCGTATAAACTTAATATAAAATTAAAGTACCTTGCTATGTGTCTGAAAAGGACAATCAGGACATGTAAACTCCGGATTGTGAGTCTTTATATGCATTTTATGAGATCTATCGTTGTTGCTCTGCAATCCACATACGTCGCACAAGTATATTCTATTTTTAATGTGATGAATCCTTCTATGTTTGATCAAAGCCATTGCCGAACCCTACATGGATGAAAAAGTGTGAACGTAAAGGCTAAATGTACCTTGCCTTTAAATGTGAAAAAAAATCGAAAAAAAAACTGTATCCGAATTAAAAGTGCTAAAATGGAAATTAAATAAATAACTTCTTTTTTACTCTACATTAAAGAACTATAAAATCATGAAAATAACTTTAATATATACAATGAAATTTTATTTTTTTACTTTAATTGTTCAGAGTTATTATTATATAAGGCTAAAGAAAATGAGTTAGTTTTCCTTCAGCTCGTAATATATACCTTTTTTTTTTTAAACGCCATGCATAAAACCAAGGGAGATAATTAAAAATATTGTCATATAGGGATCTATTTTTTTCTAAGATACCGACTTACAAAATAATTTTAAAAACTAAGTTAGTTAATTGTTAGTTCCCATTTCTCTATTTTTAATATTATAATTAAGCCAGTAGAATGGCATAAGGCAAAATTTAAAAAAAAATTATTGGCTTAAAATTAAAAACAAAAAGCAAAATGGAACGATCTAGAAGTTGTATCAACTCATCCATCAGACCTACAGACGCGAAAACTTTTTACTAAAAACTGTTCATGTATTTTTGACAACTTACTTTTCTGAAAGTTTAGCATGAGATTTTAGCCAAGTTACAAGAAAACTGACAGGAATAAACAATAAATCAACTGTAACTGTAATTTTGGTAAGTTACAAGATTAAATTTCGATGTAAAAATCTCGCCAAAAATACATGTAGAGTTCCTGTGAAAAGTCTTTCATGTCTCTAAAACAGTTTCTTTTGTCGGTCAAATTCTTAATTGCAAATTGAAGTTTTCCAATTAAACCTGTTTAAATGACGAAGCTACAAATGTTTGGTACTATGTACGTCCCAAAATACTAGACGAGAGGGAAGGTTTAAAATTATCTTCCCAAAAACATTTTTTTACTGAATACCTGAACAAACGGGAATTTTATCGTTATATATATATATATATATATATATATATATATATATATATATATATATATATATATATATATATATATATATATATATATATATATATATATATATATATATATATATATATATTTATATATATATATATATATATATATATATATATATATATATATATATATATATATAAATATAATAAAATTAATAATAAGAACTGCCTAAAAATATATAAAATTAGTCAAATATTTGGACAATTATTTTCAGCCATCGGAATTTTCTATGCTAGTAAAAAATCCACACATTTTTTTAAGAGTTAATAATAATAACAATAATAATATCAGTTTTATAGCTTCCTACGTCTTCCGATTCGTAGTTTCTAGCCTCTTCGGTTTTTTTCAACCTACCTTATACTATGAAATGGTTTGGCGAGACTTATAGATAGGCAAATATGCCAGAGAGTGTCTTTTTGTTAAGCCCATTTAGCCACTGAATAATTTCAGCCAAGCGAGACTTAAGTTTAACGTGGGTTCCAAACCACGTGATATGGTACTTCAATGCGCTGTTTTTTGGTTTGTTCAACACTTACCGCTCACCACGACCCTCGACGAGGGATAACACATGGGCTGAAAAGTCCCGGGCCTAACACATAGATGGCGCTAGTTTTATTGCAGTCACCTTTTTTTCAGTTAATACTAACCTTCAAAAGACAGCTGTTAAAATTTCATGATATTCTATTCATTAGTTTGTGAGTTATTGTGCTAAGAGTGACGCTACTTTTGTTATTTTCAAAACAATGGATCAAAAACAATTTCGTGTTTTAATTTTACACTGCTTCTTGATGGAAAAAATACCGTTCAAGCGAAGCAATGGCTTAAAAAGTGTTATGGGGACTCCGCTCCATCAGAAACAACAATAAAACGTTGGTTTGCTGACTTCAAACGTGGTCGTAGAGACACCGATGATGCAGAACGCAGTGGACGTCCAAATGAGGCGGTAACACCAGAAAACATCAAAAAAATCCATAAAATCGTTTTGAATGATCGAAAAGTGAAGTTGCGTGAGTTAGCTGACATCGTAAAGATATCAAAAGAACGTGTTGGCTTTATATTGCATGAGCATTTGACTATGACAAAGCTCTGTTCAAAGTGGGTGCCGCGTTTGCTCACTGTTTATCAAAAACAAGAACGTGTTGATGATTCTGAGCAGTGTTTGGCCATTGTTAGAGCGGCGCTGGAATGATTGCGTTGCTCTTGATGGAGATTACGTTGATGAATAAAGCTAATTTTGAACCAAAAAAAACCGTGTTTTCTTTGTTAGGCCCGGGACTTTTCAGCCCATGTGTTAGATTACTACCTATGAACATCTTCGAGGCATATTTTATTGTTAAGGACAGCTTCAGATCCAGAGTCCAGCTTCAGATATGCATCCCACACGAGAATGAAAACAACATTGGCTCTATCTCTCTTTTCTGGTCAAAGTGTAATTCAATAAAAACACCGTCGGCCGTTTCCGTCTGAACATTGCGCCGCACGACCAACAAAACAACGAACCGAATACCAAAAAGAACGGAAAATCGAAATTTATATCGCGGAGCTGACCAACGAACTGAAAGGGCAAACAACTATAGAAGCTGCAGTGGTATAGGAATAAACACTGCGTTCTCCGCACGTTCGCCGGTTTGTTTGTGGTGTGGTGTTCCGTTTGTCGTTCGGCGCAATTTCAGGTCTGTACGAAGCATTAGATATGTATCACATCCGGGAACAGAGCGGAAAGAACAATATCCTCACCGTCAGTCTTTTCTGGTCCAAACGGTCTTCCGCCAATGATATATATTTCCAGCAATGTAGCTACAATGTGCCTACTCCGTGGCATACATGATATATGGTCTAGTAAAATACACTTCTATAAATAAGTATATTGATCCGTTGAAGATCGAAATGGGGACTCCGGTCGGGAATCTGGAGCTAGGGTTGCCGCTTAAACTTACCTTTCTAAAACACTTAAACGAGTAAAATAACATCTATACTACGAACGACTCCAAACACGACACGTTTTTTTGCCACACCCAGTATAAGGAGTAATCTGTCTTAAAATGTTAAGCTTTCACAGTTTGTTCATTATAAAACTACGAAATTATGAAAACAGTACAGCATAACAACCCCCTACAGATACAAATAAAATACCACCTAATTCAGAGAACTACGAACATAGGAGCAACTACTATGACACCACTCATATCTGAAGCAGTCTCTCTGTTGAGCGGCTACTAGTAGCAGTAAATGTCGTAGCTCAAGGTATTTTAGTCATTTTTGACAGCTTGTAGATTGTGCTTATGTTTGTAGTCAGCTGAACCCTTCTATATAATCAATATTACCTTGCTGTGAGTCTGAAACGGGCAATCAGGACATTTGAATTCTGGATTGTGAGTCTTCTTATGCATTTTCAGAGATCGATCGTTTTTGCTCTGAAATCCACATACGTCACAAAGGTATATCCTGTTTTTCTGGTTCATTTGATGTGACCTCTTATGTTTAACCAAAGCCATTGCAGAATCGAATTCTATATCACAAGCATTACAGGTGTATCTTTTATGCTTTATTGAATGTGTTTTTAGACTGTGTTTATATACTGTCTTGAAGTTGCACTGTCCACATTTATACATTTTCCTGCAATAATTAAGAATATAGAATGCTACTAGAAATATTCTCCTTCACAATTTTTAAAATAAAAGTGTGGATAAGATATATGAATCGTTGATTTCAGGATCATCCACAAAATAATATTTAATAATATATCAAATTTAATGTTTTTTTTTTTTTAATTATTAGTAAGTAGATTCTGAACGGAATCACTACTTAAAATATAAGTATAATTAACTATAAAAGTAAAGTAGAACAATAGTTAAAGTACCTTAATTTCTTGTAACAGTCATCTACAATTACGCCACGAAGTTCAAAATTATTTCAATTACAATCATGTTTTAAATTACAGTCGGTCAAGTAAGAACGTGACCGTTCGTATTCTTGAAAAAAAGGTTTTGGGAAAATTTTTTGCCATCAATGTATTCTTTGGTGTGCTAACAACGGCGCAATTACTTTAGTAAGTTGTCCAATCGCCTTCTCCATCAATAATCGCCTGGCATCTTCGAGGCATGCTGTCGACGAGATTTTCTGCATACTCGTGCGGCAATAATCTCCAAATTTTTCAAATCTCGCGAAACAATTGGGTCAAAGCTCAATCTTTCCTCTGAGCTTTCTCTTTTCAAGGGACCCAACGTTTTCAATA
Organism: Pachyrhynchus sulphureomaculatus; assembly: GCA_019049505.1. NCBI lineage: Eukaryota > Metazoa > Arthropoda > Insecta > Coleoptera > Curculionidae > Pachyrhynchus > Pachyrhynchus sulphureomaculatus. Next base: position 188,128,495 of record CM032446.1, read on the forward strand.
GGGTTGGCGATTGTGAGGGCCACTCTAGTATCTTATCGTGGGCCAAAGCGAGCCGCTTCGCGACATGATTTTCGCCCAGCAAAGGTTTTTTCAACGTGCTTCGGAATTTGATATCATGAGCACGAAGATGTTATCGAATGGTCTTGTGGGTCAAATTCAAACCCGATTTTCCTAATTTTGCCTCTCTTTAATGCAGCGCCAATTTCGGATCCCGTGAAAACAAAGACACGATTCGTTTTTCAACTTTCGGAGTGACTTTGCCTGCCGAGCCACGTTTTGGCAAGTCGTCGACATTTTTCGTTTCGTTAAAACGATTTACCCACTGCTTCATAAACGATACGATATATTTAGTGGCCGCGGGATGTGTCATTTTAGGCCTCTTTGATTGGCAACGAAGAAAAACTGCCTCGAACCGACACGCAAACAAGTGTCTCTTTTTGGATCTTACGTAATTTCGACGAAACTTCGGAATCAACTGATACTTTTACTAAAATGCGTTACAAACGTTCCCACTACCGATTTTTTGTTAAATCGCTAGAATAGCATCTACCAAAAATGAATTATCGCGGATACATTCTTACTTGACCGACTGTAATTTGGTTACAGGACCTTTCAGTGTATAAACATGTTTCTCCTGCTACCTTGGTTGATATACTGTAAGGATGTTGCATAATTTTATTTGGAGAAGTACGCTGTCGGGCCTAGCTTTTCGTATTCTACTACAAAATATTCGTTCTTGCTTCCTCACTAGGCACCGCCCTGATACAACAGCGAGACCGTGCTACGAGTGGGGTAGTTAGTCCGCCGGTTGTCATCGCCAAACCACTCACGCCGCGTGCCCTGAGTCCATAATGTCGGAGGTAAATGCTGCAGAGTTTTTCGTCCAAATGATTAACACTGGATTGGAACTGGTAGAAATTCTATCTGCTGTCCTTTCTACAGAGTTCCCTACCGAAGTATTCGGGTGGAGTCACAGTCTACAGTCGCCAATTATGTCCTCAATTACCGTAATCAGCGAGCGCGACCGTCTGCCGTCACCAGTTAGCGTTGCCACAGACCATCGTCAGTACGCGTTGCCCTAGTTAGTTGCTGTTACGATTTATCGTCGTTCGTTAACGTTACTATCTGCCGTCGCTTGTAGGGGTTACAGTTTACTGTGATTAACGGGACTATTTACATTTCTCCTTGACGTAGCTATTCTATTATCTGGAATTGATAAGCAAGACGCCGGCAATATAATATTTACTTTTTTTGTTTAAACTGCCATTTCTTTTTCTCGTTCCATTTAGTTTTCCGAAAATTGTGGAAGGAGGCATTCAACCGATATCAAATGAGCCAATACCAAAGTGCCCTATGACATACATAATTAAACAGGTCTACTTTTCCTTAGGTTTTACACAAATCAACGAAATTTACTGTTAGACGGGTATAATAATTTATTGGTATACGAGGGCCGCCTTTTAAGTTTTTTTACAAACGCCACGAGATGGCGTTATTGAGATGTGAGTAGTTTGTTTACAGTGAGCGTTTAAAAAAAATAGTTTTGTGAACAAATGGAAATTTCACTTGAAGGATTTCGTTGGATGATTTTTACGATGGTAGTAAAGGCCTAACTCAACAACAATGCCTCGAATCGCTTCGTTCAACTTTTGGTAATGAATCACCAACAGAAAAGACTGTTTACAATTGGTTTGCAGAATTTCGTTATAGTCGTGCTTCCGTCAGCGATGAATTTCGTGAAAGTCGACCAACATCGGTTTTTGTTCCAAAAAACATCGATGTTGTGCGCAACATAATTGAAAAGGATCGGCATGTGACTTGCCGTGAAATAGAGGCATCCTTAGGCATATCGAAGACTGCAGTATATTCGATTTTGCATGAACATCTAGCTGTGAAAAACATCTGTTGCCGATAGATTCAGCATAATTTGACCGAAACTCAAAAACAGGCACGTGTCAATTGGTGTAAGAAAATGCTCAAAAAATTCAACCAAGGACGTGCAAAATCCGTATACAACATCGTAACAGGAGACGAAATGAAAATAATCAACTGTTTGGGTGTTCCAAGATGAACCGAATCCAACAAAGTGGTTCGTTCGCGAAGCACTTCCAAGAAAATGATCGCTTGTTTCTTTGCTTATAGTCGACATGTTGCAACCAGTGCTTTAGAGGATCGAAGAGCAGTTAATTCTGAATGGTATACAATAAATTGTTTCCCAGAAGTCATCGATGAAATGAGGAAAAACAACCGAAAACGTCGCATCATTCTTCATCGTGACAATGCTAGCTCTCACATAGCATGTCAAACAATTCTTTGACGGAGAAAAACATCGAATTAATGCCTCATTGCCTGTATTGACCTGATTTATCGTCTGACGACTTCTTTTTGTACCCGAATGTCAAAAAAAAACGTGGCCAGCGATTTTCATCACCTAAACCATGTTTTTGAGATACCAACTTCAGACTGGAAAAAGTGTTTTGAGAATGGGTTTGAACGCATGCAAAAGTGTATAAATCTTAAAGGTGAATATTTTGAGAAACAATAAAATGATTTGTACCAAAAACTTAAAAGATAGCCCTCGTATATAAAAACTTTTTTTTCTAATATCAAAAATACTGACATATTAAAAACACCTTAATTTTAAAAAATGTGGTAGTAATTCCAAAAATTAACGAGGAAGATTTTTGAACCTTAGTGTATTGCCAGAATTAACTAAACATTTTCTGTAAGTGTAAACTTAAGACGTTTTAAGAAATTTGTATAAAATATATGTTTACTAATATGCAAGCCTGTTTCCTACCTTAAATGATTTAAATGTAACATCTTCTTGTGGTAAGACAAAGTATCTTCCGATTTTGCGATAAAGTCGCATAAGTCGCAAAAATGAAACATTATTCTTTGTGGATTTTGATCCTGATGTTTTCTAAGATGGTGTACGTAATTGCTCTTGATTGACGTTTGGAACTTGCAATTTCTAAACTTGCATTCGTAAAGTTTGACATTCGATTTCGTCGATTTTTCGGCTGGTTTTTCTTGGTTTTCTTGTTTTACATGTGTACGTTTTAAGTGCAATATAAGATAGTGTTTGCTTTTACTATAAAAATCACAATTGTTACATCTAAAAATATTATCTGGAATAGGTGGCGAGTCCTTTTCTTTTTTAATCTAAAATGAAATACAATAAAGTTTATTTAAAATAAAGCGCGCGTGACTAATTAGGGACAAAACAAAATAGTGCTTTGTTAAATAGTGTAATAAATTAAAACAATCATGATAATAAAAAAGTTAAATTAAATTTTAAAAAAATAAATTTTAAAAACTTGGTGACTAACCAAGTACCCTGTAAATGTTGTTAAAAATATGGGTTGTTTTATCAATAACACAGGTATACAAAAAAAAATTCTCTGCCTTTTAAGTGAGACACGTGTTTTCTTAAGTATTTTTTTATACTGAATCCAAACAAAATTATAAAATCACCGGTCAAGTGCAAGTTGAACTTGCGCAATTAGTGTTCCGTACATTGATTGCTTTTAAAATAGAAAATTTTGTTACGGAGGTATAAAATGATCAGTGACTTCACAAAACACACCCGAAATGAGTTTTCAACAAAGTCTGTTGCCAATCTTTACTGAAAACTGGTGACCTTGAAATTTTTTTTTTTTTTTTTTTATATACCAGATAAATTATTAAAGGTAATGCACTCGTGATAATTTTCGTTCAATCTACACCCCGTGCACAGCGATTTTCGCGATTTCTTAAAAATATTACAAAGAAAAGTGCGCGCAAGTATTAAATTATATATATATTTTTTACTCGTGTTTTCACAAGCTTTCATTTTACACCACACTCGATGACCTAGTAAAAAATTTTTTTTTTCACGATTTCCCCCCTAAAACTAACCCCTTAACTAAAAATTTAACTTTCAAAACTACATGGTTCTGATGAGGCCATCAATTCCTATATTATTACCAAATTTCAACTTTCTATGACAAATAGTTTCGGAGAAAATCGGGTGTGACAGACAGACAGAGGGACAGTCAGACGGACAGACAGACGGACAGACGTAGAAGTCATCTTATAAGTGTTCCGTATGGAACACTAAAAAGACCTCCACCGTGAGGTTTTTTTCAGAAAACAGGCTTAAAGTTGCCAGTAAAAATTGGAATTTTTATAAAAATGTAAAACTGTATGATTATTAAAATTATAGAATAAAACTATTTGCATTTATCATAAAAACTTAAAAATATTAGGTTTTAGTGTTCATGTTTAACAAAAAACACGCATACACCACCTTTAACTAACGGACGTAGCAAAACGTTTTTAAAATAAATTTGTGCAACCGCTAAATCAAAAAATTGTTTATAATTTTTATGAATATTAAACAAAAAACTCAGTCGCTTGCTCAGTCACTCACACACTCATTCATTCGCATACCCCCATACTCTCTCACTCACTTCTACATTCACTCGCTCACTCACTACCTCACCCACCCACTAATATTCGCCCATATTCACGCAATCAATCTATCTACAAAACTGACTTCTAACACTGTCAAGGGATATACATTAGACTGCATTTTGCACCCTTTTGGTCCTAAATAGTAAACAGATATTTTTTTCAACACTAAACACTATTCCTCACGTTTTGATATCAAATTCGAATTTGAGACTTAAAAAACTACTAGAAATGAATTTTGTTTGTTTAGTTGTTACATTTATTTACTTAAAGAAACATTTTACCAACCACAAAGCACCCTTGTAAGTGTTAAAAGCTAGTTTTTTGTTGAAATTAAACATAAAACTTTATTTTTTGATGTCAAGTCAGGATTACGAACTTCAAAAAATACTGGAATTAATAGTTTTGTTCAATATTAATAAAAATTAAAAACAATTTTTTAATTTAGCGGTTGCACATATTTATTTTAGACAGCAATTTGTTACGTAGCATAGTTAAAGGTGGTGTATGTGTGTTTTTTATTAAATCATGAACACTAAAACCTAATATTTTTAAGCTTTTATAATAAATGTAGATACAAAACATTTAAAGATATCCGAAATAATAGTTTTATTTCATAATTTGAATGATCCTATACAGTTTTACATTGTTTATTAAAATGTATTTTTTTCAATTTAATAGTTCTCTGGCAACTTTAAGAGTCTTTTTTTTGGATTCAGCATGAAAAAATACTTGAGAAAACACGTGTTTCACTTAAGACAGAGATTTTTTTTATTTTGTATACCTGTGTACTTGGTTAAAACTGAACAGTTACTTTTCATATAAATAAAAAAAACCGTTGAGCTTGCACAATTAGTGTTCCGTACGTTGATTGCTTTTAAAATAAAAAATGTTGTTACGGTGGTATAAAATGATCAGTGACTTCCCAACACACCCCAAATGAGTTTTCAACAAAGTTTGTTTCCAATCTTTACTGAAAACTGATGACCTTGAAATTTTTGTGTTTTTTATATACCAGATAAATTATTAAAGGTAATGCACTCGTGATAATTTTCGTACAATCTACCCCCCTGGAGAAATTCCAGAATTTTTTCAAAATTTTTTGATCAGTACTTTTCGAACTAAGGTGGGGGGACAGCGATTTTTCGCGATTTTTTAAAAATAATACGAAGAAAAGTGTGCGCAAGTATTACGTTTTATATATATATATATATATATATATATATATATATATATATATATATATATATATATATATATATATATTTTACTCGTGTTTTCACAATCTTTCATTTGACACCACACTCGATGACCTACTAAAAATTTTTTTTTTTCACTTCCGATTTCACCCCCCAAAACTAACCCCTTAAATCACAATTTGACTTTCAAAACTACACGGCTTTGATGAGGCTATCGATTCCTATATTATTACCAAATTTAAACTTTCTATGACAAATAGTTTCGGAGAAAATCGGGTGTGGCAGACAGACAGACACCGAAGTGATCTTATAAGTGTTCTGTACGGAACACTAAAAAGACATCGCAAAATCATTTTTTCGGACGAAGTTCATTTTTATCTTGGAGGATATGTAAACAAGCAAAACTGGGGTTTTGAAAGTTCATACGAAGTAGTAGAAAAGTTAATGCATTCTAAAAGAGTGGTGTTTGATGTTTTGATAGGGAAGCATTATTGGCCCTTTCTTCTTTGAAGATGAAGTTGGCAACATTTCGGCGAATAGAGTTCGTTACAGAGACATAACGGATTTTTGGTGGCCACAATTGGATCAGTTGGAGATGGAGGAGATTTGGTTCCAGCAGGATGGCGCAAAATGTATCACCAGCTGTGAAACAATCTATCTTTTGTGTACTCAGTTTGGTAATCGTGTGATCGGCCGTTTTGGAGATGTGCCATAACCACCGTTAAGCTACGATTTGACGCTGTTAAACTTTTTTATAAGAAACTGTTATGGACCGTTGTTATTGTAACAATCCACAAACAATCCTCGCACTTAAGCAAAATATCCATCAAAACATCGAAAATGCACTGAAAAGTTGAGTTGACTGGATAGGTTACTGCCAGGCCATTTGAATGAAATTATATCTCATAATTAATCTGAAGGTTTACTCTTTTCAATAAAAAAAAAAACTTTGAAAAATATTAAACGATTTTTTTTATGAAACAGATTGTCCACCTTTTATATACATATATTATATATATATATATATATATATATATATATATATATATATATATATATATATATATATATATATATATATATATATATATATATATATATATATATATATATATATATATATATATATATATATATATATATATATATATATATATATATATATATATATATATATATATATATATATATATATATATATATATATATATATATATATATATATATATATATATATATATATATATATATATATATATATATATATATATATATATATATATATATATATATATATATATATATATATATATATATATATATATATATATATATATTGTTTATGATGCATAAATGTTCTAACTGAAGAGGACTACAGATTGATTACAGATTAAAAATTTGGTAGTTTTTACTAAAGTGTGATCCGTCAGAGATGCCTTAAATAGGTCTAGAGCCTAAAGATTGACTAGTCTAATAATTTTTAGTATTTTTACAAGCCTGGTTTTTGGCAATTGAGATTATTTTTATCACATTATTGTCATTCCAGCATTTATCTTTTTTCTCTCCAAGGTCAACAATTACCGTTAAGTTATTAGTTTTGATATCAAGACAAGAAAATATCAAATTGCTTGCCTTATCCTTATGACATGATGACGAATAATATTTAGAAACATAAAAATTTAATTCAGGAACAAAGATAAGTGAAAGTATATTCAGAAAATCTGAAATCAATTTTTTTTTGTAAATTCTAAGCTCTAGAAAATTTTGCCAGTAAACTGGTCTCCAATTTTACCCCTGTTTTATCAATAACGTTTCTAGTAAAATTACTACCCTAAGTTTTGAACGGTTTTCGGTATTTCCAAACAAATAATAAGAAAAAAATCTACCACAAACCCCTACACTCTTAACGGCCCACATTAAAAAAATTAAGATTTCAACACATAACTTTTCCCTTAAAAAATATTTATTGAGACTCGGAAGCCAGGGACACCTTCTTAAAAGATGTAACCCTAATTAAACTAAAACTTAATACTTTCTCATACCTCTTTAATCTCAACCTTTTTTTTCTCTACTTCTTTTTCTTTTTTAACTTTTACAGGCTTTCTATCAGGATGTTCCCTTTCAATATGTCTTTTCAAGCATGGTTCCCAATTGGTTTGGTATTTGCAATACAAACATTTATGTAAATTCAAATCGTCACAAGTGTCCTTTGTTTTTGTATGTTTAATTTTTTTGTGAACATCGACTATTTCTTGTGAATTAGCTTCAAAACTACAATCACTACACTTTACAGTGTTTATATTATTCTTTACAGTGTTTATACTACTGTTTACAGTGTTTATACTACTCTTTTGTTTCGCTTTTTTGTTAATATCTGTTTTCTTGTCTTTAGGTTTATGGGCTTGAATGTGCTTTATATACATTTTTTTGTACAATGTTTCAAAGTTACATTTTTTACATTTAAAATATCTATTTCCTTTATGACTCTTTTCATGTCTTTTTAAAAATTTTTCATGTTTGGTCTCAAAAACACACAGTGAACATTGGTACTTTGCTTCCGCTTCAACTTTTACTTCAACCTTTACCGTGTGTTGTAACATATGTCTTTTTAAAAATGCCTTGAGATTTGTTTCATAATCACAATTGTTGCACCTAAAATAATATAGAACTTGTAATTATACAGTTTTGTAATATTTTAAATTATGCTTTATGCTCAGGTATTATATTTTTAACAAAATACATACATATGGAGCAGCCTTATATTTAATATTGTTTTCTTTCCTTTTTCTCCAATGATATTCTCTCAGTTTTTTAAAAGATACATGAGAAATAAAAAAAATGTACCATAAGATAAAATAAAATACTGGAAAGAGACAACTGCATATAATATACAAATTAATTTTTACCCATTACATTACACTTCTGCAATATTTTTCAATTTATTATAAAAGAACTATAAAACTCAATACTGTTGAATTTATATTGAAAAGACCTATGAAAATAAAGTATAAAAAACAAAGGGGTAGGTAGATCGTAAAATATGTCAACCGCTGTGAATATTTTAAAGCTTTTACCTTTATTAGGAAAACAAACTGTTTTTGAGTTATATGGTTAAGTTGGTATTTGTAGTATACGCACGCTTTGCCTGCTAGGGTGATGTAGTTACACTCCTCCAAAGTCAATCTGCCAAGTGACATCGGTATAGAAGGTTGTAAGAGGCTCTTGAAATTTTTTTTGTAAAAGTTGTTTTGTGTATTCGTCGTTTTTTAAGAGAGTCGCCTGGAGGCCTGTGGTGGACTGAAGGAGCAGTTCGAAACTGACCTCGATTTTCTTTCCAAAATCTTCACAGGAGATGCATCATGGTGCTACAGTTACGATCCTGAGACAAAACAACAGTCCAGTCAATGAAAAACCGTCAATTCTCCTTGTCCAAAAAAAGCTTGTCAGGTGAAATCAAATGTGAAAAGAATGCTCATTTGTTTTTTTGACATGAGAGGGATCGTTCACTTGGAATTTGTTCCATCAGGTCAGACAGTGAACCAAGCATTCTACCTTGAAGTGTTAAAAAGGTGCAACAGCGTACGAAGGAAACACCCTGATTTGTGGCAGTTCGGTGATTGGTTCTTCCACCATGACAAAGCGCCTGCCCACACGGTTCTCACTGTGCACCAATTTTTGACAAAAAAACGACCCCTTTGCCCAACCCACCCTAATCGCCGGATTTGTCCCCATACAACTTCGTTTTGTGTCCCAGGATGAAAAGGGATCTGAAAGAAGGATGTCTTGCTCAGATAGAAGAGTTAATACAAAAAACAAGGCCGGCTCTAAAGGACATTGGATCAGACAAAATTTAAAAAATGCTTTGAACAATGGAATGAAAGATTGGATAAGTGTATTAGCTCCAATGGAGAGTATTTTGAAGGAGACTAATAGTGGTGTGTAGAAAAATTTGATAATTTTTTTTTTTAAAATAAATTCCTGTTACTTTTGGATCACCTCTCATATAATTGTAGTATAACACAAAAGAAAAAAAACACTTGCAGTCAATCGAGGTAATTTTTAAAACAAATTAAAATTAGAGCTTATAAATTGGTCCCTAGATGAAAGCCTTCTTTGTGGTCTTTTAAGTGAAGAGAAGTGTATAGAAACTTTTTTAGTTCATACATGGTACCATAATGAATTATTAGAGGGATTTTGTAGTTGAAAAATTAGGTGTCAAATTTGGTACATGCTTAAATACAAAACTAGAATATAAGGACAAAAACAGTACACAATACAATATAAAATAGAATAACAACTTGTAATCAGTTATTTTCAGAAAGGCATTATTTCTTTTAATGTAGTGGGTGTTTACTTCCCTAGAGAAAAAAGTAAGACAACACCATAAATCTTATTAATTTAAAAAATACGAAATTGATGTCAAATTCAAAATAAATAAAATGCCAAAAATAAAATACTTAAAATAAGGGGTGCCTCCCTTTTGGAAATAGACATATGTTGCAATAGCACTATGTGGAATTACCATATAAGTACTTCCTGTTATAATATCCACTAAAATAGCAATACTTACCAAAACTGCATTAGTAAAGTTTAACTCAGAAAAATAAGTTAAATTTCTACATGAAATAGTCTAATTATGTAAATACAAAAATTTTAAAACATGATTTTCTTGCAAGAATAGGTCACATTTAAAGAAAGAAGTTCCATTTAAAATTTTATGCAAATCTAAGAAGTATAACCTACCTATTCTTTCTACATGACAGCAAACAAATGGCCTTTTAAATTACTGTTTTTTTCTTCAGATGCAGTAGACTATTAAATAGAACAAAGCTAATACATCACACTTCATTACATACATATGGAAGACATCAAAATTAACTTTTTCAACATGCCTCGAAACTTTTTCAATAAAATATTGCATTTTTGAAATTTCTCACTTATTTTATACTCACATCATTTAAACTGTCACCTGCCAAGGACACATGCCAGTGGCACAGTTTTAAAGTTGTAATTTTAAAAATGATTAAAAATTTTACACACACTCACAGTTACTTATAAAAAATTGTCAATATCTTGTGTCTTAGAGGATACTGTTATCAATTAAGAAATGGGTTTACGATTACCTCTGCTTTTCAGGGATAAATGAAAACATTAAGAGGTAAACCTAAAAGTTAATTAATTACCTACCTAGTCTTGTTTTTCAAAGAATATACATATTACAAAGTGAATAAAAACTTTTTTGAATATGCCAGCTCACTATAGTTTTCAAAGACGATAAGTGCTATAGATACAACTAATAAATATAATAGTAAAATATCTCTCTCAATCCTTTCACTCCAATAAGAGTATTGGTGACACTATGCAGTTGCTGTCTCAAAATTCTTCAGGGAACCCACTCCTGCGTGCCCTGACTGGACCCATGCATTCCCATACCAAGGATAGATCTTACTTGGTTGGACCATCTTCTTGGAAAGCATTCCCTTGATCTTCTACCTTCCCCATTAATACAAGCTTTTCCATGGCATTGACTTTCTCATAATGTGACCAAAATATTTCAGGTACTGACTATTCATTCTATTTGAAAGTTGGTCATTTATACTAAGCTCTTCAAGAATCGATACATTAGTATGGTGCTTGGTACATGATACTCCATAATTTTTCGATATGCCCAGATCTTAAATGCATTGATTTGTCTCTTGTCAGCTTGTTTAATGTTCCATGTTTTCGATGTGCTATTTGCTGCAGCTGGATCTTTCCAGACCTTAGTGAGTTTGATTGTCGAGTTTCTAGCCATAGCCAAACGTCTTCTTACTTGAAATTCACAGCCATCATTGTTAGTCATGAAGGATCCCAAATAATTGGTGTACAACAGTAAAACCAGGAATTTCATGTAGGTGTAACAGATCTTCATTATAGCTAACAATTATTATTTTGGTTTTCTGTCTATTAATTGTCAATCCACAGTTTTTGCTAGTGATTTCCAGGTGCTTCATAATTGATTCTAGGTCTTATATTGAAGTTACAACAGTATCATTCCATATCCAAGGTTACTTAGCTTTTTTCCACTGATTGTGTAATTAATACAGGGAACAATAAATTACTAATAATAAAATAGAATTACTTACCTAAAAACCAGTTTAGGTGGCTGACTATTGTCTTCATTCTCTTCATTTTTTAGATTGTGCTCAATTATTTGCTGATGTTCCTTAATGTGCTGCTTCAGATCATGTTCTTGATGGGTTTCAAAATCACACTTAGTACACCTTAAACATAAATAAAAACATAGATTTAAAAATGTTAAACATTTAATTATGCGATAAGTATGTATGTCTTTTGACTTTTACTTTATTAGCATATTTGCTATTAATATATTTTATCCCAGCTTTGTCACTACTATTGTATTTAGTCATTTATAACTATTTTTTCATTTAAATGTATGTGAAATAACACACAATCAATTATTTTATGTTGAGTTAACATAACCATAATATACAAAATTGTGTTTAGCAGTAATTGCAAAAGTATGATCTCTAAAGAAAGCTTGTATTCTTGTGTGTAGATAGAACCTGTAGAATAAAATTCCTTCCAGAATAAGACAGCCCAAGTCTGGCAGATTAATTAGATACTTTATTATATATTCGATATATATTTTATTTCCTGTATGGTGTTGTTTATATTTACATAATCTGTTTCAAATTTGTAATTATATTTTATACCTTTAGCTGGCTGCAATATAAATTTTTTTACTTTTTAAATATTTTTTATTATTTCAATTATTTTAACTCTCATGTCACCTTTGTCTTTGTATATAGTCATGTTAATTATATATTTTATTATTTCCATAGCTTGAGGCTGTGTTAGGAAATTTTAAAATTTATATATGGAGTTTTTATTGGGTATCTTACCAAAGAAAGTAAGTGTTGAAATGAATTCTGACAGACAGTGGTCAATATTTATTGTGTTTATTTTACGAATCATACACAATTTGACTTATAATGGATTAATATTATAAATCAAAGAAACCTTTCTTATAGGTTATTTTATGCCTTTAAAAGTCTGTATTATCATATTATGACACAAAAATACTAAGTATTAAATGTCCTACATTTGAAAAACAATATTTTCAATAGTCTATAAATATCTATAACTATAAGAGCCATACCTAAAAACTTCAGGACATGGAGTTTGCAAATCATGAGTTAGACTATGCTGCCTCCAGTCATTTACATCACAAGATTGATATTCACAACTGTTAACAGGACATCGAAAAATTTCTGAAACATTTCTATCAACTGGTGGCTTAATTAAAACTGTCTCAAAGCTATTAGTGTTCTGCGTAAGATCATGAGGTTTAACGTTTAATTCATGATCAGGTTCAAATTCTCGAGAACCAAATACTTCAATCAAAGGAATGTTTTGATTTGGATTATGAGGTTTTATATAACTCTCATCAACAGATTCTAAATTAGGTTGTATGGTTATCCTATAAGGATCAACAGAAAGTTGCACATTATGCGTCAGTATATGTTGCTTATAATGCGATTCTTGATTAGTTTCAAAATTACAGGTATACAATTTAAAGTTTTTGAGGGCACTTGCACTGCATAGGGGACACTATGAGGTTTCATATAAGCCTGGGGTTGTGTATTAGAGTCATAATTAGTTTGGTTACGTTTATAATGTTCCATTAGAACTTGTAAACTGTGAGTTAAACTGTGTTGTTGTAAATAGTATTCATGATTGGTGTAAAAGTTGCACTGAGAGCACTTGTAAGTTTCTACAGGCACTTGGCGATTTCCGCCTGTTGAATTTTCATTGTTGGACATTCTAAGAGCCTTTTTTCTTGCATTTAATCACTTTTAAATACATAAAATTGTTAAAAAAATAGAAAAAGCTGCTTTGTTTGCAACTTTCATGTCAAATATTTCTGGCCATTTTCTTTAATAAATTTGGTTAAAAGTTATGGTTGTAAATACACCACTTTAATTTGCTTAATGTTCATAAAAAAAAATGTTGGTAATACTGTTCTAATTTCTAACGTTTGAATCCATTAAAACAGTCGTGACGTCAAACACGGATCGAACACTGAGGAACTGTAAATGACGAAAAACTGACGTTATGTTCAAATCTCTTTACCCACTTATTTAACCACTTATACTTTTATTATAAATAATTGTGTTTAAAACTTTTTTATTATTCCAATCCAAACCAGAAAAATTCTAAACTGTTGCAACTATACAAAGATTTTCAACTTCAGCCCTTTTCCTTTGCAGGGATGCCACTCAAAAACTATAGATTCCTTTCCTACATCAAATATTATATGTGTACCAAATTTGATCTCGATACCTCATTTCGTCCAGGAGTTATTGTGCCAACAGACCTACAGAGATGGAATCTTCGTGATCTATGGAGGAGACCCTAATACTTAAAGAAATATAAACAACTTGAAGAGCATTTTTTCCCGACTACCTTTAGCAAAGGAAGTAAAAAAGTTTTAAGCTGCTTGTAATAATAAATTCTTTATTCTTTGCGTACAGTGAAATTAACATAATTCTGAGTGGCAGTTTTTTATGTTATACATTATTAAATTTTTGAAACCACAAAAATTGGTCCGAAATTGCCTGATGTCGCCGAAAATGTATTTTACATATAACTTATAGTTGTTACATGAATGGTTGGTTTTACTATTATTGTACTGTCAAATTTTTTAGTGGGTTATCACTGTCATTTAAGTGTCAAAAATCACGGAAGTTTTCCCGCGTCTTTTGTTGTATTTGGAAGATTTCATCAAGCTTAATTCATTAAGTTTTAGTTTTTTTTTGTGTTTTAAATTGTGTTGAGTATCAGTCAAGTATTTTAAAAATTATTTATCAAAAACTTCTATTGAGCATTGGCATCTTATACTTAGAATTAATACTCTAAAATGCCATCGCCAGTGGGGAACAGAACTCCTAGACGTGAAGGATCTCGTACCCCTCGACGTGAAGGTGCACGTACTCCTAGAAGGACTCCTCCTGGTACTCCAGGCACTGATGGCTCACGAACACCAAGAAGAGCAGGTAAAAGACTTGATACAGTAAAATTTTCAGCTTCTTAGTCACAGTATCTACATACATACAGTCTTTATAAGGCTGCAATTTGCGGTAGATTTTGGACTCAGGATTTAGCGTAGTAGTTACCAAAAATACTTTAAATTTTTATTTATATGATTCAAGGCCAATAATCTAATAAGCAAAATATAATACTATCTCCACCCTTGGGGCGGCCCCACGATGTAATTCTTAACAATACCTTACTATTACTAATTTCGACTTTATATGTTCCCTAGGAGTCCCTTTGACTCTTGAATAGGAGTAATAAAAAAGAGCGAGTGGGGAGGACTATATGTCTATGTCTAGAGAATATAAAAAGCTGAAATTTGGGTCTTGAAGACTACATATTACGCCAGTTCAAAAATGTGGGGCTTCAATTCACAAATGGGTAGGAGATTGAGCCATCTTAAGGGTGGAGACAAAACTAGTTTATTATTTATTTTTATTTATTTATTTACTGGACAGGCCCGTTAACTCATAAAGACAAAATACAAAAGTTTACATATATAAATGAATATAATGAACTACTTAAAACTAAAGGCTAAAACTAAGAAATTCAGAAAAGAACCCCGATCTGCCTCTTAAATAGAGACAAGGAGCTGGAGAACAAGTCCAGTGATGGGCAGTTATTTACAATGCCCATAGATCTTGTCATGAAGGTATTAGCTCCGTAGGTTGTCTTATGATAAGGTTTGAAGAAGAACAACGTAGATCTCTTATGTCTAGAGGGTGCATACAAATTAATCTGAGATAAAAGTTCTGGACAATTTACGATGGAATTTAAAATTTTAAAGAACATTACAAGATCGCACTGAACTCTCCAGTTAGACAGGGTATTCAAGTTTAATATAGATGACAGTTTTGAATAACTAAAAGAATCATTGTTAAAGAATTTAAAATTAATATGACTTAGGTAAATTTACTCTGAACAAGCTCCAAGCTCCTAGCATGGCAAGCAAAAGGTGGGTTCCACACACATGAGCAATATTCCAAGAGAGGCCTAACCAACAAGCAGTACAGCATTTTTATAGAGGTAATGGATGAAAATTCTGATGAGCAATGCCTAATGAACCCAAGCATCCTCAGAGACCTAGATGTTACCTCAGTTATATGAGGAATAAAACTCAGTGCCAAAACTTAACCCGCAGATCCCTAACATTAACCAAGGACACGAGGGAAGTCCCATTTATGCTGTAATCAAAAAACAATGGATTGCGCGATCTCAAAAAAGACATAGAGAAGCATTTAGAAGTATTTAAAACCATACCATTTAACTGACACCAGACACTAGTCTATCCAAATCACCCTGCAATCCCACACAATCCTCAATCGATCCAACCGCCGTATACAACTTCAAATCATCAGCAAAAAGCAAGTACCTGAGAGACCAAAAGCAGTCGGCCACATCATTCAAGAACAGGTTAAACAGCAGAGGCCCCATATGGGAGCCTTGAGGCACTCCCGAGGGCACAGTAATGTTGACAGACTTAAAATTATTAACTTGAACCACCTGAACTCTGCCACACAAATAACTCCTAATCCAGTTATTGAGCTTCTTAAGAAGAACACCTTATCAAAGGCCTTAGAGAAATCGGTATAGATGGAATGTACCTCAGATCCACTCTCCAAGGTCCTCGACAGGTAGTCCGTATAGGAAATCAAGTTCAATTCAGCAGACTTGCCTCTCTGAAAACCAAACTGTTCATCTAATATAGATGGTCCCAAGTTAGATGCCAATACTTTAGTTACTAAGTTTTCAAATAATTTTGGAACAGTACTCAAAATACTTATTGGCCTATAGTTTGCGGTATCTGCCCTGTCCCCTGACTTGAATATCGGGGTGACAAAACTGGTCTTCCAATACTTAGGAAAGTAACCCTCCTCCAATGACTGGTTAAACAACATGCATAATGGTCGTGATAATACGAAGCTACATGCCTTTAGTAATTCAGGAGGTAAACCATTAGGACCAGACCCCTTTCTGTGATCCAACCTCGAGAGCCCCTCGTAAATTTCAGAGATTGAAATCTTAAATTTAAAGATATTATGAATATTAGTAGAGGGTAAGGCTGGATAATCAAGTAACTCATCAGAGTAAACAAAGCCGAAGTAACTCGCAAAAAGATTAGCCACATCAATGCCCAGGTCCACAGATTGTTCATTATAAAACATCCTAGGAGGGTCATTTGTGCCACGCTGTGCGCCAACAAAGTCCCAAAAGCTTTTCACGTTATCTTTAATAGAGAGTTCAATGTTGGAGATATAATCAACATGGCACCTACGTGATAGATTCTTACACTGTGATCTTAAAGCAGAGAAGTAATAATAGTCCTGAGGTTCCCCAGATGATCTAAACCTTTGTGTGCTTCTTTTTTATGAATTATTAAGTTTTTCAACTCAGGAGAAAACCTCCTAGGGAATTATCTACTAGATACCTTCTTTAACGGAACATACAAATCTATGACCCTATAAAGTACATCATAAAAAATATTCAACATCTGGTCAACCCCCAGTTTGAAAGCAAATGATCCCACGATACCGAACCCAGAACATGATTTATCGAAATATAATCTGCAGACTTAAAATCATAATAGAATTCAGTACATTGGGGTGAAATAACTTTTTTATTAGTTATAAATATTAGCTTAAATTCAAGAGGTGGATGGAAATCATCGGGTAGGATCAGAAGATCATCAGCCATCCCCAGAGATAGACCATGATAGACCATGATAGTTGGCTTAGAACCAGATCAAGAACAGAACCAGTTTTATTAATTACATTATTCACTTGTGTGTATGAACTACTTTGTCATTTCAAGAAGTTATTCAAACCTTTTGAAAGAGTTTGCAACCCTTTTCAAGACTTGCAAGTTCTCATAGTAACTGCAATCATTAAGATTTACTTGGGCTTCAAGCTTGAAAGTCTTTAAAAAGTTTTATTATGTTCTAAAGGGCTTGATGCATTTTTTTAATTACTGGTCATATGTGCGGAGTATTTCAATTACAAAACCTTCAATTGGCTCGAAGTAGAGTTCAAAATCAGTTACAAAAAAAGGATTAAAGTGGAAGAAACTTTAAAGTATTTGATTTCTGTTCATCTCTCATGTGTGCAGTTAGTATTTTGGGTTATAATGTTTTTAAAATAAATAAATCGTCTGAATCATTTTTTGAAATAACTTATCTACAATTTTTTTTTCTATGTAGAAAAATATTCCTACATCTAATTTTTTTTATTAGGTGCTCGCACCCCACGTCATGCTGCTCAAGAAGAGGAAATTCCTGAGACTCCTTCAAGAACACCACGTAGACGTACTCCAGCTAAAAGTGTTGTATCTTCAATTGATACACCTATGAGGTATGGTGCTTCTAGAGGAACTATTGAAGGTGAACAAGAAATACCTGCTTCTCCAGCACATAGTTTGGCTCCTACTAGTCCAGGAACAGGTAAAATACACTACAAGAGTAACAATAATATCTTTCTTCTTTGATAGGATGATAGTTGGAAGATTATATTAAGAATTTTAAAATTTAATAAATATTTAAAAAAGTAATAGGTACCTCTCTTTGATTCAACAAAATCATGTTCTCCTGCAAAATTTGTATTTGTTAGACAAGCCAAGATATTGTCTAACAAGAACTCAACTGTCAATATTTAAAACATTTTGGGCCTACTGACTCTGTTTAAAGTTATGCCAGACAACGACAGAGAATCATTCAAATGCATACAAATTCAATAATTTGGTTTCATGTTATATAGTATGATATTGAATACCTAGTGTTTTATTTGCATTTATTGATTTATTCTTGATACTCTAAAAAGTGTACATTGAAAAATTAAGTATCAGCTTGTATGTACCTATTTCACAAGGTTTATTTTAGGATTAGCTATGAGTGAAATTGATCTAAGTTCACCTCTGAACTATGGTACTCCAAGTTCAATGGGATCAATAAGAACTCCTCGTTCTGGAATAAGAGGCACTCCAATAAGAATGAGGCCAGATGTTAGATCAGATAAACGCATTCGTCAAGTTAATGTTGGAGGTGAAGCACCTGTAAGTTGTTACTTTTTAGAGATCTTTTGGATTAAAATATTTTATTATATGTATAATTTACCACATTTTTTAAATAGATAACAAAGAAGTTTGGCGGAGATGTATAATAAAAGTAAATTCATATAAACTATTATTATAATATATATCCAGCTTAACTCATTTTAACATAGTTTTGGTGACAAGATTTAGACAATTATTAGAGATTTTAGCTTGTATGGTATTTTAGTCATGGTGCATGTTTGTGCAATTTTTTGAACTTTCAAACTTGTTACATTAGTTTTAAAATTCTTAATAAGTTCAGGTACAAGTGATAAATATATTGTACATATTTACATGACTGCTTTTCCTCAAGTTAGAATATTTTAAAGAATTTTGTTCATTGTGTGCTTCTAGAGAAGATTTTAAGAAATATTTCATTTGCGTAAAAATTTAAAATAACCCAAATAATTATAGTACGAATTTGTTATCTATATCACTTAAATTATTCCTATTATCTCCAATCTTTTCTGTTTCGCTGACCACTCGGGCTCTAAGATAACGGACGGCCGCTAGCGCCCCCACTACCTAAGTACTAATCTAGGGTGCATTTTGTTCTGTTGAAGTTAGTCAACTAGATGGGATGATATAGAAACAGAATTCTAAAAGAACGCCAGAAGACGTCAACGAACAAAGTTATTGATAATCTTAATTTTCCAACCTACTAAGTTTCTCTTTTTTATTTTAATTTATGGACGCTAATCTTTTTTCTGTTTCTTTATTATTAGTTTTGTAACGCATGTCATACTCCCTAGTAAAATTGTAAATATACTCCTTGAGTTAAGTTCAGAGATCAATCTTATTTTTTTTGGTTATGGACAGGCTCTATGCGGCGGTAATCAAACCAAATGTCACTTATGGTTCAGTGGTCTGGTTGCTTGAAGCAGAGAGTATTACAGTGTAGGCTAAGTATGGAGAATCCATACAGTGTTGAACATTTTACGAGCCTAGCCTCCCTGCTTGGATTTGTTTGCTAACCTTTAGGGCCAGGAAATGGAGAATCAGTTTGGGCATAATAGATCTTATAACCTTACAGTTCCCGGTCCAGAAGATCATCCTCTCCAGATTTGCTCCAAAAGCAAAGGAAAAGATTCCTCTAACTTTTCGGGCGAGGAATTTGAAGGATAAATTGGAGCCTAATTGGGTTTAATCCTTACAATTCATAGCCGGTAACAATGGGATAGACAGACGCTCTGATTTGCTTCTTTGATGGGTGTGAATAGCTGGAATTGAGTCGGCGGGGGCAAGAAGTTACTGGCAAACAGTAGATGTGCATGACAGTTTTCTAATCAGAAAATACACTACAGTTTTTCAACTGGTCGTTACTATCTTGTTTACATCTATAATGGAGAAGATGGTCACGTACCGAGAGCAGGTCTGCATGTCTGCTCAGATAGTCAAGTGGCACTCCAGGCAATTGCTAAACCCAGAACGAACTCAGCAGAGAGGATGCGCTATCTATGAGAAAACAAGCCAATGTGATATAAGGATATCAGGGTGGGGCAGGACAATGAGATGGCGAAAAAACTCGCCAGGCTTGGAGTTATGACTCCTTTTGAAGAGGCCTCTTAGAACTCTTAGAATATCAAAGCAACATATGGGAGCAGTCTTTAAGTAATAGATCGATCGTTGCTCAAAGGAGCAGTGGAATCATTTACTAGAGTGCAGGCAGGCAGGCTTAGGATTTTGTACTATGGACTGGAAGGGCACAACTAATCCTTCTTGTTCGGATTCTTATTGGCTACCGTAAGTTCAGAAGGCACTTAACAATGGTGGGCTTGGAGGACGACTCGACTTGTCCTGCTTGTTTGGAAGATGTGAGACACCACTCCACTTTGTTTGCGCCTGTGAGGCGATGGCAAGGTATATGGAGTTTTCGGCGAGATCGAGGAGGTTCCGCGGGGACTATGGTGATTGAGGGAATGTTTGCTAGAGTCCGAGCTTTCTTACAACTACTACTACTAGTACTCCCCACTTACTGTGTGTGTTGCTTTGTCTGCAGCTAACTAACAAGCTTCAAAAGAATAAGATGCTTCTCTAATTGGCACTTTTGTCGTGAGGGCGTCCGGGTAAAAGCTATTTTACAGTAGTCTTTATATTATGCATTATTTTATCTGCAATCATTGCCAGTTAAACTTCTAAATTTTCTCGACTTTATGTTAATTTACAGATACTAAACAGCCTCGCCATAATATCCTCTTTTAGATTTTAACTTTTTTATCATTTAATTCTGAGATATTCTTTTAAATAAAATTAATGATAATATTGTTTAAAACTTAAAAATTTTAGTATTTTTTGCTATCTGGTTTTGGATCTAATGGTACTGAAGGACCCAAGTACTTTAAAAACTTTCAGTTAGATATTTAATGAAATATTTAAATTAAATCCTTTAAGAAGTACTTTTTTGTTTTCAGCTTGATACTATACCTGAAGGAAGCGAAACTGATTCCACTACTCCACATTTAGTTATTTGGGGTACCAATGTGTCTGTTGCTGAGTGTAAGGCAAAGTTCAAGCAATTTATTTTGCGTTTTATTGATACTAATGCTGAAGACGATGAAAGAACAGATGACATGAATTTAAATGAGCCTTTATATTTGCAAAAATTAGAAGAGGTGAGTTAGCAACACATTTAGTATTGTCATTAACATTATTAGAAATTGACAATACAGTTCCAGAGAGTTTTTCTTTTATGTGAGAAATTCTATATATTTCTGAGTGGGGATTGTAGTCCCACATTGGTGAAATCCTTCATTAAGGATGCGGGCGTTCTCTTTTGAATAGGAAGTAAAAAATAAGCTAAATGTGTGTAGTGTATTTTTTTATATTATTACAGTTGCTACAACACGAGTTAAGAATGACAGAAAGAAATAAGTATTTATATATTGATATAATATTCTCTCTAATAAATAATCATAATTATTTTTCTTATCTTTTGTCATTGTTTATGCTGACCCGATGAAGTAATATTTCATATAATTTACTAGCACTGCCGATATTTGAAGTTGCATGATGTTCAGGCATAGAAAAGTCATTATGAGGTAAAGGATATACTGCGATTTTATTCTTGATGATTCGTCTTTATCAAAGTACCTCGATTTTCGCGGCAACTCGAATGAACATTCCTTGCGTCACCATTCACATGATAATGAACATTATTTACGTAAACATATTTAACATATTTTCAACATCATTTTTTGTCTTCGAGATTTATGTACTCTTGTATGTTAGGTTAAAACGAATGTATTTTCAGAATTGTCAGCCTCAAAACAAATCACATTTTTAGATTAACATGCCATTTAAATTCATTTTTTGTTGGAAATTGTACATGGACCCTAATCAAGACAGTTAGAAGAGATCTAGGGAAATATCACATTACTATAATTGATTTTGCGTTTAGAAGCTACCGTGAGTAGGCTGTCGGTGGTTTAAACGTCAAATTAAGGAATAAAGTGGTTTTCTCCACATTATTTTATTTCGCCTTTAGCCATCGTATGTTTCGTCATGAGGCGACCATATTGCATAAATATACTATGAGTCACTCGATGCCCCTTAAACTGAAAATGGATCAAACAATTGTGTTAGGTTGTATGACCTAAGCTACAAATTAAGACTATGGTTATTAGTGTTCCATGCGGAACACTTATGGGATCATTTTAGTTCCCATCTGTCTGTGCCACCCGATTTTCTCCGAAACTATTTGACATAGAAAGTTGAAATTTGGACCAAATATAGGAACTGATGGCCAATCAGAGCCGTGTAGTTTTGAAAGTTAAATTTTGACTTAAGGGGTTAGCTTGTGAGGGGAAGTGAAAATTTTTTTCTCTATGTGGGTTTTCAAATGAAATTTTTATCATAGAAAATTGTGAATTTAACCGGGATTAAGAGCTACGAAATATCAATATATATATTCGGTGCTATCAGCATGATGACTGGTAACCAACCGATAGGTACCAAATATTTAGGTAGTACATATTTGTTTTAAACTTTTACTGCAAAGATGTCTCGCTTTTTCTATATTCTCGGTTATTCTTATATTAAAGATGAACGTGTGACTGAATTTAATAGAATAAACCAGAAATCATAGTACGAACACTAATTGTGCAAGACCGACTTGCACTTGACCAATTATTTTTAGTAGTTGTTAGTATTAATTGAAAGCTGAGTTCAAATTTTATTCGTATGGCTCAAGGAAAAGAAAAACACAGTCGAAGTCGACATGTTTTAACAAGCTGTCGTTTTTCACTATTTACTTTGATATTCGTATAAGTATAGACATAGACGAGTGAACTGATATAGATTTGATAAAATGACAGCTACTGAATAAAGATTAAAAATCCATAGCAGGCATAAGAAATTCGCATTTATTGAATGCCTTTGATGAAATGTAGTGGCACTGATAGTATTTTAGAAAAGCATAATTCCCTTCTAAACTCTTAATTTGTAAAATACCTGATTTTGATCCGATTTTCAAATTTTTAAACCTTGTTGCTTAGATTTGTTACTAGTAATTTCTTCAAATTGATGATTTTAGGGTGTATTCTAATCTAGAGGGCAAAATTTAAAAATTACAAAAAAAAGTTACACGAGGTTCTACTTTGAGCTATGTTTACGTGTGATTATGGTTTTAGTTACTCGTGAAAAAATAGGTAGAACCTTTAATAATTACTGCTTGTAAGAGTGATATTGTCCAAGTTACTCTAAATTGACACGTTCTAATCCAAGAACCACGATTTCATAAAAAAAAACATGAAAGCTTCCATTCTATGTTAACGTGGCGGTACTTTAAAATTAATTTTTCTGTGTGTTTATAGTGTTCTATATGGAACACTTATGGGATCACTTCAGTGTCCGTCTGTCTATCACACCCGATTTTCTCCGAAACTATTTGACATAGAAAGTTGAAATTTGGCACAAATATAGGAATTAATGGCTCAATTAGAGCCATGTAGTTTTGAAAGTTAAATTTTGAAAGCTTGCGAAAACACGAGTTCAAAAATATATATGATGTAATACTTCCGCACATTTTTCTTTGTATTATTTTTAAAAAATTGCGAAAAATTTTGAAAAAATTTTGGAATATTCTCCATAAAATGTAGATTCAGCGAAAATTATCACGAGTAGATTACGTTCGATAATTTATCTGGTATAAAAAAAAACTGAAAATTGTGTTGCTTGACGATATGGTGGCAGTTTTCATAATACACTTTTCAGTACATTACTGTTACCGAGTGATGTGTAACTAGACACATAATTTTATTTTATTTGTTCATAATTCAACAAATATTTAGGTAGTAAATATTTGTTTTACACTTTTATTACTAGATTCTAGATTGAGCTAGATTAATTTATTTGCTATTAGGCTCAGATGCTGTAACTATTATACGGTATTAATTGCGCAAGTCCAACTTGCACTTGACGGTTTTTTTTTACTTTTAAGTGACCTTAAAAACTTGAAAAGAAAATATTTTGAGTTAATTCTGATACCTATCAGAACAAAATCTTTTTTGATAATATATGCTAACGTTGAACCAGTTTATTTTACTAGAAATTGAAGTAATGTCGTAATGGAACGTTGTTGTGAGGAAGAAAGAAGTCTTTTTTCTGGTAAAGTTTAAAAATCTAAACTATTAAAAAATTGAAGAACCCAAGAAAAACTTTTTTAGTCTACGACTATCCTCTAATAAACATTCGCATGTACAACACTTTTTTAATTTTAGATTCACACCCTAGAAGAACCTTTTCTCAACGTAAATTGTGCCCACATTGAAACTTTTGATGCCAATTTATACAGGCAGCTGATCTGCTATCCTCAAGAAGTTATACCTACTTTCGATATGACAGTTAATGAAATGTTTTATGAACGCTATCCAGCCGCGGTTTTGGAGCATCAAATACAAGTTAGGCCTTTTAATGCTGAGAAGACTAAGAATATGAGATCATTGAATCCAGAGGGTAAAATTAATCTTGACTAAAATTATCTTTTTTTCAGTCATTTAACGAATTAAGGTTTCTATTTTACTATTACTACTGTATAGTAATGCAATCTTTGCACTCTTATTTATTTATTCTTTGCATAAAGATGACACATTCAATCTTACTTTTAGATATTGATCAACTTATAACAATTTCTGGTATGGTTATCCGGACGTCTAATATAATGCCAGAGATGCGAGAAGCATTTTTCAAGTGCATCGTTTGTCAATTTACAACTACTGTGGAAATCGATAGGGGTCGCATTACAGAACCAACTCTATGCTCAAGCTGTAACACAAATCATTGCTTCACTCTGGTTCACAATAGGTCACAGTTTACTGATAAGCAGATGATCAAATTGCAAGAATCGCCAGGTAATTATTTTAAACTTATAATTCATATATTTTCTCACTTGTCTTCTTGATCTATTTTTAAGTGCTAATCGAGAGATTTACACGATCACCGTCAGTTCGCCGTTTGGTGATCGAGAGGCGCCTAAGCTTCGCAAGATCGCCAAAGCTTCGGAAATCTGTTAAACAGGAAAAACTCGTAGAATATTTTTGAGTTAGACGTTTCTTTTAGGTTCGACTACTCATCTTACAGCTCTAAGAAGGTTTCCGATTTTATTTTGGCTGACATGGACCCTTACATCGCTTTTTCGAAGAAATGCTCTTCTAATGGCAAGCGTCGCTCGATTAAAAATGTAAAGAAGCTGTTGCTTCTAAACATTGTGTATACCGACAACGACGTGAAAATTTTATCGTCATAAATCGTAACATCTATGTTAGTGTCTGGAACGGACGCAAACAAATAATCGCCAAAACCAATAATAATAATAAACAAACTTATCCTTGCCTATCCAACAGTTCCAGTCTTTTTGGTCAGTTGCTAAAGCTTTATATTTTACAAGAACTGTTTGGGGCTCTGGATTCTATTCAGGAGATAACTATTCATCTGATTGGGGACCAAGAACTCACCAGCAACTTTGATCCTTTAGAACAGAGCTGTCCAGGCCAGAGACGTTTGCGGGCCAATACAAATTAAGAGATGGACTGGCGAGCATTCTTTTTTCATTAATTTCTCTTTTACAATTCTGTCAATGTTAACTTCAATATTACTCGTTGCTAAATGCAGTGCGTAAACAAGTGACTTATCCCTTTGCGGGCTGTACAAATAGGAGTCGCCGGCCGCGGTTTGGATAGCCCAGTGTGATGCACTGGTGCATGCTAGAAATATACGTCGCACCAATACATCACATTTGGATAAGTTTCAGCTTGTCACTCCTTGTGCCATCTTTTTCAAGAATATATGGAGGAATAAATTAATCAGAATTTTTTCCACTGAGTCCTATTTGCGACGATTCAAGACACCTTTTTCTGTTCCTTTAGTGCTTTAGGGATTTTCCTGCATCACGTGTGCCGTGCTCATAAAAGAAGACCGTTAAGAAAGTAAGATGTTAAAAAGCGTTCACCCACTTGAGTAATAAGGCTGAGCATCTGAGTAGTATCAGTTGGCTCTAATTCTTGCTCCGTAGTATCATAGGGATGCAGATATAAATCTTTACGCAAAATGCATTGAAATGAACTTCTGGACACATTTGTGACAGTGATGGCTTGTGCACTGTCTGGTCGGTATTTCACAAACTGATACTTGAACATTTTCTTATGTTTGCACGGCTAACGCTTTAGAGAAACTAAATTTCCAGTGACCAGGGGTACACTTTGCTACATCTTGTTTTTTCTGCCTAATGTGTTTGCGCAGCGCAATAAGCCAAAAAAATTTAAACTATTAAACGGGACGTTGTACTAATGGTTAATGTTAGGAAAAACCTACTCATTGTAATAGTCGAGTAATTTTGCTTTGAATTAATTTCCCTCATAGCTTGTAATATATTTAGTGCTGGGGGATTTTTTCATTTAGAATTTACAAAGCGTATCATAGAATGACATTTATTTTTATCGAAATAATTTCAATTCATTTAAATGAGCTATAGAGTTCGAAATCGTTCCTTCTGCTTGTTTATTTCCTGCTTCAACCACTTGGAAAACCCACCGAATTGTGTTTGTATTACTCTGGCTGCCGCATGATTTGCTTGTCAATTGTAGGCAAATATATCTATAAATCTTATTATTTAGTTAATAAGAGGGATGTGAGGAAGATTTGGAATATTTCGTAATAATTGGTTTGCTAACCAGTGAATAATTACAGAATAGTTATTTAAGTTGATGACTTGTACACTTGATTCAAATGGTAAATTGCAGAATTACATAAAAATTTTATTTTTCTAATTGAAATTTCTTACATTTAGATGATATGCCTGCCGGACAGACTCCTCATACAGTTGTTCTTTTTGCCCACAATGATTTAGTCGACGCCGTGCAACCAGGTGATCGCGTCACAGTAACTGGTAGGTTAAGAAAATATTTTTATTGTAGATTTCTTCCCTAAATTTTGGTATTTGTCAATTTACAGTTTTTACTGAAAAAATATAAAAAAAAAATAAAAAAAAATTCTCAAGAAATATGCAAAGATATCACAGCTTTGCAATAAATGTTGAAAAATAGAGGTCTGATCACTTTAAAATTAGTATCTTATGGGTCTATTTGTCTGCTATAAACTTGCTCCATCATACCATGACCATAACTTGAGTTATAGTGAAAAATACATTGTGAAATTCTGCTTAAAACTGGAGAAAAAACTGATTTAGTGAAACGTTTTAGGTATATACAGGGCTCAATCAATTCAGGTGAACCCGAAGCAGAGAAATTTAAAATCGGTGTATAAAACTCACATTGATGTATTACATTTCAGAAAAGTCGATCAGAAGAGATTATATGAAGAAGAAACTGGGTAAGTTGTAAAACCTTATTAATGCTTGTTTTTGTTACTTGCTATTAATATTTATTGGTTTAGTTCAGGTTACCAATATCAAAGGTAACTGTAACTGAAAATATTGACAGCTAAACACAGGAACAACATCAATTAAAACCGTTAAGTTAAAGTGTTAAACCAATCAAAAATTTTTTATTTAGAAAGCTCCGATACTTATTATCATTTCAATAATTAAAAAAATATGCATTATATACATTTAATAAAATTTATCAAGAACCTTAAAAAAACGCACAAAAATAACAGTTATCCAGTCATGAATTAAACCATTGTTGCAAACGGCCGTCCAAAATAATTAATTTTTTTCTTTTTAGTAAAGATCATCGTTTTCCTCCCGAACGAATCGAGTTACTGAACACTTTAGCACAAAAGCCAGATATTTATGACAGATTAGCAAGAGCTATTGCGCCATCTATTTATGAAAATGAAGATGTTAAAAAAGGAATATTATTACAACTTTTCGGAGGTACTAAGAAGACATTTAGCGTTTCTGGCAGAAGTCATTTCAGATCTGAGGTTAATATTTTGCTATGTGGAGATCCAGGTAACTACATATAGAATAGTTTTAAGATGTTTACAATTAAGGAATTACATCTGGTGTTCATTAAGCCATGTCTTCTTTTTAACACTTAACTTTTTAATGTAATAATAATAATAATAATTCACAATCCAATTTAACAGTCACTTCTAAATCTTCTACTTCTTGTTATGTTGATCTTTGCCTTCAATCCTCTCACATTTCTGTATTTTATATATTCAGTGCGCCACGAGTGTTTTTTAGTGTTTCATACCAACACTTACGGATCACTTCAGTGTCTGTTTGTCTTGTCACACCCGATTTTCTGCAAAACTATTTGACACAGAAAGGTGAAATTTGGCATAAATATATGAATACCAATCAAAGCCGTGTAGTGTTGAAAGTTAAATTTTGACTTAAGGGGTTAGTTTTGGGGGGTGAAATCGGAAGTGAAATTTTTTTTTTGCAAGGGCTTCGAGTAGGGTGTCAAATGAAAGCTTGTGAAAACACGAGTTCAAAAATAGATATGATGTAATACTCGCGTAAACTTTTCTGTATATCATTTTAATTCATTCTATTTCCATTTAAAAAACCGGCCAAGTGCAAGTCGGACTTGCGCAATTAATGTTCTGTACGTTGATTGCTTTTAAAATAAAAATTTTTGTTACGGAAGTATAAAATGATCAATGACCTCACAAATGAGTTTTCAACAAAGTTTTTTTCCGATTTTTACTGGAAATTGATGACCTCGAAAGTTTTGTTTGTTTTTTATATACTAGATAAATTATTAAAATGTACTCATGATAATTTTGTTCTGGAGAATATTTTAGAAGTTTTTCAAAATTTTTTGATTAGTACTTTTCCGAGATAAGGGGGGATAGCGATTTTTCGCAATTCTTTAAAAATGGTACAAAGAAAAGTGTGCGTAAGATTTATGTCATATATATTTTTGAACTCTTGTTTTTACAAGCTTTCATTTGACATCCCACTCGAGGACCGTGTAGGAAAAATTTTTTTTCACTTTCGATTTCACCCCCAAAACACTTTCAAAACTACATGGCTCTGATGAGGCCATCAATTCCTATATTAGTGCCAAATTTCAACTTTCTATGTCAAATAGTTTCAAAGAAAATCAATGTGACAGTCCGACAGACAGACACCGAAGTGTTTCGTACGGAACACTAAACATAGACAAAAATTGCTCTCCTACCACCCTTACCTCTAAAAGTAGTGATCAAAAAATTTCGAGAAAATTCTAGAATATTCTCCATAAGGTGTAGATTGAGCGAAAATTATTACGAGTTCGTTATATTTGTTAATTTATCTGGTATATAAAGAAATGATTTGACTTGACAATATGGTGGAGATTTTTTTCCTAATGAAGTTAACCGGGACTTATATACTTTTCAGTACATTACCGCATTGGTCCAATCACAGATAAAATAAGTTTCCTTGATGACTGGTAACAAACGGATAGGACAAACTAATTTTATTTTATTTCTTTATAATTAAACAAATATATAGGTAGTAAATGGTTTTTTTTTAAACTTTTATTACAAAGATGTCTCGCTTCTATATATTCTTGGTAATTCTTATATTAAAGATGAATGTTGGACTGAATTTCCTAGAATACTTCAGCAGTCACGGTACGGAATACTAATTGTGCAAGTCCGATATGCACTTGACGGGTTCATTGGTTTTGTTATAACAGAGGAAAATCTATATTAAGCAAAGCAAATAAGTCTTGGACCCTTCATATTCAAAGCTTGAAGAAGAGAAAATACTTGCCCAAATGAATACAAAATGTGCAAATGAGGCCATTTTTATGTCATTAATTGACTTTGAAAAGGCATTCGATTGTGTAAATTATAAAATCCTACTACAAAATCAATCATTATGGATTTAGAGGTTTAATGAATAAATTAATTGGTAGCTTTTTAGAAAATCTTCAACAACTTAGTCCAGTCAGAAATAACAAAGGAAAAGAAATTAGGATATAAAAACCATAAATATAGGCCATGCTGAAGTATGGTGGCCACACACTTATTGAAATTATGCAAAAGATATTTAACAAAATAATGGAAGATAGGAAAATCCCAGAGCTATGGAAAAAAAGCATTACAATACCCATCCACAAAACCGAAAAATACCAGACAACTATAGAGGAATTACATTACTAAACAGTGGTGCAAAATTCTTCACGGCAGTCATTCGAGACAAATTAGAAGGAAATATTGAAATCGCAGAAGAACAATAAGGCTTCCGAAAAAAACAGAGGCACGACTGATGCAATCTTTATAGTGAGACAAATTATAGAAGAGGCGATAGAATATAACGATTCCGCCTTCCTGTGCTGCATAGATCTCACAAAAGCTTTCGACCGAGTCAAGAAACAAGACGTACTCGATATACTAAGGAATAAGAATATACCGATTCAGATCATACAGGTGATAGATGACCTGTAGAGTCAAACTTGTACAAGAATAAATACGTCAGAAGGCCTAACAGAAGAAATCCCCATCAACGAGGGAGTGAGACAGGGAGATTCGCTCAGCCCCTTCTTATTCAACCTAATCATGGACCCTATAATTGAAGCTATTAGACCAAAACCAGGATATTTAATGGGCCCACACAATATTAACATAGTATGCTATACAGACAATGCTATCTTAATTGAAGACAATCTTCACAGACTACCACACCAATGTAACATAACAGCCAAACATAATATGAAAATATCGTATCAAAAAACAAAATGCATGGTTACTTCTAAGGAACCGAGAAGATGCAAGTCACAAATAGAAGACTCTATAATTGAGCAAGTCATGAACCTTTAAGTACTTGGAAGTTGAAACCACAAGCCCAGAACACCAAAACACTGCTAGTAGCAGCTTGTCTAAAAGACACGGTGTGGCGTAACAAGTACTTAAGGACAGAAAGAAAAATCAGAATATATAAAGCCATGGTACGACCCATATTAACATACGCAACGGAAACCAGAGCAGAGACAAAAAAAGCGAAACAAAAAATGCGAACTTCAGAAATGAAAGTTCTAAGAGCTATAATAGGAGTAACAGTTCGTGATAGACAAACGATTCCATACGAGAAAGATGTGGAATTCAAGATGTGGTAAAATGCTCCAGAACAAGAAAGAAAAAATGGAAAGAACATGTAGGAAGAATGGGCGAAGACAGACTGGCAAAAATTTGTATGGATGAACGACCGAAAGGAAAAAGACCGCCGGGACGACTGCCCACGAGATAGGCCCAAAGTTGGTTCTCTTCGTCCACAGAATGAGGCATGACAAACAGGGTTAAAACCCTAGTCAAACGTAGAAGAAGAAGATAAATACAGGAATTGTTCATGGTTCATTGCTGGGACCTTTACTATTCGTTGTCCATATCAATGACCTTTCTTTCTTCAAGTCCGCGCAAATTTTCCACTCTTAGTAGATGACACAATCGCAACATGGTCTCCTGGAGATGAATAAATGCAACTAATAGTAACGATGGTATGAAAATAATTCAAAATTGGTTCCAGCTGAAAAATTGTCAAGTCAAAGTAAATGAACATAAATTACAGAGCAGGTTCAAAAATTACAGTTGATTTAAATAATCATTGTGTTAAGATGGTAAATGAGTCCAAATTCTTGGAAGTATCTTTTTTTTTTATCGGTTACCTCTCCGCCTGAGTAGGGATTTTACCCTTCTTTATATTCTAAGGATATCGGCGAGGATGTAATACCCGTCAACGTTGTCCGAGTGCCGAAACATACATTTTGTATTTCACGGCACCTTTTAGATAACGCGGTAGTGCTGCCACGGACGTTATTGCATTTCGGCAAACAACTACTACCTATGTACGTGGCCAGGCCAAATATACTTAAATAAATTAATAAATAAGTAACCGACCTGCCGGGATTGAAATGCGAGACCTTCTGCACCGCAAGCAAAAAAAAATCGAAGGAGGGGTCCCACCTCCCACATTCCACTGCCGGTTCCTGAAGGGATCTCGACGGTGCCCCTTCTTACTACAATAATTTTAATCGAAATTTATTTATTCTATTCCGCTTTCGATTTTATTCGATTATAGTTTACATATTCATGTATCTATTTGTTAATATGGCGAGGTGCCGTCCTCAATGTAGGACTCTGTTCCGGGGTACCTACAACCCCCATTATACTTTTTGAAATATTTGTAATTAGTGGAAAATATGTACTTGAATTAATAGGTTTATTAGGCAAATCAAAATGGTCTATTGAGCTTTGCGCAGAATTTTTACTCTGAATATGAAAACCAAAGATATTTATCTTTATTTATAAATAACATTCATTTAATATAAAATTTTCCTTAAATATAAAATTTTTCATTGAATACAAAATCTATTACTAACTTCTTATACTCGATTTTGGCTCGACAAAAATTGTAACTATTTACATTTCTGGCTATAGGCGGAGCACTCCAGTCGGAACGAAGTCTTCTAAGGCTTCGATCTTTTCTCTTTTACAAAGTTCTTCTAATAACCTGCTCGGTGCTATGTCGTTTACATCTTCAACATCTAGTATCTCTTTTAGTCTGTTTCTAGCTTCTCTGAAGAAGTCGCAATAATATAGCCTATGTAGCACCGCAAGCAAGTACTACACCACAGAGCCACGGGCCGCCACTAATCCAGAAACACCAATTTCATTACTTGCTAAGAAGGTATAATCTAGCATGTGTGCAATGAACTCCTTAGCTGCCTATGATGTGTCTATTCCATTACATTGTATTTTTTTAAAGCATTTGTTTAGAGAGCATACTCTGCATATTAATAAATCGAATTGAAACTAATTGTGTCATCCTTGGTGATGAGTCAAACATATATTTTTGAAACAAATTCAACTTTAATAAGTAAAAGCATTTGCTCTAAAAATGTCAAACCTAAAGTTATGCGGACTTGTTCATGCGGGTTATCGCGTCAAAAACGTGGATGTCATACTTAAAACTAAGTATCATACTTTTCAGGGGTAGTTGATAAAATGACAACTTATTGTAGCTCTAGTAACACTAATTAATTTCATATCTGTAGCTCACATTAATTAACTATCGTTAAGTATTTTCTTTGTTTATAGGAACTTCCAAATCTCAACTGTTACAATATGTATACAACTTGGTACCTCGTAGCCAATATACATCAGGTAAAGGCTCCTCTGCTGTAGGTCTGACTGCATACATAACAAAAGACCCTGAAACTAGACAGCTGGTATTGCAGACTGGAGCTTTGGTATTAGCAGATAATGGTATATGCTGTATCGATGAGTTTGATAAAATGAATGACTCCACTAGAAGTGTTTTGCATGAAGTAAGTGAGAAAATGATTTTGATTTGCTAATGATTATTCCTATCTTGACTTTCCGGATGACTTTTGGGCATCCTCAATGGTAGCCAATGCAGATTTAAATTTGAATATGTAATGGTGATTTATTGTTTTAGTTTGGTCTGCTAATTTGAAAACTGGTCTCATGGTTGGTTAGTTTGGTTTTATTTATAAGAGCAATTTGTGACTAATATTTATAACAGTATTTTATGAATCTATAAGTCATTTTTTTTTTTCTCATACACAATGGCCAAGCTGGAAATTTGATAATAAATGGAAAATTGGTATATTGTGAATGTCCAACTGTTAAAAGTTATGCATAAATAATATACTGACGAATGGCGAACAACGTTACGTCATTTCATTTCTAATCGTTACTAAGTATATTTTTTTAATGGGTAGAGCACACGTGCTGTAGGGAAATCCTTAAAGCGCTACAGGATCGACTTGTGTGCGGAAAAAGCGATTCTCGTTGGTCTTGAATCGCTCTAAATTGTCCTCGGTGGGTAACACAGTCTTAGATTGAGGTTCTCCATATAAAAGACTGCTTGAAAAGGGTTGTATGAGGGGTGACAAGCTGAACCTCATATCAGTGTGATGTATCAGCGCGACGTGTATTCCTGGCATGTACTGCTCTGGTAGCAATTAAGCGGGCTACATGCGTCGAACACTTTACACGAAGTACTTGTAGAATAAACTCAAGTCGCCAATCGTTCTTCAATGGTCCAAGGAATCCAGGTGAATTCTGGGTCTCCAATCAGGCCAGCAGCTTTCTTCTGAATAACATCCAACAAATGCAGTGGTTCCGCAACGTTAACTTTATTAGAAAAAGCTGCCGCCTCGGTTTTTTGTAGAGTTAAATTCTATTTGGTTACTGTCATCCCAAGATAGAATTCCAGGTTTTTCAGGTCTTTGTTGAACGACTTCCTGCTTTCGGCGGGTATTTGCACGAGTAGCCGATGTTCGAGCGTTCAAGGAGACAGCATGGTGCACTCCAGTGTTGATAGTGAAGATATTAGAAAAAACCTCTCAACTGCCACTCGTAAAGAACGCTCACTGTGGATACACGAGAGCCATAATCAAAACTTTTCTCACATACCGTAAGAGGGTAGTTTAGCCAACAATCTGTGATGCCAAACACGGTCAAATGCCTTGGATTTCTGGTGCAACCACTCGAGATTCCTCCAAATGTTCAATTCGTTGATCCAAACATAAGTTAAAAGATGGCCTGTTGATCTTTGCCTAAGAAAGCCATATTGATGGTCGCTAATAATATTGAATTCCTCTAGATATTTTCGAAGATGCTGTTTGAGAGCCTTTTCCATAAGTTTCCATATGATTGAAAGTAATGCGACTGGTCGACAGTTAATTGGCAAGGTCTTCTTGCCTTTTTTGGATATCGGTTGAACTGTAGCGCATTTTCGGCAGGAAGGAAATATTCCCTTCCTCTAGGATAGGTTGAAAAGTCTATAGAAAAATGGTGTCAGTTCGCTCGCGTATTTTTTGAATACTGTGGCAGGTATTCCGTCAGCGCCAGAAGTTTTCTTGGTCTCTAGCTTCAATAAAATACGTTTTAGGCTGTCTGAAGACAATATCGGGTATCCTTGACTGTATATTGGGTATAGTGGGTGGCGTTTTTCTTTAGAAATCGACTTAGTACGTGAAGCAAAAGGTTTAGCTAAGAAGTTGGCTTTCTCAACAGATATACTTGCAATCACTCAATTTGTTGGGCGTTAATTTGGGAGCAAATATCTCTTGACATGGAGATGTTGCAAGCATATCAAAGAGAGCTTCTCGAAAGCTGAGAATATTATTTGAACTAGAAAGCTTTACACTCCACAACTGTTAATTCTGTACAAAGCTCAAATTCCATCAACTATGGAATACTGCTCCCATGTTTGGGGCTCTGCTCCCAAACATACACTGCATTTGTTGAATTCTATTCAGAGACGAGTTGTTCGCCTAATTGGAGACCCGGAAATGACCGACGTCCTTGATTCGTTGGAACGTCGAAGAACGGTTGGCGACTTAAGTCTATTCTACAAGTATTTTCATGGAAAGTGTTCGACGGATGTACCCCGCTTAATTCCTCCCAGAGCGGAGCATGTTAGAAATACATGTGGCGCTAATTCTTCACATCCGTATGAGGTTCAGTTTGTTAATCCGCGTACAACCCTTTTCAAGCAGTTTTTTATACGGAGAACTTCATCCCTTTGGAATAATTTCCCCAGGAGTGTTTCCCACCGAGTACAATTTACAGCGATTCAAGATCAACGTTAATCGCTTTTTCCGCACACGTGTCGCTCCTGTAGCGCTTTAGGGATTTCCCTGTAGCACGTGTGTTAGATCCATAAAAAAAAGGTATTATCTGGCCGTGTGAGTAATGGTATAGTGGATTTAGTGAAATTTTGACTAATGGTTTAGCAACCGCCCGAAGGGCCTGGAATTGTTGGCACAGGCAAAAAGTTTGTTTTTAATTCTGTAATTGTGTGACTCCTTGATTTCGTTGATCATTTTTTGCATCTGTTACACATTTATTTCAGTCAGAACTCGGAACCACAACCCAATCGACAATGAATTGTGTCCAACATAACACGTAGGCGAAAAGTTTTTGGTCTAGCTACTTCAAACACATTTTTTTTTGCAAAATTCGACTTTATTCCACAATATAGTCTCCTTCAAGAGCGATACAATCAGTACAACGCTTTTCTAATATTTCTATACCTTTCTTGTAGAAGGATTTGTCTTTGCCTTCAAAATAGGCCTCAATTTCGACGATAACTTTTCATTGGAGTCAAATCTCTTTTCCGCGAGCATTTTCTTGAGGTCTGTAAATAGATAATAGTCGCTGGGGGCCAAATCTGGAGAATACGGTGGATGAGGAAGCAATTTGAGCTTGAATTCATGCATTTTTGCCATCGTAACCATTGACTTGTGACACGGTGCTTTTTCTTGAAGAAAGAGCACTTTTTCTTGTTCATTTGGGACCGTTTCTTTGTGCTTTCTGCCTTCAAACGCATCAATAACTTTATATAATATTCGCTGATGGTTTTTCGCTTCTCAGTATAATCGATGAAAATTATGCCATGTGCTCCCAAAATACAGAGGCCAAGTCCTTCCCAGCCGACTGTTGTGTCTTTGGTCGCTTCAGGCTACTTTCAGCGGCTGCTGTCCACTCAGCTGACTGCCGATTTGATTCCAGTGTGTAGTGGTGGATCCATGTTTCATCCATTGTCACATATCGCATGAAAAAATCGTTTTTATTGCGCTTAAACAGGTCCAAACATTGCTCGGTGTTTTTTTGGTTCATCGTGAGCAAACGCGGTAGCCCATTTCGAACAGAGCTTTCTCATGCCCAAATGTTCATGCAAAATATCACCAACACAATCTTTTGATATCTTTAGGGTGTCAGCTATCTCACGCAATTTTACTTTACAGTCATCCAAAACAATTTTGTGGATTTTTTTATGTTTTCCGGTGTAACAACCTCATTTGGGCGTCAAGAACGTTCAGCATTATTTGTATCTGTACTACCGGTTTAAATTCAGCATACCAGTAAATGATGAGTGATTTTTCCAGGGGCAGAGTCCCCGTAACACTTATTAAGCCATTGCTTTGCTTGAGCGGTATTTTTTCCCATCAAAAAGCAATGCTTAATCAACACACGAAATTCGATTTTTTCCATTGTGTGGAAAATATGAAAAGTAGCGCCAGTAAAACCACTGTAGCTTGTAAACTAATCATCAGAATGTCATGACGCCTATCGTTTGAAGGAGGAAGGAAGGAACTTCTATAGATTTTTGAAAAAGGGCGACATCTATGTGTGGGACCAAAAACTTTTTAGCCTGCGTGTTAAGATTTATTATCATTTACATGTTAGATTTGGTTAATCCTATTCTGAGCACACGTGAAAATTACCATAACTGTAGGAATATTTTATTAAATAGAATTCTTAATGTTCGATTTGTGGTAACAGAATTGTTACTATTTTAGGTAATGGAACAACAAACCCTAAGCATAGCAAAAGCAGGCATTATTTGTCAGTTAAATGCAAGAACTTCAATTTTGGCAGCCGCAAATCCAAGCGAATCTCAGTGGAACAAGAATAAGACAATCATTGAAAACGTTCAACTGCCTCATACGTTGCTGTCAAGATTTGACTTGATATTTTTGTTGCTAGACCCTCAAAATGAACTTTTTGATAAAAGATTAGCGCAACATTTGGTTTCGCTATATTATAAGACAAGACAGGAAGATGATGATGAAATTTTGGTAAGATTTTTCAAATAAATTTTATTTATTAATTCAATCTTTAAAATAGAGGGGCCATTAGAAATTGTATGGAGACTATTTAGAATTTTTTCACACCTGCTTTACAAAATTTTGATGCTATAACAAGAAAAAACTGGTTCAACAGGTCAGTGGAGAAATTGTCTCGAGAAATTGATTTCGAAAAGAGGTGAGGGACGTTGGCCTCCATGTAGACTTGATTTGGATTTTTTTTCAATTAAGGTTAAACTTTTTTATGGGACATCTTGTATCTAATTTAATAGAGCAGTCTGTGTCATTATGTATATTGTTTTAATTGTTTTTTAAGGAAACCGACGTTTATTAATTAACGTCAGTAGGAATAGAATTAAAATCAAGTAATGTTACGATGTAAACAATTACCCGTGCTCTTTTAATTTTTATTTTTTTTTTTTTTTAAATAAAATACCTTTTGTATCAATTAAAGTAAAATTCTTTGTAAATGATAGTTTTTGAAATCGGCTCGTCTTTTACGTATTAACGGCAATGAAATACCATGTGAAAATCATTTGGTACTCGAACTAACATGTAGGCTGAAAAGTTTTTGGTCTATAGATGTGACCTTTTTCAAAAAATGCACATGATTTTTAGGAAGTACCTACCTTCAAAAAATACATATCAAAATTTAATGACATTTCGACAATTAGTTTACAAGTTACAGTGGTTTTAGTGATGCTTCTTTTGATATTTTTAAAACGATGGAAAAAATCGAATTTCATGTGTTTATTAAACACTGTTTTTTGATGGGAAAGAATACCGTTCAAGCAAAACGATAGCTTGATAAGTGTTACGGGGACTCTGCCCCTGGAAATCATTCATGATATGCTGAATTTAAACGCGGTCGTACAGATACAAATGATGCTGAACGTTTTGAACGCCCAAATGAGGTAGTTACACTGGAAAACATAAAAAAATCCACCAAATTGTTTTGGATGACCGTAAAGTAAAATTGCGTAAGATAGCTAACACCCTAAAGATATCAAAAGAACGTGTTGGTCATATTTTGCATGAATATTTGGGCATGTGAAAGGGCTGTTTGAAATGGGTACCGCGTTTGCTCACAGAGGACCAAAAAAAAACAACGTTTTGATTATTCTGAGCGCGGTTTGGACCTGTTTAAGCGCAATAAAAATAATTTTTTTATGCGATATGTGACAATGGATGAAACATGGATCCACCACTATACAGCGGAATCAAATCGGCTGTCAGCTAAGTGGACAGCAGCCGGTAAAAGCCGCCCGAAGCGACCAAAGACACAACAGTCGGCTGGGCAGGTTTTAGCTTCTGTATTTTGGAATGCACGTGGAATAATCAGTAACAAATATTATATAAAGTTATTGGTGCGTTGTGCAAATAAACGGCTTCAAATGAACAAGAAAAAAATGCTCTTTCATCAAGACACACACACCGTGTTACAAGGTTACGATGACAAAATTGCATGAATTGAAGTTCGAATTGCTACCTCATCCACCATATTCTCTAGATTTGGCGCCCAGCTACTGGCGGGAAAGAGATTTGGCACCAATGAAGAAGTTATCGCCGAAACTGAGACCTATTTTGAAGGCAAAGACAAATTCTTCTATGAGAAAGGTATAGAAATGTTAGAAGAGCGTTGGACTGATTGTATCGCTCTTGAAGGATATTGATGAGTAAAGTCGAATTTTGCAAAAAAACTGTGTTTTAAGTAACATAGCTAGACCAAAAATTACGTGTTATAAGTTACGTTCTATTACTCTCGAGTGTAAAATTTGTCAGTTTTTCTTGGTAATTTTACTTTTTTAATGTTCCGTACGGAACACTTATAAGATGACTTCGGTGTCTGTCTGTCTGTCCGTCTGTCTGTCACACTCGATTTTCTCCGAAACTATTTGTCATAGAAAGTTGAAATTTGATACTAATATAGAAACTGATGGCCTCTTCAAAGCCGTGTAGTTTTGAAAGTTAAATTTTGACTTAAGGGGTAAGTTTTGGGGGTGAAATCGGAAGTGAAAAAAAATGTTTTTTACTAGGTCATCGAGTGTGGTGTCATATGAAAGCTTGTGAAAACACGAGGAAAATATATATATATATATATATATATATATATATATATATATATATATATATAATATGTAGTACTTGGACTTACTTTTCTTTGTATTATTTTTAAAAAGTCGCGAAAAATCGCTGTCCCCCACCTTATCTCGAAAAGTACTGATCAAAAAATTTTGAAAGGATTCTGGAATGCCTCTCCACGGGGTGTAGATTGAACGAAAATTATCACGAGTGCATTACCTTCAACAATTTATTTGGTATATTAAAAAAAAAAAAAAAAAAAAATTCAAGGTCATCAGTTTTCAGTAAAGATTGGAAACAAACTTTGTTTAAAACTCTTTTGGGGTGTGTTTTGTGAAGTCACTGATCATTTGATACCACCGTAACAAAATTTTTTATTTTAAAAGCAATCAACGTACGCGGAACACTAAGTTTGCAAGTTCCGGTTTTTTTAAAAAAATTTTTAAATTTATTTATTTATAATCCAAATACAAAAACAAAGTACTTTACATCCTCTAACGTCGTGTCGACCATACTTTATTGAAATGGGGTTACTTACGGTCCCGGGTCTCTACTTCATGGCTTTGGTCACCTTTGTTAAGAAGAATCCATCATTTTTCTTGACAAATAGGAATGAATATGCTCCAGATATGCAATCACGACTAGAGGTAGAAACGAATTACGAGCGCCCTACCATGCTACTTCTTTCTTTGAAAAAGGGCCATATTTTAAATGCATAAAGGCATATCGGCTTCTCCCATTGGAGATCAGGAACATTGAGGGGATTGAGAGATTCAAAAGGGAAGCAAAAAGGTTTGCTCTCTCAGAATCGTTCTATTATTTTAATTTTGATCAATAATTTTAGTTATCAATAGTTGTAAGATTTTATCCTCTGTACGGTGTCTTATATTTTGTTGGCTATATGCATATATTCTACTTTTTTGTGACGTTGCTTTTTTACGTTATGTAATCTTGATGGCAATAAAGGAATGAATAAATAAGTAAATAAATAAATAAAAGTATTCCAGAAGCCTGGAGCCCGCAGTAGGTCATACCTGTATGCAGGCTTGGATAAAAACAACAAAAACTTAATATTAATAATGTTAAAAATTAAATTTAAACTTAAAATTAAAAATATAATGAGTAAAATAATTTATATCAATTTAAAGAAAAGAGGTGTTAAGACTTCTAAAATACTCCAAAATTCCGAAACACAAAGGTTCTAAACACAAAATTTTACCTTTTTTTCCCTACTTGTCTTATTAACAACTTTCTAAAACCCATTTTTTCAGTTTGTTCTTGATAACTCTATTACTCCCAGATATATTTTTAAGTTCATTTGGGAGCTTATTGAAAAGTTCCGTTGCCATATATACATGACTCTTTTTTTCCTACTTCTAGATAAACCCTTCTAAGTGCAATATTTTTATTTCTGGTAATTTTTTTTGAGGTGGTGTACTCGTCACGGAAATTTGCATAATTATGCATAAGGATCTCCAGTGCATATGTTTGTTTTATAGTTAATAGTTTCTTGTTAACAGTTATTGATCTAGCTTTATTAATAATTTTTACTAGTCTTTTCTGAATACGTGCAAGAGATCCTATTGCATTATCATATGCAGAGCCCACGCCACTATTCCATAGCTTGCAATACCATTAAAAAGGCCATGATATATCCTGAGCAAAGTGTTTCTATCCATGATCTTTACTAGTTTTGCAAAAATATATATCAAATATCTAGTTCTCTTGACATTTTCTATATTTTTTTTCCAATTCATATTTGCATCAGTTGTTACCCGTAAATATTTAATGTGATCAATTCTCTTCAATTCTTGTGTATTTATTGTCAAGAGTGCCTCAGGTGGAATTGAATCGATGTAATTGGCAAATGTAATGTATACTGTTTTTGCAACATTCCAAGAAAGTTGATTTGTATTCAACCACAAGTAAACTTTGCCCAAAAATGCATTTGCTTGTATGACTATTTTTGTCCAGTTCTCCTGAGTACACAAAATAATAGTGTCATCAGCATACGAGACTATTCTATCCATTGGCAGAGTCTCGAACAAATCATAAATGTAAATGAGGAAAAGTAAAGGCCCTTAAATAGTACCTTGTGGTACTCCAATTTTCACGTCTCTAAAACTACTTTTAATATTATTTGCTATTTTTACAGTTTGTGTTCTGTCAGCAGCTTCTT
The DNA here is from genome assembly GCA_019049505.1 of Pachyrhynchus sulphureomaculatus. Classification (NCBI taxonomy): domain Eukaryota; kingdom Metazoa; phylum Arthropoda; class Insecta; order Coleoptera; family Curculionidae; genus Pachyrhynchus; species Pachyrhynchus sulphureomaculatus. The sequence goes on from CM032446.1 coordinate 188,170,608, forward strand.
TAAAAGCATTTTTTATCATTTAAAAGAATTTTTATATGTCATGTTTATATATAAACAAATCAAGTCTTTTAAATTATCATTTTGATTCTTTTTTCAGAATATGTCGATTTTAAGAGACTACATCTCATATGCCAAAGAACACATACATCCCAAATTGAGTGAGGATGCTTCACAGCGCTTAATTCAAGCATACGTTGATATGCGTAAAGTAGGTTCTGGAAGAGGACAAATTTCTGCCTATCCAAGACAGCTGGAGTCGTTAATTAGACTCTCAGAAGCTCATGCTAAAATTAGGTTTAGTGAGATGGTGGAGATTGAAGATGTAGAGGAGGCTTGGAGGTTAGTAGGCAAACAATTTTTTTTTACAAAATTCATCACCACACAGTGATCTGTTATTAGATTTTTCCAGGTTCCGGTAAAGGCTTGGTCAACATTATCGGTAAAACTACCTAGAGCTAAAAAAAATTGAGGGATTTTACTTTTAATGAGATAATCTTCGTTTCTGAATTGCATTTTTTATATTCTTGGAAATTATCCTTGTTAAAATTTGTAGTTTTTTACCAGCTGTTGTCTTGTGATGATTCACGCAATGTTGCCGCTAGATCGCATCGAAGAAAAGCCGCGCAAACCCTCAAATCGTAATCGGAGTCGATATACGAGCTCCTTTGGTTGAAGAAGTTGATACATCTTATAGTGGCCAGGCATTGTCACGAATCTTCGGATTACACTTAAATTACCACGAAAAATCCGATTTAGGAAGAATTTGTAAAATTACCGGTACTATACGATAATTTATCCGTTTTCCTGTTTTCGTTAATTTATTGGTAAAATTTGAATTTTGCCGGTAATTTTAAAACCTTTTATACTAGCTAGTCTACACTAGTCATAAACCTAAAATATTGGCATTCAGCATTACATTTGGGAGTAGTATTCCAGTGAAGGCAGAAAAACCTGTGTACATTAGTAGTAGAAATTACGGGCGTTTGTAAGGTAGCAACGAGAATTTATATGAATTAACAGTACCAATCAAAACCGGCTATAGAATTTGGCTGGAGTAATAGTCTGTTTTGATTGGTATTGTTAATATCGCCAAATTATTGTTGCTATAAACATGCTCTTTTGTTTACGGTGTCGTAAAATGGCGTTTCTCTTAATTACAAACCCCCATAAATGCTGTTGCCTTGCATTTCTACTACAAATCCTCTTAATGATACTAGCATAAGCCATGACGTTTACATCTGTTTTATCGACTTCTCCAAAGCCTATGATAATGTCCATCACGATAAGTTCATTGAAGTACTTAGATCGACTGAAATACATGAGAAAGACATAGTAATTGGTAACTTTTACTGGAAATAACGGGCTGTGATAAAAGTGGACGGTAGTACATCCAATGAGATTGCGATTTGTCGGGGACTACGTCAAGGATACATTCTCTCTCCAACCTTCCTCAATATATACTCTGAACAAATAATTCAGGAGGCTTTAACTGGACAGAGTGAAATAAAAGTCAATGGCGAATATATTAATAAAATCAGATATGCAGATGACACTGCTATTGCGGCTGGTACTTTCAAAGACTTACAAAACTTAGTTGCAAGAATTCATCAATATGGCCTTAATCTAAATGTTTCCAAACCAAATACATGGTAGTGTTCAAGAAACCACACACCGAACCAAGACCTTTGACAGTGGAAGGCAGAAGAGTTGAGAGGATATCGACATTTAATTATTTGGGTACGATCATCTATGATACATGGGATTACGGAATGCCAAATTGAAAAGACCAGAGTCGCATTTCTTCAAATGAGAGAATTTTTCATTGCCAAAAATCTCCTCTGTTTTACTGTATGGGTCTGAAGCGTGGATAGTCAATCAAACTATACTAAAAAGAATTAATGCTTTTGAAATGTTGCTGTATCGTCGCATACTGAAAATCCCTGGACACAGCATATAACAAATGAAGATGTCCTTAACAGTATAAAATTATAAAGAACTCAATTTTAAAAAAATATATATATAATTATCTGGTACTAAAAAACAACTATTTCCAGTCAACATACCTACCACATGGTATCATTTCACAGGAGGCGTCTATCTTTTATTAATCAAAGCATATTGGGAGCTCACTTTTCAGAAAAACGTAAATACTAAGCTCCTTCATAAAAATGACATTGTGTAACAAATTGGTAATATTTTGCAAAAAAAAATGGTTATCTATAATTTTTAACATCTTTTTCATTTAACATAACACACATTCGAGAAACACAATCTGTGTGCTTACAGTGAGCAACAGAAAAGGTCGTTATCCATTTTTGAGAGACTGTGGAAAAATAGGGGTATGTAGATTTTATAGCTATTACCGCACACAAGAAAAACTTCAGAAATTAGCCAAATTTCAAACTTAAACTACAACCTAAGTATTAACAGATGTTGCAGACGTACAGATGTAAATGTTTTAAGGTGTATTTTCAGAGGCCCTTGTCCCCTCCTTCGATTTCAGCATAAGCACAATAAAATATAATAATACATTTTTTCAGTTCTTAACTATTACATTTGATTTATCACCTAAAAGTCACGTATGTTGTACTTTTTAAAGCCTGGACCTCTTGCAGGTAAATGGCAAATTTGACACGTAAATATCGATTTAAACATGTCGAATTTTGTTGTCAGACGCTCTTAGAGTCTAACGCGCGAGTCCTAAATCTCATTAAAATTGGTAATGGCTTGTTATTTATCCTCGTCATACTTGCATTATGGTTTTAAATTTACTTCAGAAGATTTAAATCCATTGTAAAATATTTATGCAACTATTTAAATCAGCAGATGTAGGTAACTTCAAAAGTAAGACTATAATGACACAGCCCTCAATAGGCATATTTTAGTTACACGCCAGGCCAGATTATTAATAAAGTTAGACAGAAGTCATGCACAGTCGGTAGGCACCAAACATTGACAGTGACAAGTGTTGGAATCTATACAAGAGGGTATGAGTAACAGGGAATATGTCGCTCTAAATGAGTTGATTAAGGACTGTGGTACGTAACCGCGCATTAAAGTGTAGGTTCTGAGACTGCAAAACCATAGATCACTCCTTTTCTTTCAAAGATTAAAGTTTATAGTTTTTTTTATTATTATCAGGTTACATAGAGAGGCTTTAAAGCAATCGGCAACAGATCCTCTCTCAGGAAAAATTGACGTTGGAATTCTCACTACAGGCCTTAGTAGTACTGCTCGTAAAAGACGTGCTGAGCTGGCTCAAGCACTGAAAAAACTTATAGAAGACAAAGGAAGAGTACCCACTATTAACTATCAGAAGTTGTTTGAGGAGATGAAGTCACAGTCACAAATAGTAAGTGTTTTGTTTAGAAGCCTGTTTTACATGTTCCAACTTCTCAACCAAGAAATTGTACAAGTTTACCTTTAATTTTTTACCCGTTTTGCTACAATTTATCGCAAACAAAATGGAGGCCTGCGGGCTAATTCTTAAATTAGCATATGGTTTGAAATCGACACATAAAATACATCATTTGGAAGATTTTACAATAAATTTTTTATGCATTTAAAATATCCCAATAATTGACTCTTAATTTTGGCAAATGTAAGTAGCATGTATTTAATAGCATATTTTTTTATTGTTAGTGTTCCGTACGGAACACTTATAAGATCACTTCGGTGTCTGTTACATCGATTTTCTCCGAAACTATATGACATAGAAAATTAAAATTTCGCACTAATATAGGAATTGATGGCCACATCAGAGCCGTGTAGTTTTGAAAGTAAATTTTTTTACTTAAGGGGTTAGTTTTGGGAGGTGAAATCGAAAGTAAAAAAAAAAATTAATATTATCAAGTTAAATGATAGCTTGTAAAAACACGAGTTCAAAAATATATATGATGTAATACTCGTGCACACTTTTGTTGTATTATTTTAAAAAAATTGCCAAAAATCGTTGCACTCCTTTACTCGAAAAGTTCTGACCGAAAAATTTTGAAAAAATTCTGGAATATTCTCCACACGGTGTAGATTGCACGAAAATTATCACAACTTTTTTGAAAACTCATTTAGAGTAACAAAATTATTTATTTTAAAAGCAATTATCGTACGGAACACTAATTGCGCAACTCCGACTTGCACTTGGCAGGTTTTAATTTTTTTATCTTAGACAGAAAATTGCGTAAATTGTTAACTACCTAGCAGCAGCTATATGTTAAGGTCATTTGTGTTGTTTGTAAGTTTCAAACGAGCTAGTATGTTAAAAATTAGCCCTTTAGTTTCATTTGTTAGTCCTGTTGGGGTGTTTTTAGTCTTCGTAATCGTTGGCAACCAACAATTTTAATGTTGGTTGTTTATTTGTATCCACGAGGTTTGAAGTCACAGTAACTTTGAAAATTGATATTTTAGCAATATTTATGTGGTTTCGAAAATTTGTGAAAAAGTTTTTCGTAACTATAATTGGTTGGAAAGTAATTTGAAATACTATCTGTTCAACGTGAAAAACAATACAAGTGGCGGTTTTGGTTTTGCTATTAATCGTAGTGATTAATGAAGTCTAATAATAGAAAAAATGAAAGTAATATTGCATTTATATAAAAATTTGACAAAAATTCTGTTCATTGTAAAACTGTGACACACAATTTGCTTTTAAGAGTACAATTTCTTGTTAAAAACTTGATACAAGCAAAACTAGCTTTGAATTTATATATTTCTTAACTATAGTAAAACACATATTCCTTGTCATTAGTGACTTTGCAACGCATGACATGCCTCCAGGCGAAATCGCCAGTACGATCCTTTGTAAATTTGTAAAGACGTGAAAACATCCTTCCGTCCCTATGATCAGTGACAGAGAGGCGCCTAAACCGCCCAAAATTTGGCACTACAAATCTGCTAAATGGAAAGAATGGAATATTTTCGAACTTTCCCTTGGTTAGACGTTCGTTTTAGATCCGACGACTCATCTGACTGCGCTAAGGAGGTTTTCGATGTCATTTTGGCTGGCATGGCAGCTTACATCCCTTTTTTTTGAAGAAATGGCTTTTCAACGGCAAGCCTTGGTTCGACCGAAAATGTAAAGAAGATTCAAAACATCTTGCCTACCGACAATGGCGTGAAAATCCTAACGCCAGTGTCGTAACATCTTTGTTCGTACTTGAAACAGATACAAAGGAATTCTCGACGCAACCAAGGCACGCAATCAAGGGATTGAAAACAAACTTCTTGCCTGCCCTAACAATTTCAGGTGCCCTTTTGGTCAGTGACTAAAGCCGTTAGTCAAAATATCACTATACCACCACTCACATGACCAGATAATACTATTGCAACACCAGTTGAGAAAGTCAACTTAGTTGAACTCTTCACTTTACATTCTACTGTCGATTTACAAGGAAAAAAACCACCAACTATTCCCATAGTGGTTAAGGTTGCCCGATATTTTCTTCAGGCAGCGTATCATTAAATATTAAGTTAATGAAGTTAGACATCAAAAAAGCTTCTTGTGCTCACGGAATACCGGCCATAGTACTCTAAAACTGCGCGCGCGAACTAACACCAGCTTTCTATAGCCTTTTCAACCTATCCTACAGGAATATTTCCTTCCTGTTGGAATAATAGTGGAATATATATCCAACAGCCGATACCCAAAAAAGGGAAAAAGACCTTGTCAAACAACAACCAGATGCACTGCTTTCAATAATATCGAAAGTTATGGAAAAGGCTAATCAATCAGCTAAAATGTCCAGAAGGATTCAATATTATTAACGACCATCAACGTGACTTTCGTAAGCAAAGATTAACAGGAGATCGTCTAACTTATGTAACACATATTTGGAACAACGCAATTGAACACTTTGACGCGCGGTTGCACTTGATATATCCAAGGCATTCGAGCGTGTTTGGCATGACAGATTATTGGCTAAGCTACGTACTAATATGCCGTAAGAGTTTGAAAAGTCTTGTTTATGGCTCTCTTATTTTCTCAGAGAGCGTTTTTACGAGTAGTAGTCGACGGATCTCTTTCTAATACCTTCACTATCAATGCCGATGTGCCCCAGGACTCCATACTGTCTCCTACTGTCTTTCTCATTTACATTAACGGTCTGCTGGAAAGGACCAAGAATCCAATCTACAGCTTTGCAGATGACAGTACGCTTATCTCTACATTCACTTTAAACGGTCGAATATCGACTTGTCATGTAAATATCCGCAGATAGCATAGCTATCAATTTAACAAAGACTTGGAAGAAATTCTGTCCTGGAGTGACAGTAACCAAGACGAATTTAACGTTACAAAAACTCTGGCGGCAGTTAACATTTCTGAACCCGACATAGTTATGTTCCATTCCTCTAGCATCCATCACTCAATTTGCTTGGCGTTAACTTGGGAGCAAATATGTCTTGGATAAGCATATTGCATGCGTAGCAAAGATACCTTTTCGAAGCTAGGAATATTATTTCAAACCAGAAAGCTCCACAACTGTTAATTCTGTACGAAGTTCAAATTCGACCAACGATGGAATATTGCTACCACGTTTCGGGTTCGGCTCCCAAACATACAGTGCATTTGTTGGATTCTATTCAGACGAGAGCTGTTCGTCTGATTGGAGACCTTGGAATATCGAAGGACGGTTGGCGACTTAAGTGTATTCAAGTATTTTTATGGAAAGTGTTCGGTGGATGTAGCCCGGTTAATTCTTCCCAGAGCGGCGCATGCTAGGAATATCCGTATTTTAAGCAGTCTTTTATATGGAGAAGTTCATCTCTTTGGAATGATTTGTCCAGAACTGCGTTTCCCATCGACTACAATTTACGGCGATTCAAAACCAACCTGAATCGCTGTTTCTACACAGGCGCGGTCCTGTAGCGTTTTAGGGCTTTCCCTGTAACGCGCGTGCTACACCCGTAAAAAAAGAATATCGATCTCTTTACCGACGGCATCTGTTATATTTTTACTGTTATCACTAACCACTTAAAGGAGATAGTACCACATCGTTCGAGATAATGCCCTATCTAATCTCTGTTCCATGTGTTCTGTTTAATGTATACGGTTCAGCGGGACGATACACTGGTTCATATACTAATCATTTTAACTATTCTTTGGTTGTTAATCTAATATCTGATCATAGACAACCATACCTAGTCTAAGTAACTAGCCATAATTAATATTTTACACGCTATAAATTTCTTATCAAATTGACAACTCTACTGGTAGGTTTATTTGTTTTTCAGATGGTGACCAGAGAACAGTATGAAGATGCCTTAAAAGATCTGCAAGATGATGGTTTTATCGTTGTAATGGGCAAGACATCTATACGTGTTTGCAACAACAGAGATTAGAGCGCTTTGTTTATTAATGTTTACTTAAACTATAGAAATGGGAAAAATACGATTATACAATTTCTCGGGTGTTTGATCAATCAAATAAAGCACAGTTGCGCCCAAACTTTATTCGAATCCATAGGCATAAAAAAAAGTAATTGATTGGTAAAATTTGAAGTTCAGTACGTTGACTACTTTAACTAAAACCCTGTCGGTATATTGTTAAGTGCCGTGAAGTTAACTGGGCAGTCAGGCTAAAGTTTTACTTATATTTTTAAATTAATGATGGCAGTTTAGCTTAACTGTTACATCGTTCAAGCACCCTTTAAGATGGGACAAAACTATTGCTTGAACCGGGTCTTTCTTGATTTCCTTACTAGAAAAAAATGTGAGGGATCAATAAAGTCCACTGCGTAATTTTTTGAAAATTGTTTTATCTCTGAGGATGCATGTCTATATGTAAGTATTCTGTTTCCTGAAAACTTAAAAAATAATTAAAGTTGTTGAAGAATATAGAACTTCACTGCCAGGGTTACATGACAAATTGTTCGTTTCCAGGCTTGTAGGTTGTAGTCTGAAATAATTTCTATCTGACGTTTCGTCGACAACTGTATTCTCAAAGGCGGTGCGGCGACGGTTGAAGTGATCGTGTGATAACAGTTATCTTCGGGATAAATGACGGATCGTCTTCTACTGCGCAGCAGTGTGGTATATCGCCTTTAAAAAAAAATACCTACCTCAGTTTTAGACGAAATGTTAAGTAGAACTACTTTCACATTATGGTCTATAAGTTATATAAATAAACAGGTCATTATCACCTTTTGTTATGTGTCTATTTAAAAGTTTTCCAATTGACCTGGGCCTACAACACGGGTTTTTTGATAAAACTTTACACCATAGTAGGGTTACGTAATGCAAATGCAAAACTTGCGTTTACATAAGTGAGTCATTAATAATTATATTGCTTTAAAGATACATGGATCGGTTAATTCCAAGCTATCCTACTGTATTTTTATAGTTCCAAGTACCGCACCGATTAAGAAAACAATACAGAGTATAATTTGTTATTAAAAAATATTTCTACATTTATTATTTTATCTTATTTTGACCTGTTTCCTTAAGCCTTTACTCTTTAAGTTATTTAGACCTTAAATAATCTTTTGAAGTTTTTTTTGTAGTTGTATAGTTCTGTCTTACGTTGCATTATCGTTAAATTTTTTACTTTATTTTATGCATTTATTTACTAGTTATTTTATTTAATAAAACAAAATATACTAGAAAAACTATCTTTTTTATTATACAACCATTAAATAGATTATCGATCCCGCTTAGTTTATTTAGAAATATTTTTATAAACATGAAGGTTTTTTGCGCATAAAACACAAAAAATGCAGCGGATAATGTTAAATACTATAGCTCTAGCATACTGTTCATGTCTGCACCAGTAGATGGTGCGCAAGGGTACGTCTTAGTGTTTTCGATTGCCAGTACTTTCTACTAAAACAATCTTCGTACTAGATTCCGAAAAATTTTCGCAAAAAAACCCTGATAAAAATGAGGGGGGCGTTGTTTTCTACATCTATAGGGCGTTTCTTCAATTTGGAGCAGTTGTTTCCCGCATTTCAGAAATTTGCGCTGAAAATCCTATTGAAAGTATATTTCGGCGATGCCAGGCTATATCAGGAAGGCGACTGGACAATGTATTAGCTAAACGCATTATCCAGAAACTATTGAAGAAAAAAACTATTTTCATTTTTTTTTTTGAAGAAACTACCAGTATGCTCTTGTACCACTGACTGAGGGATTATAGCTAAAAACACTAAACATTGTAAAATTAGCTTTATTTTTTAATACGAAGCTTGAAAAATTATATATTTTATTATATTAAAAAAAATATTATATAACTAGAATGAATATTTATTTAGCTGTAAACAAATAAATGTGTAATACTATTGATACTAAACAACCCATTTTTTTTTCTGTCAAATATAATGTAATTCTGTAAACTTAATTTACAAATAAGGATCGACCTAAGCCGCTAAGCTGAGTCGGCAAAAAAATTGTCCATTTTTTTTAGTATGTGTCAATAAATTTGTGAAATCCACAAATGTCTGCTTGTATCGCGTAACACAAACCACTACACCTAATATAGAGCTAATTTCCCGTAACCGAAACAGTCGGTAAAAATCCTTCCAAGATACTCTACTTTCAATAGCCCACGTTCTGTTTCATATTCTGATAAAAAAAAATGAAATATCTTCACCTCTAAAATATACTTTCATGTTATTTGTATTCACTATTTAACAATTATTATTATTAAAAAAAATAGCTTAAAAATGATTCGAAAATATCGCAAAAACCGAAATTGGTGAGAAAAATGTATGTCCGTGCTATTCAATAAATTATGACAAGATCTAATCTTTTAAAAAAAAAAAAAAAGAAAACTCTCGAAGTCAATACCACACAAACCGTGATTTCTTATAAATAAAACTGGTGCCTAGTTTCGGTTTAAAGAGAAAAAAAAAACAGAAATATAATAACTTTAATAAAACCTAGTCCTTATACATTAAATTAATTTTAAAAATATTTCGTGAGGTCATATGTTACTTACCCCGGCTCTAAAAAAAATTACTTATCAGCAATTAAAATAACAACTTATATTTATTATATTTCAATTACCTATCCCAGCATTTTTTATTTCCTGAGACTGCAACAAAATAGGACAGCAATATTTAAGCAAATTTTGTCGACTTAAATTAGAGTCGAAATCGATAAAAATTTTGGAGTCTGTCGATCCTTACTTATAAGAAAATTAGAAAAATGAAGAATACTATACATTTACTTTCTAATAGAATCAACAACCATTTTTTTCATCAGATTACTAACCCTAATATTCGCCGCTTTAAGATTCTGTTTAACAATGGTTAAATGCTCTGCACATGCCTTATTTTGAGGTTCAAACTCCAGCACCTTACTTAACGCCTCGTTTGCCTTCTCAAAATTCTTATCTGCTTCATATGCCACTCCTAATTTATACAACGCTTTAACATTGTTTCCGTCGAATTGTATAACTTTGTTACACAGCGGTATAACCATATCATAGACTTGTTCCCGAAAGTAGCAGGATGACAGATTATTATAAAGCTTTTCCTTTAACACCTTAATATCACTAACTTCAACATTGTCTATAACGTCAGGAGGGTACTCTACGTCTATTGAAATTGAAGATATTATTTTCAAAGCCTTAGTAAATCTATAAGCAGCTTCCACTTGATTTTTTTTATTAAAAAACTCGGCTCCCTTTTCTTTATGTATCAAAGCCATATTGTACTTCTTTTTAGCATCCCATTCGAAAATATAACCGTGAAATTCAAGTTCTACCAATTCTATGGTTGCAAAAATTTGTTCTAAACCTATCGTTAGGGTAAATAAAGCCATTTCTTTTAAGTGCATTGTAGCAATACATAAATCTAACATTCTACCTATTTCAAAATCGTTATCACCTACAGTTAATGTTGTATGGTTAAATGGTTTTATTGCTTCAGGACAATCTGTTATATTTAACTTAACCTTACTACCTTCATATGGTTTCTGACCAAATTGTCCTGGCACTAATATTTTTTTAAATATTTTATCATCAGGTGACGTCCACTCTTCTCTCATTTTTCTGGCTAACACTCAGACTCGGTTGTAAACCAATCAGCTAACACTTCCAAAGTTAAATTATAGTATTCCTTAGCAATTTTATCACTTGTAGCTATAGGGCTTGGTAAACAAAGCTTGCAATCGCTGTAATATTGCCCTGTCGACCTATTAGACGTTAATAAAGCATGCAGTAAGGTCTGACAACCTTGTTTGGGGCTTTTTACAACGATAAGTCTTATTGGCCACTGGAGAGCAAAGAACCAGGGATTTGCTAGAGGTGGAAAGTATCTATATATGGGAGTCTCGACGTTTCCAGGATTTACTGCGTTTACTATAACGTTTGTGTCTGTAAAAAGAAAGAGGCCAAATAATTTTTTGCTTAAAAGGAGTAAGAAACAGTGGTGGACATTAGAGGTAACGCGCCCCTCCTCAATACCTATCTATACTATGGGTCCTTTACTCATTCGAGTGTAAGTCTTAGTATTTTTCTATTTTTTCGTAATTTTGCTTTTAAAGGTCCAATGTAATAAAGTACAGAATTTTTCAAATTATGTCATATTGGGTACTGAAGCAAATGCTTGGAATTACCTTATTATTAAAGGCCAGCTTCAAATATAAAATGTTTAGTATAATTAATTTAATAAAAAAAGGAAAAATACCATAGCTAAAAAACCCTCCCTAGTGAGATCGTGAGTACGATCCTTCTAAGGTTGAAATCTCCGCGAACATATGAGTGAAGTACTAAAAAAATCTGTCTCGCGTACTTCGTCCGATTATGAGATAAGGTTTATCTCATATATTATTAAAGACCGGATTACATTCAAATGCATATTTACAAATACGTTTTCATATTTTGGCTATTTTTATAAGTTTTAGCATCTTTTACTTGAAACCTATTGATGTTGCATATTTGCGCTATATTTACAGATCCTAATGCAAGTAGGTAGGTAAGATTACGAAGTCTGCAGCAGCCGTGCGTCTTTTGTTTATGCAAGTAATCAGAATCGCGCGGAACAAGGATGGACGATACTCTTTCGCCTCATGCCTATCGTACACTCCTTCCACACGCTAATCAAATTAAAATAAGCGCGTTATAGTTGAAATAAGAACTTGCTATACACTGCACGTTTTACGCTAGTTTAAATAATCTTTCTTACATTGGTGCTAATTTTAAAGTGTACGATGCCTCCAGAGAAAAACAATGTCTCAACGTGGATCCTGGAATATTTACTTACGACGGAAACATTTTGTAATGTCGGATTTGCGAGAAATGTTTCGTGTGCGAAGAAATTTCAAATAAACCAGCATGTTAAGATAAGTCTTCACAATCGCAGGCAAGTAGAAGTATCTGTACTTCTAAAGGCAAACAAGAAAATGAGCTTTGCTTGGATTTGTGTGAAGCATTGCTTGCAAGTAATATTCCTGTATACCCCCCAAATTACGAACATGTCTTAAAAGAAATACAGAGTGACCTCAATAAAAGCATTATATGGATTTCAGCTAATGAAACTACAGACAGTTGTGGCTGTTACATTGCGAATCTGATCATGGGGAAATCGGAACTATTTATTTCGTAGCATGCAAAAAACTTGAAAAACAAATTTTTTTACCGTTGCCAGATTTGAAACGAGGGTATTAAAAAAATATTTCCTGATCCTCCTGTAAATGAAAGAGTGTACATATTTCTCTCAGATGCAGCCCTTTATATGATCAAGGCAGCCAAAGCCCTCTAGTTATTTTATCCTAATTTGATTCACCTTGCCTGCTGTGCTCACGGACTCCATCGACTGGCTGAAGAAGTATGTTGCACATTTGGAAATGTGAATAAATTGATTTCGTCAACAAAATACGAGTATTTCAGACTTTTTCAATATTTTTTGATTAGTACTTTTCAAGATAAGGGGGGGGACAGCGATTTTCCGCAATTTTTTAAAAATAATACAAAGAAAAGTATGCGCAAGTATTATATATATTTTTGCACTCGTGTGGTAAAAAAAAAATGTTCCACTTCCTATTTCACCCCTCAAAATTAACTCCTTAAGTCAAAATTTAACTTTCAAAACAACACGGCTCTGATGAGGCCATCAAGTCCTCAATTAGTGCCAAATTTCAACTTTCTATGTCACATAGTTTCAGAGAAAATCGGGACGGACAGACATCAAAGTGATCTTATAAGTGTTCCGTACGGAACCCTAAAAAGTACTCAAGGCACCTATTTGTATTAAGGCCTATAAAGAAAAGCTTACTACTGTGTCTTTACCACCTCAACCAGTGGTAACTCGATGGATTGAAGCTGTACTATTCTACCATCAACATTTTGATGCCATTAAAGGTATAGTAAATGACTTTGACAGCGCAGTTCGACAGAGTAAGGAAGCATTGGAAGATTCTTCTATTAAAAAGAGTATTGCTATGATTAGCATCCATTTTTCCTACATACCGGGGAACATTAAAAAGCTTGAAACAGTTGGTTTGACGTTGAATGAATCCATTCGGTTGATGAGTAAAATCCGTCAAATGAACTCCGAATTGTCAGAGATATTCCCGCATAAACTTAAAGAAAAGTTTGAAAACATTTTAAATAGAAAGCCCGCTTCGAAACTTTACTATTAGTCTAGGAAACAAAGGATGGGAGTACTCCTAAATTGCTTCCAACTTAAGACAACCTACCAGCTAGAATCTTTGAGACATTCTCCAAAACATTTGTACGGGTTTATTCTGCCATATGCTTCTATTAAAAAGAGTATTTCTATGATTAGCATCCTTTTTTCCTATATACCGGGGAACATTAAAAAGCTTGAAACAGTTGGTTTGACGTTGAATGAATCCATTCGGTTGATGAGTAAAATCCGTCAAATGAACCCCGAATTGTCAGAGATATTCCCACATAAACTTAAAGAAAAGTTTGAAAACATTTTAAATAGAAAGCCCGCTTCGAAACTTTACTATTAGTCCAGGAAACAAAGGATGGGAGTACTCCTAAATTGCTTCCAATTTAAGACAACCTACCAGCTAGTATCTTTGGGACATTCTCCAAAACATTTGTACGGGTTTATTCTGCCATAAAATTGATTTTGTTTGCCTGACGTAGCAGGGACCCCTTCGAGTTTTAATTATATACAATTTCTGAAAAAGCTTCCTGGAGCAACAGTGCTTTTTGCTGTCGACACGAATCGCGATATTGCAGCTGACCGAGGGCGAAACAAGCATCTACTGGAATAGCACGCACAAGTTAGCACTGTTTTGGACTTCCCAATATTTTATTGGAAGAATTTTTCGGCTAGTTATTTAAAATATATCTCTTCTATTTATAATTGCTCCCTATCATATATTGGCTGTACTTATACTGTCTACGTAAATAAATAAACTAGTCATTTTTAAAATAATATTTCTCGAATGTAATGAAAGACTGATTTGGTCAATTTCCACTTTATTTTGTTTTACAGAAACTGTATGACGCAATTTCAGCTTCGTCTGATACAAAATGATATCTAAATAGACTGTTACATTTTAATAAATACCTTAAGGTAAGTAAGTAATAAAAATTATTATTACGTACTAATGAATATTGATGGGAAATCCATTCTGAACTTTAATTGTTGTATAAATCAAGCAAAGGTGAGTTACTACGGGTTAGGTAGGTATCTTTCGGTTCATTTTAAAATGATATCTGAATTTTTAATTCTATTTATTTCTAAATTTTCCAACACGTTTAATTTGACTCCTTTGATTTGTATGTGTAGAATTTTAAATTTGTCGTGAAAAAGACGATTGGATTCTAATAAATGATTACTGTAAGCTGAATCGGTTTTGTTATTTAAATAACTTCTTTTATGCTCTAAAATCCGAACTGATACACTCCAAATTTGTTGTTCTATTTTGTTTCCCTTTTGCATTTTTAATAAATTTTCCAAATAAACAAGTTGTTTGTTCAAAAAGCTATGTCAATATTATATTTATTTAATTGGTTCTTAATTTTTTCTGACGTGTTACCAAAATAGGTTATGACTTGATATTTTGTATCCGTATCTTGTTCCTTTGGATATACTAAAGAAATAGCTTCATTTTTTAATTTTTTGTTGTTGAATCTATGGTATCAGGAGAATATTCGTTGTTAACAGCAATTTGTTTTATTAGATTTAATTTATTAATAAAATCGTCTACAGATAAGGGAAGACTTACAATTATATGCAACGTATTGTGGTAAGCTGCCAATTTTTGTTGTAGAGGGTGAACTGAATTTATCTTTATTGTAGTATTTGTATGTGAAGGTTTGTGAAAAATAGTAAATTTGTGTTTATTGTAATGTCTGGTTATTGTTAAGTCAAGAAAATTTTATTGTCGACTTCTAGTTCCACAGTGAATTTAATAATATTTTTATGTATTGAGTTTATATAATTTTAAAACAAGCAAAAATGTCATCTACATATCGGTATCAATACAAAAATGATTTACTAAACTCTGATCGATGTATTTGTTTTTCTAGGTTCTATTCTATTTAGATATCATTTTGTATCAGACGAAGTTACAGTGATAGCGAAACGCGTCATACAGTTTTTGTAAAACAAAATAAAGTGGAAATTGAAATGAAATTTCATTACATTGGTTATGAATTTCCAACAAGGTACAGTCTCTTTCATTTATTAATAGACCTATGATCATCCTCTAATGTACACTAAATATATCATAGAAGGAACCAAAGACATAGCATATGTATTTTCACCTATTTACTTTCGATACCGACGTAATTTGGGTAACGTATCATATTGCGATTTTCTAAGTAACTACAAAGATTCTAGGAGCGAATCCCTTCATAAGCCCCCTTGTGGGCGCTTATGATCATAAATATTATTTAATTAGAAATTTTAGAACATTGAAAACAGTTGTGCATCCTCGGTTTGATGCCACTTGTAATCAGGTAAAACTATTGAGTTTTAATAATTTTTTAGTTATTTCTTAATAAATATTTTGTAAGAATAAACCAAAACAAACTTCATAAAAAAGAACTAAACATACAGACATACTATGTTAATAAATAACCTGGTAATGCAATGCATATTTGAATAAAATATATATATATATATATATATATATATATATATATATATATATATATATATATATCCATACATATATATATATATATATATATATATATATATATATATATATATATATATATATATATATATATATATCTATATCCATATATATATATATATATATATATATATATATATATATATATATATATATATATATATATATATATGTATATATATATATATATATATATATATATATATATATATATATATATATATATATATATATATATGTATATATTATATAGATAGATAACAAAATCTTATTAGCATAACGTTGATGTATATCGATAAGTTTCATTGTATATGCATTACTCGTTCTTCCTCGGGAAGCTAGTACAGCAATAATTATTTCAAATGAGGTGTGCTCTCACCACAGAATATACTTTAACTGCCGACTCATATCAAGTATCTGTTGTCAAATATCAAAATGGCATAAAAATTGTTAATTATATATCTTTCCTATCAGTAAAAGCCATTAAAACTGTAAAAATGCAAAAACCCAATATTATCACCTGATTACTGCTTTCAACAATATAACAGGACTACGTTGGGATAGTGGAATCTTTGACACGACACTACTCAGTATATATTACTACTACACCAAGCACTTTATTTTTACACTCGACGCGCGTTTCGCTAACCATGTTAGCTTCATCAGGAGTAGTAACATAAGAGGAATAAGACATTTCAACGAGCCAGGAACACTAAGCCAATTTCACACGAATTATTAATGTTAGTATCTAGAACTGTTAAAATTAGTATAGGGTAACATTAGATTAGATCGTCATTTATTTAGTTTACTATTGTAATAACAAAGGTTTTGATAAAATAAAGGTGGCTTGGAGTTTGACGTTTCGTCACATTGATACTATTAACCAAAATATGTTAAACCTAAGGTAATTTTGCAGTTAATCAAATATTCACTGGCAATTAGTAAAACGGATTTTTACATATTCATTTATTCCTGTTTTATAATGCAAACATTACTGAGATGAATAAAGCACTAGTTAGCAATTTCTACTTTTAACATTTCTTCTGACAGTTTGGCAAGGTTTACAATTACTATCATTTGTCATTGTCAAAGTTTTAACAGATCGTGGTTGGCAATGCCAAAATACCAATCACTCAAAATTGAAAATAACGGTGTTCTAAAAAGCTGCAGTAAAGAGTACTTTACAGAATAAACAAAATTTATAAATTTTCAGATTTGGGTTAATAATCTCGTTTATCGAAGGGGAATTAACAAAAAGTTTACTTATAGTGATTTATATTTAAAAAAAAACGTTAATCTCATCAAAGACTTTTACAAAGTATTCAAAAGAAAAAAAATGTATTAGATCTTGTGTGATAACTATTAACTGATTATAGCCTCCTTACATAGACATAACTCAAACAATGGAGGAAACTCACTTCCATCACAGTGAACCCTTATTACTCAAAAAAGCAAAAAAAAATGCATAGTCGTATTGATATTTTTGCGTGTTTAAAGCGATTTTATTTTTTTAAAAAGAATGACCGAACCATATGTTCAATTCTAGAAACAAGTGATTGATAATCGCTGTTTTTCATCATCATTTAAAATTAACTAGTTATAAGGATATTTCTCGGTGCCAGATATGCCAGACTTAAAATTTAGAAAAAATGTAAATTATCAAGCGTCTAAACGAGGCATGGACTTGACTAAACAAATTATTAAGGGCTTGGAAAATTCCTTTAACAATGCTAACAAGTTATTAAGGTAAGGTATTTTTGAAAAAATTAAACACATTTATTTTTTTATATAATATTTATTGTTGGGTTGAATGGGATAACATTGTAATAATTTATTAATGTAGCCATTAATGTTACTGTTAGTATTTAGGGAAAATTAATTGTTTTATAAAATGCTGGACAGGGAATACCTTTGGTAAACAAACATTTCCGTTTTGCGACATATGAGGTAAATAAATTAACAATCATCGTAAACATTGGGAGCCTTCAGCTAACAGTAACATGCCCAATTGTCGCAACAGAAAGCATTGTGATTAAGTTAATGCAAAAGGAGACCAAAATAATTTCTTTTGAGCTAATAGTTAACCTTTATCAAATAAATATTCATACCTAGAACCCATACTTCCATTTACCAAATCAATCAAAATGCGTAATTTAAGTCAGTCTTAGGAGGGTTAATCCCTGTT
Source organism: Pachyrhynchus sulphureomaculatus (assembly GCA_019049505.1). Taxonomy (NCBI): domain Eukaryota; kingdom Metazoa; phylum Arthropoda; class Insecta; order Coleoptera; family Curculionidae; genus Pachyrhynchus; species Pachyrhynchus sulphureomaculatus. Next base: position 188,188,855 of record CM032446.1, read on the forward strand.
TGAGCATGCTTCACACGAAAAAATCTAAAGCAGAACAAAGTTTAACGATCTATGATGTGAAATTAGTGAAATGAAATTTTAACTCATATTATAATTAAAAATGCTCTTACCGAGTTTATGAACTACCTACCAAATATTTTTACTCATAAAAATTTTGAGGTTGGAGCTCTTAAAAGTGTACATACTTTTCAAAATGGATGGCGTCACATGAAAAAAGACACAATTAATATTAAATCTAAGCCTTTTAGTAAATGTATTTTACCAAAAATTGAACATAAAAATTTTAATGTTTTCGTACAAACATATTTGTCGTGGAATATAAAAAAATTCTATAAAATATTTCCAAAAATTTCAACAAGGTTTAAATTCGTCATTAACCTTAAAGTTAAATTTTACAAATAAATCTTTTTTAGCAAAATAAAAAATAAAATTTTAAAATGTCCTTGTATCAATATTGAAAAATTTGAACTGCAATATATAAAAAAGGAAATTTTATTATTTATTAAAAATTTTCACAATGCTTAGTGGTCTTGGTACACACATTTAAAAAAAAATGACATGATATATTAAAAAAATGAGGTTTATTCTTTACCATACTTTTCAATTAGCAAAAGTTTTAAAACGATTTAAATTTTCAGTCATTTACCTCATAGTTAAGCCTCAAAAATAAAAACAAAATTGAAAATAAAAATTTTAACGTCCTTGAATTAAAATTAACAAAATAATTTGACATGAAATAAAAAAATTAACTTGTATCTTTATCAAATCTTTCCATTAGCGAAAGTTTTAAAATGCGTAAAATCCATTATACACAAAGAACTCTATCGGCTAAATGCTCCCACTGTTAAATGAATAAGAAAGTAGAGTATTCACATCAAAATATTAATTCTCATAGGTTTCTGACATCCTGGTGTAGCGTTATATTGGTGTGTATGGGGAGGATATCTCCAATTCTTTAAATGATAGATGAAAAATGCTTTAGCAAGTTTTAAAGTTCTGAGAGGCGGACAATTTTAACACTTCTGCAGCTCGCTGTACTTGCCCCAAAAAAGTGTACAAACAAAAATTATTACTCACTCTTATATAACTTTTTAATTCTATCAGAAATACAATTTTGAAAAAAGTATTTTAGAAACGATTAAATGTAGACCCATATTATTTCACATCAATATTTATTTAACATAATTTAAAAATAGACGATATATCATTGACAAATAACATGCTTACTATATTTTAGTTTGCCACCCTATATATGTAAAAATATATTTAAATTATTCATCCTTCAGAACGCTATAACTTTAACAACACTTTGTATCTTTTAGAGACTTTCAAATATTTTTCATCCACTCACTACTGAATCACATTGTATCTTAAAACAAAATTACGTCATTTGTCAGTTGACAGATTATAAAATATATACCCAATCTTATTTAATAGAGCGATCTGCTAACAATGTGCGGTTTTTTATTCACATATAAGGGTTGAATAATATAATCAGGGACGGCTCCATGTTCTATCAGAGTAGATTTTCTAAACACTCGCCAAATAAACCGTTTTTATTTTGCATTTACTTCAACAAAGAACTATTTTTTTTTTCTCGGAGCATTAGTCTTAATAAGGCTGGAGGCACTACCAGCAACTTTATGTTTTTAAACACGATTGTTTTATGGGAAATTTCAATATAAATTTTTCGACGGTTAGCATTAACTATTTAATAAGCACATAATAACTACAAATTGTTGTTAAGATCTTTTTGTTATCGCGAAAATAGGTGGCGATTAGCTAACAGCCTACTGACCTATTACGCCTAATCTATTATTTAATGTAGTTGGAACAATCCGTCCATCCGTCCCCGCTATAATTTGCCCTTCGGTCTGTCTTTGAGTATATTTTGTGTAAATGTTACGATGTAAATCCATAATTTATTGGGAAAAAAATCGTTTTGCATGTTATAAAGAAAAAATGGTTTTCCTGTAGTTCTTTCTTCGTTCTAATATTAAGCTGGCCTGGAAAAAAAATCCCGCATCTTCTTCACATTTTTGAAAATAGTTGGTAGGAAAATAGCATGTTTTTCTACGTTTGGTTTTGTCGCTTATTTTTGGAATAAATATTTCTTTTAATATATTCGTATATATTTTAAAACGTAGATTTCGCTATTATGTTTCTCTACGATGATTCTATTTTTACTATTAAACAGAAATAATTGCGAATGGTATTGTACGGAATCAGACTAGGCTATAAGACAACTCGTTACATCAACAGTGCCAGGGAATCACAAACGGTTGTACTGTACGTATTGGGTCAAAAATTTCCAGGTGGAGATCAGAGCATTAAATTGAAGAAAATTGTGGACGTCATTTGAGAGTTGATACAGGCGAATTAAAGACCTGATCGGGGAAGATTCTCGCACGACAATTCAAGAGCTTACAGAAGAAATAGGTGCTAGACTCGATAAATGAGTACCACAAGAACTGAACGAAAATATAAAAAAAAAATTGTACGAAAATAAAAAAAAAAGTCATTACGATCTTTACGCTGCGTTTCTTTTGCGTAACAAAATCGATCCATTCCGCGATCGCATTGCGACTTTCGATGAAAAGTGGATTTCGTTACGCGACAGAAGATAAATAAATGGGACGCTGCATCACTATCTCGACAACTTCATGCAATAGAAAGTCTTCTGCAGATAATGCAGAAAATGCCTTCCGAGAGTTTATCAAATTCAAAACCTGGATATTCTATGCTACCGCACTAAACAAACTTTTGTTTCATTGGTAAAATGTATCGATTATAACGCTTTATATTTCGATTAAAAAAATTTACTAAGTTCAGATATACGAGGGCCGCCTTTTAAGTTTTTACAAACGACCATTAGATGGCACTATTGAGATGTGACATTACCATTATTGTAAAATTTGACATTTGTTATTGTTAAAACAGTGGTAGCTCAGAAATTGGCCGAGTAGTTTGTTTACAGTAAGCGTTTAAAAAAAACGATTTTGTGAACAAATGGAAATTCCACGTGAAGCTTTTAGTTGGATGATTTTTTACGATTTTAATAAAGATCTAACACAACAACAATGCCTCGAATCACCTCGTGAAGGTCGATCAAAATCGGTTGTTGTTCCAAAAAATATCGATGCTGTGCGGAACATTTAGCTGTGAAAAAGATCTGTTCCCGATGGATTCTGCATAATTTGATGGATGCTCAAAAATAGGTTCGTGTCAATTGGTGTAAGGAAATATCATCAAAGTTAAAGCTTAAAAACCGACAATATTTTCTAACCGAACAAGTTTTAAATTGGAGAATGTCATAACTAGAAATCATGGCATTGGGGGATACTTTAAGAATTGAAATTTGTAAACATGAATATTGTTAAACAATTATTAGTTAAAAAAAGATATATTAGGAAATTAATATTAATTAAATTTTTTTGAGTTAAAAAAATTCAAAAAGTGTTACCAAAAATATTATTTTCACCTACAAAGTTGAAAATAAATAAATTTTTGAAGAAACACTCAGCAATTTTAATGGCCCTATTGTTAAATTTGATGTGAATCTCCTTCTTCAAACTTTAGTATGTACTTTGTCGAAACAAAGTTGATTCTTACAAAAAAAACTTGTTTACACCGCAAATAATTTTAAATAATATGTTAAAAAACGCTGAAAAATGCATTTACACTTTGCCCTTGTTATAGGTAATATTTTTTAGCCCTAAGTTATTCAATTTATTATTGTGTTTGCAGTATTTACATGAATTCAACTGAAATCCTTCCTACCTACCTACCTAACTTAAAAAAAAAACAAACAAAAATTACATTCTTAACTATCATAAAAAGCTGACATTAAATTTATAAGAAACGCTATCAAAATTATCAGATATAAGGCCCCTTTTATACTAATCAATAACCAAAGCAGCCGATGCGTAACTCACAGATGAATCGTTCATATTACGGCACTGACTGGATTGTGCATATTTTAAAAATTTTAAACTAGCATTTTGAGTACTATCATTCCTGAGTAATTCTTGTATTGCCTGAAGAAGAATTCCAATAGGATGTCTACCACATATAGTGTTTCCATATTTTTTAAGATAATTCGTAAATTCAGTAGGATTCAAGTTTTCTATAATATTCATTCCCGCCCGATCTAATCCTTCAATCGACTGATAAATATTTCCATAAGATCTGTCGTAGTAGGTATATCTAAACCTATGACCCCAGTGACAAAAATCTGACGAAATAATAATAAGATTTTTTGGGTCGGCTAAATATGGTGCTAAAATTCTTCCATAATAAGCTTCCCTATCTGGACTAAGAGATCCAACCAAGATAGGAACGATAGTAAATTGATTCTTGCAACTTTCCATAACTTTGGCTATGTAAGGTAAATGCATTTCTATACTGTGTTCATTTTCATCAGTGTCCAAATCCATCCATTCAAACTGGCCAGTTTTTTCCAATTCATTATTAACTGCAGTGTCTATATGTAAATCGTAGAGTGGAGTCTTGTATTTTTGTGCACTAGACAAGGCACAACCTGACAAGCGCACATGGTGAGAAGGGCCCAGCACGAAGATTCTGCGTACCACTACAGGACTTATTTGTCTGTAAGCATGGCCTCCGCATGCTCCACAATACTGATAACCAGCATGAGGAGCGATAATTGCTCTAGCAGGGCCATGGCTAAGGTCAGCCTGATTAAGCCAGTAATCTAATTGTCTGGATAATTCAGCTCCTGAATCGGTATACCAGCTTCCTGCGTGTAGGGCTCTTCTGACAGGCATTTTTTCAGTCTTTAATTTACAATTTATAAAATTCTTGTAAAAATAATTAAAAAAATATCAAGAATTAAACTCAAAATTTTATAATTCTATGCCAATTTGATATTTAACAACAGACACTTAACATCAATTCAGCTGTTTCGGAGCACTGGTGTGTTTTAATCTGATGTCGGGTCAAATAATTTCTAATAACACCCGCTGGTGATACAAATAATCGGACGTGATGATTAACAACTGATCTATGTCATCCACCAAACCATATAAAAATCTGCCTAGGAATGAGTATGCACCTACTTGATAATTTTTTTGCCAATTCCTTAGTGAACAGAATTAGAGCCAACTTAGAGACACCATAAGCTATAAAATGTGTTCTAAACTCGTTCTGACACTTTGTAACGGCCTTGAGATCATAAACGTTGACTCTCCTGTGAGCTTCTGATGAAACGTTGATTATCCTTGCATGCACTGATTTTTCAAGCAATCCTAATAAATGATGGGTTAGAATAAACGGTCCTGAAACAAAATTAAACACTTTCAGGAATGCACACAAACCTTGTATGTAAAAGAAGTCATAAAATACAGTCGACTCTCTATAATAGTGAAAGACCAAAATGTTGACCGAAATTTCACTATAGAAAGTTTTTCACTATATAAAGAGAAAATCCGTATATATTGCTATGTATGTAGGTCTTGAAAAAATTGCACTATAAAGAGTTTTTCACTATATAGAGTTTCACTATAAACAGTGTCGACTGTACTTCAAAATCTAATAGAATACAAGAAAAAACGCGTGAGTGAAAGAAAATATCAAAATGCAGGCACTTTCAAAACACCTCCGGGCAAATCAAAGAACTAATTTTTTAAGAATAAATATAAATTGTGAAATACTTTAGTTTTAAAATAGTTCTTAAATTTTCTGTCAAAAATTGTACATGACCTTTGCCTAATTTATTCGGGTAAAACGTTAATAACTTCAATTCCATAGTAATTTATAGGTATAATAAACCAAGAGGGCGACCCGAAATTTTGACCTGTCGACCAACCATCTGCCTAGTTGTTCATTCTATCGGGCGAGTCGCATACAAATCTTTAAGGTTGATTTTGCGGCCCTTGTGCCCATCCACAAGGCCCAAAATGCTACATCTAAAAATGAACTGTCATTTAAGTACAATAACACTTGTTGACACTAAAAAAGTCGAGCGCCCCAAAGGGCAGACGCCGCCGAGACCGGACCTAGCTTAGGGCCCATTTAACCATATAAAATTCATAAATTTAGTTTGTTCTTGATAAAATAAGAGGGAACCTGCAAAAGGCGGACGCAACCGATACCGGAGGACGAAGCTGGACTTGCTAACAAACTCGAAAAACGATCGTTTTTGGCTGGAAAAAGCGGGTCCAGCTTCGTCCTCCGGTATTGTCGGCGTCTGCCTTTTGCAGATTCCCTCTCTGGATCAAGAAATTTTTCTGGATTTCTCTTGTGTCGATTCAATAAGTGATGCTGTAATAACATTACTTATTCAATTGACACGGGAGAAACCCAGAAGAATAACACTTATAAGCTCTGTAGTCTGTGGACGTTTCCTATCAAAATCTATAGTACTTATTAATTAGTAGATTTTGTTTTGTTCTTGTATCATAACAATGACTTTAGACAATAAAATAATTAGTGTCTAATAGGTGTAAATTTTTCAATTTGCTTTGGATGCTTCACCAATGCGCCATATATATATATATATATATATATATATATATATATATATATATATATATATATATATATATATATATATATATATATATTCCTGGACAAAATTAACGCAACAATATATTAAATCATACAAATCTCTATAATGAATTAATTTTAATAATTTTTTATGAACATTGGTTACACTAACAGAAAAAACTTATTCGGATACTTTAAAAGTGAATTAGCTACCAAATTTCTCTATAAGATTTGAATTAAAATTATTCTTAAGACCTAATAACAAAATCGTTGAAATTATGTAATAATGAAAAAAATAAACTGGGGCGCTAGTAGCAAAATTACTGGTGTAACTGGGACACTAGTAGCGTGTGTTGCCTCCTCTACTTCGGATGACAGCGTTTATGCGCCTAGGCATGCTTCTAATTAAATTTTGGATAAAATCTTGAGGAATTTGCTCCCATTCTGTGATAACTGCATTTTCAAGTTCCCTCAGGTTTCTAGGTGCAGGTATAAGACGTTTCACATTTTTCTTAAGGTGATCCTATACATGTTCTATCGGATTCAGATCCGGGCTTTTTGGTGGCCATTGCATAATCGGTATATCAACTTGATTAAGAGACTCGAGTACCTCCCTAGCCACGTGAGGTCGAAGCGTTGTGTTGCATAAACAGGAAATTGGGCACCACAAAATGACCGAAAGGCATCACATGTTCTATTACAATATTCTCAAGATAGTAGTCAGCATTCATGGATCTCGTACGGACAGGAACTAACTCTGTGCGAGCATCAAAGCAGATGCCACCCCAGAACATAACAGAGCCACCGTCGAATGGAATCCTTACAGAGATATTGCAAGGAGCAAAATTCTCTCCTGGTCTTCGCCATACTCGCTCACGACCATCTGGATGTTTTAGACTAACCCTAGTTTCATCTGTGAAGAAAACTTGTTTCCAATCATCCACAGACTAGTTTTCGTGATTTCGAGCAAAACGTAACCTGGCAACTCTGTTCTCTCTAGTAAGCAAGGGCGCAGGGGCTGGTCTCCTACTGTTTAATCCAGCTTTATTTAACCGTCTTCTGTTTTAGAAGAAATTGTGACATTGCGAACAGCTTCGAGTCGTTTCTTATTATAGAACTAGTGACAGTGACATATATATATATATATATATATATATATATATATATATATATATATATATATATATATATATATACAGTAGAACCCCGGTTATCCGAGGTAACGTGGGGGGCACCCTCCCCGGATAACTGAAAACTCGGATAATCCGGATTTGTTTTTTATTCATTCAAAAAATAAACACCAATACTTTAAACCGATGCATTAACGTTTTTAACATATAAATAGGTACATACACTATAAGACAGTGAAATAGGTATCTATGCGCTTCTGTTTCATATTGCATCTTCTGTTTCTCGCTGCAATGTTTCTCCATCTATTAAGAAGAAGCAAATCCACTGGGGTTGCCTCTGGTTGTTGTTCGGTATACCTCAAAACTTTTTCCAAAGAAGCACATTTTCGCAACCTTTTAATTTTTGCATTAATTCAAATAAACTTTTTTTTTTTTCTTCTATCTCGCTGTCAAAATTTGAACAGGACATTTCTCCACGGCGTCTCAATTTTAAAGCTAATTCATTTAATGGAGTATCATCTTGACTGTCATTATAGTCCTCAAAATCAATAACTTTGACCAAGATTTTTGAATAGTGGTAGTATGCACAGAATCCCAAGCTTGACTTACCCAGTAAATAACGTTTTTCAGTGGAACCTTTCTCAACCCATCGATAATATCCTCCTTTTCTGTGTATTCTAACAGATGTTCAAGATATAAACGCCTATAATTTTTTTTAATGTTTTCGAGGATGCCTTGATCCATTGGTTGCATTATGCTGGTTACATTTGGAGGAAAAAATTTTACAATTTCGCCCACATGAAGTCCTCCTCCAGGGTGAGAGGGGGCATTATCCATTAACAAAATTGCTTTAATAGGAAGACGGTTTCTGTTCAAAAATTTAGTCACAGATGGCACGAACTCTTCTTCAAACCAGTTAGTAAATAAGGTCGCATCCATCCATGCGTTCTTCTGACTTTTGTAATAGACTGGTAGGGCTTTGGGTGAGATGTCTTTTAAAGCTCTTGAACGTGCAGACTTGCCAATCACCATCAGTGGGATTTTGTGCTTGCCAGATGCATTGGAACATACCATTTTAGTTAATCTTTTCTTACTTCGTTTGTGCCCAGAAGCTGATTTTTCCTGTCGAGATGCCAATGTTTTTGATGGAAGCATTTTATAATTCAGACCAGTTTCATCACAGTTGTAAATTTGATCACATGTGTATCCATAATCTTCGATTTGCTTTTTAAAGTTCTGCTAAAACTTCTCAATTGATGATACATCAGCAGAAAGTTTTTCACCACATACAGTCAGTTGTCATACACCTTACTCCAGAACTGGCGGTAAACTGATGTATCTCTGGGAATTGCCTACTAATCATTATTGCTTTCTGTTGTAAAATTGATCTCTGTTGGTTAAACCACATGAATAAAGCTTCGTTAACCTCCGACGAGGAGGCTTGATTTATATACCACTCTTCTATTTTTGTGCGGTTTCTTTTCCAATCTCCAACTGTTACCTCACCTAGTCCATAATCTCGTGCAACAACTTTAATTGTCTCTCCTGCTTCAATTCTTCTGATGGCTTTTAATTTTTCTTTAATAGGAACGACGATTCTTTTACGCTTGTTTTGCTCTATTATAATACGACAAACAAAAATTCAAATAAAGCAGTTCGTATTAATTACACTTAACTACCAGAACTCCAACCAAATAAATTATGCGAGTATACTCGTACTTCTCCGTAGTAAACGCTATAACGCACTGCATTCACGCAAATTTACATGCTGAAAGAGTCCAAAAACATAAATAGGGGAACCCCTCACACAGGCCAGGGGGATTACCCGAATGCCCCGACGATTTTAAATGGAAATATGTACATACATATTTTAGAAGGTCGGTTAATGCGCAGCAGAGACGCGCGTAGCTCGGATAATCAGGTTCTTATATTGGCTTGGTTAATCCGGAGCTCGGATAATCGCGTCTCGGTTAATTGGGGTTCTACTGTATATATATACAATCAGTCCAAAAAGTCTTCATACACCACCACCCACCTGCTATACTATATTTTCTGTTATGTTTAACTAATTAATTGGAACTCTGAGAAAACATGTTTAAATTAATATGTGGAACTTAACCAACGAGGATTAGTATTAAAAACAACTACGGAACATTTTATTTAGAAGTTACATCACTGTTATAAAAATGTAAACAAAATTAGTGTCAAAAAAGGTTCCATACACTCAAGAACTGCATTGAAAAAAAAACAGGTTATAATCAGCCGCATTTTATTGAGCTATCTATTGCTCAGTAAACTGAAAACAAATGAATAATTTTCAGCCATACTTTATAATCTGTCACTTAATGTTAGTAATTTTGCAGTGGGTTTTCAAAATAATATTCAAAATGAGCGAGAGAAATTGTAAAATTCCATTTCAAGTTTGAAACATCATACTTGATTTGTGGAAACATAGAAAATCGTACAGAAATATAGGAAAAATTGTTAAAAAAGTCGCATTGTAAACCAGGATAAATCAACGGGTTCCTATAAAATTCGACCACGCTCCGGTCGTCCCAAGAAACTGATTCCACATGAAGAGGTCATTAGACAAATAATTACAGATCTCAAGAAAAGTGCACCAAAATTAAAAGAAGTACGGGAACTATTTTTGAAAAATGTTTGTTCACAAACAGTGACAAATTGTTTACACAGGGCAGGCTATAAGGGGTGTGCATCCAAGAAGAGGCCGTTAATTTCGGAAGCTAATCGCAAAAAGCGGTTAGCTTTTGCTAGGGAATATGTTACTAAACCTGAATTTTTAGTGATGAAATTAAAATTAACCTTTTTAGCTCTGATGGCAGAACTAAAGTTTCGATAAAGAAGAATACCAAAGAAGAATACCGCATTAGATATTAAAAATATTTGTTCCACGGTGAGACAAGGGGGTGGCAGTGTTCTGCTTTGGGGATGCATGTCCGCTGAAGGGGTTGGAAATTTACATTTTATTATGGTACCATGGATCAGCATGTTTATCTGAACATTTTGAGACAATTTAAGAGGTGTCCAAAAATTAGCACCCAAAAAAAGATACGTTTTCCAACAGGACAGTGATCCGAAACATACCGCAAACTTGGTACGAGAACGATCCATAATGCGCGACAGCAACTTCATACACCTCCGCAATCACCCGATGTTAACCCCATCGAGCATTTATGGAAGGAACTTAAACGGCGCGTTCGCAAACATAATGTTTCAAATAGAGAAGAATTAAAAAACAGCATATTGAACGAATGGGAGAATATGCCAGCAGAAGTTATTAGAAAATATGACAAAAAGGTTACCGGAGATTATCAAGGCCAACGGCGGTCCCACTAAATATTAGTTTCAACGAAGTTGTTATTTTCCGTTAACCTCCGCCAAGCTATTATTGGTAATTGTTAAGTGTATGAAGACTTTTTTGACAGTAATGTCGTTTACATTTTTATAACGATAATGTAAATAAAATGTTCAGTTGTTTTTAATACTAATCCTCGTTGGTTAAGTGTCAAATATTAATTTAAATATGTTTTCTCATAGTTCCTATTAATTAGTTAAACATAACAGAAAAATAGTATAGAAAGCAGGTGGTGTATGGAGACTTTCTGGACTAACTGTGTATACATATATATATATATATATATATATATATATATATATATATATATATATATATATATATATATATATATATATGAGGCTGGTTTGAAAAGTCCGTGCAAAAATAAAAACTACTTATGTGTTTGGGGTAAACCTTTTTTATTTTTCGACATAGTCTCCTTTTAGGCTTATACACTTCGTCCAACGATGTTCTAGTTTGTTGATCCCTTCCGAATAATAGGATTTGTCCAAGTCTGCAAAATATCCATTAGTGTCTGCAATCACCTCCTCGTTTGAATAAAATCTTTGTCCTGCCAGCCATTTCTTCAAATTGGGGAACAAATAGTAGTCCGAGGGAGCCAAGTCTGGAGAATAGGGGGGATCTGAAACGAGTTGGAATCCTATTTCCATTAATTTTGCGACCACAACTGCTGAGGTGTGTGCTGGTGCGTTGTCGTGATGGAAAAGGACTTTCTTGTGGGCCAATCGCGGGCGTTTTTCTTGCAGCTCGGTTTTTAAACGGTCCAATAACGATGAATAATATTCACCTGTAATAGTTTTACCCTTTTCCAGATAGTCGATGAGGATTATTCCTTGCGAATCCCAAAAGACCATAATCTTTCCGGCCGAAGGAACGGTCTTCGCCTTTTTTGGTGCAGATTCCCCTTTGGTAACCCATTGTTTAGATTGTTGTTTGGTCTCAGGAGTATAGTAATGTATCCATGTTTCATCCACAGTGACGAAACGACGCTTAAAGTCCTCCGGATTCTTCTGGAACAGCTGCAAACCATCCTTGCAACACTTCACACCATTCCGTTTTTGGTCAAGCGTGAGCAATCACGGCACCCACCTTGCGGATAGCTTTCTCATGTCCAAATGTTTACGCAAAATATAATGTACCCGTTCAGTCGAGATGCCCACAGCACTAGCAATCTCACGCACCTTAACTCTTCTGTCATCCATCACCATATCATGGATTTGATCAATGATTTCTGGAGTCGTAACCTCCACAGGCCGTCCAGAACGTTCAGCGTCACTTGTGCCCATATGGCCAGTCCGAAAATTTTGAAACCACTTATAAAAACTGTTCTAATCGAAGGTGCAGAGTCACCATAATATTTATCAAGCTTCTCTTTAGTCTCCTGAGGCGTTTTGACTTTCATAAAGTAATGTTTAATCACCACACGAAATTCTTTTTCGTCCATTTCTTGAAAATCACTCGACTTCCTTGATTCACACGAATGCCAAACACAAAGAAATAGACCAATATGGCTGAAACTTGGTGTGCGTTCATTCAAGAGATGCTACTAACTAAACATGACCTCGATACGCGCCGGTAGTGCCATCTCTCGGACTTTGCACGGACTTTTCAAACCAGCCTCGTATATATATATATATATATATATATATATATATATATATATATATATATATATATATATATATATATATTAAATTCGGAAGAATTATAAAAGTGTTTAATTCAAAGTACGCTCTATCGCTTGTTATACATTTTTCTCATCTTTTGGGCAATTTGTGAATACCACGCCAGTAAAAATCTTCCCTTTTTGCTGCGAACCATTCATCGAGCCATTTTTTCACATCTTCGTACGAACCAAAGCGCTGCCCAGCAAGTGCGTGACCCATCGATGCAAACAAGTGGTAATCGGAAGGAGCCAAGTCTGGTGAGTAAGCCTACCCATGATTTTTTGCGCTTGGGTTTCTCAAAATAAATTCACTTTTCATTCCCTGTAACTATACGATGCAAACACGACTTCCTTTTGTACCGAGCGAACAAAATGTCACACGTGTTTTTGCGCTTTTCCATTTGCCTGTCGTTCAACTCATGTGGTACCCATCTACCAGTCTTCTAAATCTTTCCCATCTCTCGTAGCCGATTGGAAACAGCTTGTTGACTAACGCCCAATTGTTCGGCGCGTTGTTTTTGTGTTTTTGCGAATCATCTTCGTCCAACAATGCTTGCAATTCCACATCTTCGTATTTTTTTGGCGGTTTTCCACGTTCCTTGTCTGCAACATCGAAGTCACCACTTTTGAAACGCCGAAACCATCGTTAACACGTATCTTGCGATGGAACATATTCACCATAAGCTTCTCGAAGTAATCGGTATGATTCAAGAGCAGTTTTCTTCAAATGAAAACAAAAAATTAATGCTGTCCGCGAATGCTCTTTGTTCAGTATAAATTTCGACATATTGAACACAACAACACAACACTATGCACACACTTTTCCAATTTATCACTCATGCGCGTCTGACACTTGTTGATGACACAACAAAATGACGCAGTATCAAATCTTTATAGCATAAACTGCATTGGTCCACCATCTGTTGTCTGAAATCCGCATTTCATACTTGTACACCTGGTATATATATAATATATATATATATATATATATATATATATATATATATATATATATATATATATATACATATATATAATATATATTTTTACAATAAAGGTTTTCACAGATGGTGGAATGTAATACATTAAAATTCCAGGTTTCAATCTGTTCGTCTAACAATGAATTTGCACAACGTCATATATATATATATTTACTGGAAAAAAATATATATATATATGCGAAAGATCGACTAACACTTCTGCTGGGTGGTAATATATAAACTATTATATATATATATATATATATATATATATATGTATATATGATAAATTTCTAGATATTTTATAGAATCGTAATATTCATGTATGACAGAAATGTAACAACTCCTGACCAAATCATGTTGGTGAAAGCAGCTGTTAAAGGTGTAGTGACATCTGTACAGAACACCTAAGCATTTTTTTTTTGACTATAATGGAGGTCATTGAAGTATATAAGAAAAAGGTCAGGTCCTAGTGAAATACCAAAAACAACTAGAGATGATACTTGACATACTGATTTGAATTAGATCGTTAGGCAGGCTTAATAGAAAAAAGTACATATTTCTGTACACTAAACCACATTGGGCAAAGTCTTATTTTTGAGGCTATAAACATAAGGGAACATATTCAACAAATATAATGGTCTTTGGAGTGTTGTGCTGTGAAAAATCTGCCATCTGTTCCACATTATCTGTAAAGAATAACTGAACTCTTAATTTGTATAGGAATTTAAATACTTACCCAAGTAATTTGTCTGCAGAGTGATCTCAAAACCGTCCTCTGTTAACCCTTGTGGATGATAAAAGACTCCCGCACAATTCACGAGGGCATAAATTTCATGAAACTCACTTTTTATCTGCTCACAGAACTTGACAATACTTGGAATAGAGCATAAGTCCAAATATTTAACAAATATCTTAATATTGTGGTTTGTTACTTGTTGCAAAATTTCTACTTTGGCTTTTAAAGCTTTTTCAACATCTTTGCAGGCAAGAACAAGGTGAGCCCCTAAAATTAAAAGAATTACATTAGCAATATCAGAAATACTAACTAATTTTTATTAAAGTGTAATTAAACTTTTTTAAGAAGTAAATAATAAGTAGATGTAGGCAGGAGACATATGGAGGTTGGACTCTTGTTTTGGTAATTTCACACATGGTCACTGCATGAGATTTATTTCAGTTCAAAGAATACATTTTATTAATTAGACAGGTGCATTTATAATGTTTGCTTGTTTAAAAGCAGTTTTTAAGTCATTAAGAATAATTCAGAGCTTTATAAAATTGTTTATTTCAAGTGATTCTGCACAGTAGGTTCTAGAAAATTATGTATTGATTTTGTTTCGTTTCCCAATAAAATATTCTAAAGATTTGTAAAAATTCTATATTCCTACTTTACACATAAAACATCTTTAGAGATTTGTAAAATTTCCCTGTTTTGGGAGTAGACCTTTGTGCAACTTTATAAAAATGTTGCATTTAAAATAACTTTAATGCACAATGTTTATAAAAATTCTGTCTTATTTGTAAATAGGTCATAGAACTTTATTAAAATTGAAAAATTTAACTGATTTTTACATAGGATGTCCCAGAATAGAACTATTTATTCAGACTTTTTTTCTATTATAATTTTATAGAAACAAAGTATCTTGCCTCTTTAACATAAGGAAACCTATGAAAATTATTCATTTCATATGGTGTGTGACATGTGGAGTCAGATAAATTGTGAAATATAGAACTTTTGAAAAAATTATGTATTCCATCCAATTTCAACTAGAATTTTTTTAGAGATTTGTAAAGATTATTAATTTTTTTATCTGGATCTTAGCAAAACTGACTACTATGTTTAGCTTACAAAGAGAATGTTATAGAAACCTTATAAACAATTATTTATTTTGTCTAATGAATAACTCTTCAAACTGCAGGGACTTGATTAAACTCACTAGGACTGGTAAAACATAAGTTTGTTTTTCCAAAGGCTTGCTTCCTAAACTATCAAAATTAATGTAATTAGCAAAACTGAATTTTTGAGATATTTTTTTTAAAATTCCAGTCTCAGGTTAGTTTATCACGGTTTTATTTTTAATTTTTTTTCACACTAATATAAGTTCTAGAATGATCGCATATGTGATTCAGTCATGGTTCATTCATAAACAACATTAACCTGTTATATCAGCCTCTGACTAGATTTGAACACACAAAAGTGCATCCTTAAGTTAAACAACAATCGTTAATTCTCATTTCAACAGCGCCTTCACCTATATTTCAAAGTATTTGCTTTTTGTGATAAAATCACAAAATGAAATCTGAAGTTCATGGCCGATTTTCATAGATGGCATAAGCATGCACTTTTGACTGTGCTGAGGTTTCTTTTATAATCACATTATTAACTGATAGTTATCAAAATGCGTCGTAAGTTAACATAACCTTAAAAGAAAAGTTTATTTAAATTAATTTGTGTGCAAGGTTAATATTCAAAATGGAAAACGAAAAGTTACATTTTCGTCATGTTATGTTATATGAATTTAAAAATGGAGTGAGGGTGGGAACTGCAACAAAAAATATTCAAGACGTTTATTTGGATCGTGCCCCTGCTCTCAGGGCAGTTAAAAATTGGTTTCGTTGACTTCGAAATGATAGCTTCAATCTAAATGATAAACTTCATTCTGCGCAATCTCCCGGAATTGATAATGACTTTATCCGTGACTTAGTCGATAATAATCCATGGATAACCACTGAAGAGATTGCTGAGATACTAAATGTTGACAATTCGACTACATTTCATCATTTAAAGCAACTTGGACATACTTCGAAACTCGATATATCGGTTCCGCGTGTTCTGACAGAACGGGACAAACTGAACCATGTTTCCACAGCCATTTTTCTCCTAGTCCGTCAACAAAACGAACCTTTCTTGGATTAAGTCATAACTGAAGATAAAAAACGAGTTGTGTATAACATAATAAAAGAAAGAAGTTAGAAGCATGGGAGTGAAGAAGCAGAATCTATGGTAAAGGCTGAATTGCATCCAATGAAAGTGTTGTTCTGTGTCTGATGGGTTTACGGTGAATAATTTTTTAAGACGTTCTTTCACGTGGCCAAACAATAATTGAGCAGAAGTACTGTGAGCAACTCACCATGACTACGCTAGACCACATGTCACTCAACAGATACTGCAAAAACTTAAGGAGTTAAAATAGGAAATCCTCCAGCATCTGCCATATTCCCATCACCTTGTCCCTTTAGATTTTGATCTGTTTTGTTCTTTGCAAAATAACTTGAATGGCAAAAAATTTGATTCCATGAAAGAAGTCAAAACCTACCCTATGATTTTCGTTGAAGAAAAACCACGCAGTTTCTACAAAGAAGGAAACTTTAAAATGATGGGAAACAGTTATAGAAAATGATGGAGAGTACATTATTGATTAATAAATATTTTCATGAAAATGTGTTGTACTTAATTTGGTTTCTAATCGGGCATGAACTTTTGTAATTACCTAATTGTTCAGGTCAGTTGAGGATATGTTGACTTATGAATTTGACCTTCCAAGCAGGCCTATAAAAGGCTGTTTAAAATTAGCTTTATATGATAAACTGGCTAATATACAGATTTGTGTTGGAAATACACATTAAAAAAATTTAGGTACATGTTCATGAGGTTACTGGTTACTCATGTTTAGTGTTGATTAGAACATACTTTTTTTTCTTTAATAACACATGGGCTGAAAAGTCCCGGGCCTAACACATAGATGGCGCTAGTTTTATTGCAGTCACCTTTTTTTCAGTTAATACTAACCTTCAAAAGACAGCTGTTAAAATTTCATGATATTCTATTCATTAGTTTGTGAGTTATTGTGCTAAGAGTGACACTACTTTTGTTATTTTCAAAACAATGGTGTTGGCTTTATATTGCATGAGCATTTGACTATGAGAAAGCTCTGTTCAAAGTGGGTGCCGCGTTTGCTCACTGTTGATCAAAAACAAGAACGTGTTGATGATTCTGAGCAGTGTTTGGCCATGTTTAAACGTAACAAACCGGAATTTTTGCGTCGATATGTGACAATGGATGAAACATGGATCCATCACTTCACTCTGGAATCAAAACGATCGTCATCTGAGTGGACAGCAACTGGTGAACCTCGTCCAAAGCGCCCGAAAGCACAACAATCGGCTGGAAAGGTTATGGCCTCGGTATTTTGGGATGTGCGTGGTGTAATATTCATCGACTATCTTGAGAAAGGAAATACCATCAACAGTGAATATTATATAGCGTTATTGGAGCGTTTGAAGGCCGAAATTGCAAAGAAACGACCGCATATGGCAAAGAAAAAAATTTTGTTTCATCAAGACAACGCACCGTGTCACAAGTCAATCAAAACAATGGCAAAACTACATGATATACAGTAAAACTGTCTGTTTATACACAACTGAATTGTAAAATAATTTTTAAAATTTACCAAACTTAACTTTACATTTGCAACAAAAAATAAAATAGCAGAGATATTTATCTGACTCATCAGTCTTCAATCTTTAGGTATGCATTGTGCATAAATCTTTTTTTAATAATGTAAAGGCAAAGACTTAGATAAAAGTTTGTTTTAATAGACAATGACTGAAAAGTGCATTAATGATACCAGACAACTACACATCACACACTTCAAACTCAACTTCACCAATCAGTTCAAAAATTTTTCCATTTTCAAACAACAAGGTATCATATTTTAATGCCAATGGTTGAGATATCTCAAAACTAAAGTTTACAACAATAATCCTCACTTTCTAGAACACTTAAAAGAAGATATCCAGAAAGAAATAGCAGTGATCACAGAAACAACATGCCATAAAGGGATCAATAATTTTACTAATCACTTAGAAAAGTACTAAGAATATAATGGTTTACATTTCAAGGTCTTTTTTTATCTCTTATATCTTCCTTTATCCAAGGATTATCATTTGATATACAATAAAGGCTTATATCATTTTTTACTGGATAAATTGCTCAAAAATGAACGCAGAATTTCCAAGGGACAAACAATATATATTTGAATCTAGCATACAATAATATTAAAAACTTATTTTGAATATCCCGAATTCCCACCTTAGTGTTATTAAATTTTTGTAAATACTCGAGTAGTGTTATACACTTCCTTTTATATTCATGTGCCCCTTGAAAAGTACTGTACACAATCTTACCATATCTTTAAACCTTATGGTCAATTTATACTTTAGAAATTAATATTAATACTTATAGGATTAAACTTATACCAAAGTTATCATTTGTACTAAGAAATTAAAGCTTTTCAACTTTCTTAAAATTAGTTTAACTTTTGAAGCAATACTATTTATTTATCAAATTGAAAATCAGAATTACAATATGACATGTTTCATTATTAATGAAAAAAGAAAGTAAAATGTATCATCTAGTATTAGTCAATTAGCAATAAACCATATACTTTGAGAACTTTAGAAATTTTTTGTAGATTATAAGTTTATTATATTGGTGAAAAGAGCATAATCCAGCCTATAAAATTTAGCAATCAACAATATTTGTCCGAAACTAAATTAATTTTTTTAAAAACTGGAGATTAACATAAAAAAAATTTACTTTATTACTAGTCTGATTCAAAATATGTCATTCCTAAAAAAAAATTAAGACAGTATTCAGGGTTTTCAGAAAAAATCTTGTCCAGTAATAGTATAACTAGATATATTCTTACCATAAACTTAATCATTTTAGTACAATAAAAACTATAATAAAAAATTACCTCTTTTTGCAAGCTCTATTGCAAGGGCTTTTCCAATACCGGAGTTGCTTCCAGTTATAATTACTGTAAGACCATCTAGTCTTGTTGTGCAATTGCACACTCCACCCGCAAAGTATTTTCTAGAAGGAATGAAAAAAAAAATGTGATCTTTTTTTTATTTCTCCAAAAAGCCACTTACATCACGCCATAGGTTGCTGAACCTACAAGTAGTGAACCTGCGATATATTTCCACATTTCACTGACAATATAGTGAAAATTGACGTTTTTATAACAAAAATGTGTATACCTTATTGTTCAATATTTAAAGTTTTTTCGATATAAGCACAAAAATTAAAAGAGATACGAGTTTTTTAATCAAAATATACAAAAAAATACACAATGAAAAATGTTTTCGACGAGGAAGAAATCATCTGCCTCATCTGCAAATCACCTGACATTTGACGTTAGTGACATTGGGATACTTCTTGTTTTCTGGTATTGTTTTTACCCTTCTTTCTCTAATATTCTTCTGTAAAAAGAGACACAAACATCTTTAATCATCTGGTTAAACCCTAGCGAAATTTCCCTTCTCTCTGGCACAGACTAATGAACAAGTACCGGTGTACTACACTCAATCAGTTTCGGATTGTTCCAATTTAATATTATGACCATAGGCAAGTGATTCGGGTCAGTTGCCATTATAATTATAACTAGTACAAACAAAGGTATTGATAATTTTATTACTTATATTACATACGAATGAACCTATATAGACCAAAGTGATATTACAATAGAGGAAGTCAGTTCTCGCGAGAAGCGTGGCACTCATAGAAAGAGAGAAATAATATCATTCTGTTTCTCTTACTCGGCGCATGCTCACAATAAGTTAGAATGCGCACCCGTGCGAGAGTGTGGTGGGCGTGCGCCGAGTAAGAGAGACAGAATGAATCATATTATTTCTGTCTCTTTTTAACGACGCCACGCTTTCGCTTAGAGCAGGTTCTATTTTTTTTATGGGTCTAGCACACGTGCTGCAGGGAAGTCCCTAAAGCGCTCCAGAAGCGGCATGTGTGCGGAAAAAGCGATTCACGTTGTTCTTGAATCGCTGTAAATTGTACTCGGTGGGAAACACAGCGCTTGGCAAATTATTCCAAAGGGATGATGTTCTCCATATAAAAGCGTTGTTCGCGGAGTAACAAGCTGAACCTCATACGGATGTGAAGCACCAGCGCGACGTGTATTTCTAACATGCACCGCTTTGGGAGGAATTAAGCGGGCTACATCCTTCGAACACTTTCCATGAAAATACTTGTAGAACAGACTCAAGTCGCCAACCGTTCTTCGATGTTCCAGCGAATCAAGGCCGCCGGCCAGTTCCGGATCTCCAATCAAACGAACAGCTCTTCCCTGAACAGAATCCAACAAATGCAGTGTATGTTTGGAGCGGACCCCAAATATGGGAGCAGTATTCCATAGTTGGTCGAATTTGAGCTTTGTAAAGAATTAACAGTTGTTGTGGAGTGTAAAGCTTTCTGGTTTGAAATAATATTCCTAACTTTTGAGAAACTCTCCTTGCTATGCCTGCAACATGTTCATGCCAGGACATATTTGCTCCCAAACTAACGCCCAACAAATTGAGTGACGATGCTAGGAAAATGGAGTGCCCCGACGGGTTCAGCAACGTTAATTTTTTTTGAAAAAACTGCCGCCTGGGTTTTTGTAGCGTTAAATTTCACTTGGTTACTGTCACCCTAAGATAGAATTTCTTCCAGGTCTTTGTTAAGTTGAACGACCTCCTGCTGTCTGCGGATATTCGCCTGAGCAGCCGATGTCCTAGTGTTCAAAGTAAATGAAGAGACAAGCGTACTGTCGTCTGCAAAGCTGTTAATGTAAATGAGAAAGAGAGTAGGAGACAGTATGGAGCCTTGGGGCACACCGGCGTTGATTGTGAAGGTGTTAGAAAGAAATCCGTCGACCGCCACTCGTAAAGAACGCTCTCTGAGGAAACGTGAGAGCCACAAGCAGAACTTTTCAGACATACCACAAGAGCGTAGCTTAGCCAACAGTCCATCGTGTCAAACACGGTCGAATGCCTTGGATAAATCGAGAGCAACCGCTCGAGATTCTTCAAAGTGTTCAATTGTGTTGTTCCAAACATGTGTTACATAAGTCAGAAGATCTGTTGATCTATGTTTACGGAAGCCATACTGGTGAGCGCTAATAATATTGAATCGTTTTAGAAGATGCTGATTGATAACCTTTTCCATGACTTTCGATATTATTGAAAGCAGTGCGACTGGTCGGTAGTTATTTGGCAACGTCTTCTTGCCTTTTTTAGGTATCGGCTGAACCGTGGCACATTTCCAGCAGGACGGAAATATTCCCTTTCTGTAGGATAGGTTGAAAAGTCTACAGAAAACTGGTGTTAGTTCCCTTGCACAGTTTTTGAGAACTATGGCAGGTATTCCGTCAGCGCCAGAAGCCTTTTTGTTGTCTAGCTTCATTAAAATACGCTTTATGTTACGCTGTCTGAAGAGAACATCGGGCATCTTTGACTGCAATAGGGAATAGTAGGTGGTGTTTTTCCTTGGAAATCGACAGTAGATTGTGATGCAGAGTTCAGCCAACAAGTTCGCTCTCTCAACAGGTGTGGTTGCAATGGAATTATCTGGCCATGTGAGTGGTGGTATGGTGGATTTGGTGAAATTTTTGACTAACTGCCTTAGCGACTGTCCAAAAGGACCTGGAATTGTTGGGATAAGCGAGAAGTTTGTTTGTATACTTTACCTCCTCTATTCTAATAACTCTATGATATAGACGAATAACTCAAATAGGTGCGTGCCACTCAATAGAAGATGTAGGAACTTCAAACGCACCAATTTTATTAGCATATCTTTTCGTAAATTCTACATACTATTGAATTACGGGGTATCGCCTCGTATCCGTGCCGCATCTGTTGTAAGGAGCTTATCTCCCACTTTTGATACTGTAAAATTTACATGGGGTAAAGTATTTTGTTTATTTTTACAATACTAAACAACTGACAATTTAATATTTTTCTTATATGTACCATTTTATAAACGGTAATAGTATAGACGAAAGAATTATTCTTATCAGACCATGTAACTCTGTGTGCTTGAAGTTGTTACAACTACCAGGGATTTATATTTCACTGTCAAGTAGCAGCCATTTAAGGCTGGGCGTACACATGCGGTTTCCGTATTCAATTTCCGAATTCGTTTTCCGTATTCGGACACCCGAATGCATGAAATCAATATAAACTGCATCTACTGCCGCATATGTTCACTTTTTGTCCGAACGGAACACATTCCGTACGGACGTTTCGAATCCCAGCCCGTGCGTTCGAAGAAACCACGACGTATTTTGTTTTATCGCAACACGACAATATGTGTGAGGCAGAAACATTAATATTGGCTGTTGAAAAATACCCCTGCTTATGAAATATTCATGACAAGGACTACCACAACAGAGATGTAAAGGATTTGGCCTAGGAGCAGGTATTTAAAGCGGTTTCCGAATGAAGAAAAAACTAAAGTCTGTGCTAGGCTCACGGAATTCCGAATTGGTATTCCGGATCCGGAAAACGAATACGGAAAACGAATGTGTGCGCCCAGCCTTAGTGTTAAGTCTATATCAGTTTATAAGTCACAAAAAATATTGATATAACCACAATGTAAATTAAAATAGACGATTAATTTCCTTAGGTTTGGTTTTATTCATCTTAACATAAATGTGATGACAAAAATACAATTTTATTGTTTTGAACAAAACGTTTTTATACTTTAATCTAAAATAAAAAAAATAAAACGCAATAAATACAAATTTTACAAATACGAATTACATATGGCAACAATAAGTGCGTAATTAACTATTTAACTTGTATAGAAATAGGTGGTGTAAACTTCCACACATGTCCTGTACTAATTAGAGGTCCTGTATTTACTGAACTGCTATCTGGAGTATAACACTGAATGTCCACTTTATACAATCCTGGAGTGAAAAACACTACATTGCATTTATGATTTGCTACATTTCTGGGTTCTAAACTAGGTAATATTTTCCTAAAAAAAAAAACATATTTGAAAAAAAATGGATCACTTTTTAATAAAAGAAAGATAAATTTTAATTCTTAAAAAATAAATCTGTGGTTATTATAAATAGTTTCCGAAATTTATGCAGACAGTTTCATGAGGTACTCACAACTTTTTTAAAGAAAGAAGAAAATTATCGTTAAGTCAGTAAAGCGTCCATATGTTGTTAACACTTATTATGGTTAATAAGGAAAGGGAGCTTTCACGCGTCAAATTTGAGTGATTTTCTGACGTTTCGTTTACGTTTGCAAGATGCATCTTCATGGATTTTCATTCTTTGAAATTTGAACACTGGTTGAAGTATTTTTGGTTTTTGACGTTTCTAGGCTTAAATTATGTAACAGTAATTTTTAGCTACCTGCTTTTCAATAAAAAAAAATTTGAAAACTTCAATTCCTTTAGCTAATTGTTTGGATTTTGGAAACTATTTATAATAGCCCTGAAATTATTCAAAAAATAAACTGGCAAATGCGTCACTGCACCAGAGCTTCAATTAAAACAAAAAATATTGTCTAGGTATATTCAAAATAAAAGTACAGGATACTCGAGTGGGCCAGAAGGGGTGGAATTTTGGCTACTAAAGCTTCCGCCTTAGTAAAAGTTACAAAAAATTCGGCTAGGTTACGCACAGAGAGACAACAGTCTAAGCGCCAAAAACCTATAGCCTTACTGTTACGTTGATCGCAAGAGATACGACTCTGAGCTATCATCTGTTTAAGGTTAGTAGTCTTCCGGTCACATTAGTAATTACTTGTTTTTAATTTGTTTAACTATTATATTACTAATTTTTACTTCTTATGTTAAAAAAATTATTTTAGTTGTTAAAAATCATCCGCCGAGATTTTTGCATTCCTTTACATCTTAGGGTCTCTAGAGATCATAAAAAAACATAGTTCCAGTTTCCGTCAGTCTGTAGATAAGATAACTTTCGAACAAAATCAGATATCACTTTTATGTTTAGCACATATATAATACTGGAAGTAAGAAAGGAACCTATAGTTTTTGATCGATAACGCTCTAGGGGAGAGGGTTGAAAAGGCTAAGGGATGATACATTTTGTATAGTTTGTAATTAACATAATGACCAAATCTCAAATACAATTATTTCTAGACGAGATTAGTAAGGGGCGAAAGGGCTGAGAGGAAAATACAGGGGTTGTTGCTTAAAGGAAATTACGTTTCTTTTTGAATATTTCCAATTTTAACAGAAAGAGTATGTAAAGGGAAATGTTAGATTTCAGTTAATATCTGTGAAATCCTTTCTCTGCTTAACTTTGTGAAAAATATCTTACTGTAAGATTTCACATCCAGTCGTAAGGTTCGTAGGCAGTTATAATGTAGTGTGAGAAAGTTAAATTCAGTATTTTAGAACTGTACAGGTGCGAGGCAATAACCGGGAAATCACTTCACCATTTTTGTATCGAATTTCCTTACTATATATAAGTAATAAAACAGTAATCTTACTTTGAAGCCCCTGATATTGCCAGCCTGGTATCCATCCTATAGTTAAGAGTTCCATTATTATAATCTTGGTAAAACTGCACTGATAGTGTTAATTCTTTAAGAGCCGTTTCTAAACTGTTTGCAATTGACATGTGTACCTCCATACAATCACCAGCTTCACAAGATAAGTCTTCTTGTGCATTAAAAGTATCCCCATTTATTTTAACTTCTACAAAATTATATTTTTTTATTAATTGTTTTAAAATTATTTTAATAATTAATATGATAAAGACAAAAAATTTCAAAATGGCAAAAATTTTTTTTACCCCATTCTAATGGTGACATTCTAACAATATCCAGCATTCTGATATTCAAAGTTATTCCTTTAAGAGATGCTATTCCCATTGAATCTGTAGCATTAATCAACCATTTTAACTTAACCTGCTGGCTAATATGCTCTGAACATATTTTATTTATATCTATGATTGTTTTTGAATGATCTGGTTCTTCATAAAAATCTACGAAAAAAATCATAATACGTCAGTTTTTCAACTTAAAATAGTATTCTTGAACTTCCACTGCCTATTTTCATTTGAATCACAACATGTGGACTGAAATCTAAATATCTCTAATCGTTTTCAAGAGAATAAATTCATAATCAAATTATGGAAACTCAAAAAAGAATAAATTTTTGTAAAGTTTGTATTTTTGCAGTATAGTTTATATACTACCTGATATTTTTGATAAAGGACATCTAATAACTGGTATAGGGACCCTACAACTCTCTTGCCCTTCAATAAGCATATGTTTTGACGTAGTATATTCTAATTCCATTTCTTGTGATGTAAGATTTGCTATATCGAGTACCAAATAAAACTGTGTGCTCCTAAAAAAAAAGAAGTTAGGCACAACACCGTCCACAGAAAACCTTATTATATAATCATAAAAACTGTAACCATTTGGCAACCTATGTAAATAGAAAATTCTTTAAAAATTAGACAATATAAAACATCAAAGAAAAAACTTACTTTTCGGCAGGTAAGACATCCCAGTTTGTAACGTGCAATGATGGTATCAATTCTAACATGAAAAATACTGTACTGATTCTGCAATGTTGTGATTGGAGTCCAGCTCCTCCGCTATACCTAAAATTTTCAACAAGGAAAAATGCGATTTAACAACAAATCGGTAGAAGGGAACCTTTCTCTACGACGCATTTTAGTAAAAGTATCAGTCGGTTTCGAACTTTCATCGAAATCACGTATAATCCAAAACGAGTTATTCCCATCCAAAGCTGCCTAAAATTAGACATTTCGCGGCCATTACATATATTAAAAAGTTGGTGTCGTTTGTGAAAAAGTGGGTAAATCGTTTTAACGGGACGAAATATGTCGACGACTTGTTAAAACGTGGCTCGGTAAGTAAAGTTACTCCGAAAGTCGAAAAACGAATCGTGTCTTTGTTTTTACGGGACCCGAAATCGACGCTGTGTCAAGGAGCGGGAAAATTAAGAAAATCGGGTTTGAACGTGTCCCGTGAGTCCATTAGACATCTTCGTACTCACGATGTCAAATTCCGAAGCACGTTGAAGAAATCTTTGCTGGGCGAAAATCACGTCGCGAAGCAGCTCGTTTGGGCCCATGATAGGATACTAGAATGACCCTTATAATCGCCTGACGCCAACTCTATTGTTTGGTCCCTTGTAAAGAAGCTCAGAGGAAAGACTCTGAGGACCTTGACTCAATTTTCTCGCGAGATTTGAAAAATTTGGAGATCATTATCGCGCGACTATGCAGAAAATCTCGTCGACAGCATGCCTCGAAGATGCCAGGCGATTATTGATGTAGGAGGCTTGACAATTTACTAAGGTAATTCCGCCGTTTGTTAGCACACCAAAGAATACACTGATTTTCTCGAAACACATTTTTTCAAGAATAGGAGCAATCACGTTCTTAGTCGACAAAAGTATTAGGCACCCCTAATAAACACGTGAAACTCATAAGATATTAAAAAAAAGACTAATTGTGTTAACAATACTATAGGCGGCGCTATCAAAAGCTAACTTAAACAATAGACAATCTCTTTTACAGGTCCATAAAACACCAATTGCGATAATGAGGTTTCTTGAAAAATATTTTTAATGTTTTATCAGTCTCTTTTTACTACTTGTAGTGTCAAGAAGCTTCCGTGCGTGTTTTATTTGTGAACTGGACATTCTTATATTTGAGAATTGCCTAAGAAAAGTGAGCTTGGTATCGAAAAACGAATTAAAATCCAAACCCTACATGAACAAGGCAAGTCTCAAGTAGAAATAGCCAAGTTAGTGAAATGTTCTCGGTGCGCAGTGCAATGTGCTATTAAAAGGTTTGTGGAGACTGGCTCCAATGCCAACAAAATGAGAACGGGCAGAAAACGTAAGACTAATGAGCGACAGGACAGAAAACTCATCCGCGAGTCTATTAAAAATCGAAAAAAAAACTTCATCTGAGTTCGCTGCAACTCTGTCGGAAGAGATTGGGATGCCGACTAGTTCTCGAAGGGCAAGGAGAAGACTGACAGAAGCTGGATTAAGAGGGTGCAAAGCTAGAAAGAAGCCTTGGCTTTCAGAGACCAATAGAAAGAAACGCTTAGAGTGGGCTCTAAAGTACCAACATTTTAGCGAAGAGGATTGGTCTAATGTTGTATGTTCCGATGAATCCAACTTTGAGGTAAGTTTTTATACGATTTATTTTAACAAATAACTACATACAATTACTCTTGATGTAATCCGTTTTATCAAAACAATAACTAATTTTTTAATTGAGTATTTTTTCTATTCTTACAGCTATTCGGAACGTCAGGTGTGACATTCGTGAGGCGGCGTGTCGGCGAAATGTTCGTTTATGAAGGCCGCATGAACAGCCAAAAGTACATAAATGTACTAGAAACTGTACTAATGCCTTCGCTAACGCGCATTTTTGACGACACTAATTTAGACGACATCAAATTCCAGCAAGATAATGCACCTTGTCATAAATCATCGGCTACGATGCGCTGGTTTAGAGACAATAACATTGTCTTGTTGGATTGGCTGGCGCAGTCTCTAGATCTAAACCCTATCGAGCGTCTTTGGGGTATCAATATACGATTTAACAAAACATACGAATTTAATTTTTTACCCTGAAACACAAGAAATGAACTCAGTTGTAGGGTACCTAATACTTTTGGTCAAGGCTGTATATATATATATATATATATATATATATATATATATATATATATATATATATATATATATATATATATATATATATATTCCTTAAAATAGTGATTGATATTGGATTTGAAGCTACTACTTTGATTATAGTGACGATCCGATAACTAGAACAAAACTATTACATTGAGAAAGCACATGCAATCTTGTTATCTTTGTAGCATATTTTTGCGTCTTTAAGCGCATTACGGATAAAAGTCAAGTCAAGTAGAAAAATTCGTAAAATTTTGTTGATCGCCCTGTATAAGTGAGTATGAAAAAAATGTAACTTTCGATAATATATTTAAGATTAAAATTTACATTACTTAGTAAGTAATAATACCATGGTTTTAAACTTTTAAATTTTTATAATACCTTTTAGCAGTTTTGAATTACTTTTGAAAACAAAAACTTTAAATGTATGAATTTCCAAAAGCCACCGAGTTAGCTAACCTTTTTTTAACCGATCTTTTTTGTCTTGTTGTAATGACCATACTTATAATATAACCAAAATCTGTCGCGATTAGTTGACTATAAAGAGAAATATTAAACTTCAAAGCTTCTGTATATCAATTAACATACCTAATTTTTAACTGAACCTCGACTACAGAAGAACTAGGAGGTTGTTGAAATAGAGCTGTTAAACCACCGGCTAAACTTGACTGCCCAGAGTTAGAAGAACGAAAACTAAAAAAAAAAAATGTAAAAATTTTACATAACAGTGGTATAGGAGACGAGAATTATTATTTTGATATTGCTTTCGCCTGCATTTAATAGGCGAGCTCCAATTTAAGAATCCAAAATGCCAATGCTTGCTGTGTATTGTCTTATGATCCGCCGTACTTTTAATATAATAGTAAAAACACTGACAGATTTCTTCCATTATGTCACTATACATTATCCCGGTGGGAAATAAATCTTCTAGTGTAAAACCAAGTTAGTTCGGCAAATCAGGATATTTGTTAAGATCATTAATCTAGACTTCCAATGGTAGAGTTCAAGTTTTTCACTTAACGAAAC
This sequence comes from Pachyrhynchus sulphureomaculatus, assembly GCA_019049505.1. Classification (NCBI taxonomy): domain Eukaryota; kingdom Metazoa; phylum Arthropoda; class Insecta; order Coleoptera; family Curculionidae; genus Pachyrhynchus; species Pachyrhynchus sulphureomaculatus. The sequence continues at coordinate 188,218,064 of CM032446.1, forward strand.
CTGTGTTTCTTACGACTTCATGATACAGATTTCCAAGGAAATATTCTTTAGTACATACTTCAACATATGTCAGTCTTTAGGATCTATGGATCGTATGCGTCTATTCCACTAAGAATCTTCGGACATTAACGCAACTTGAGTTAACCAATCACATGCAACCTTTAAGATATAGACTAATTATTCTAATATATAAAATACGTAAACAATAATATGAAGCACCTAAAAAATTGCGTTTGTGATTAGTTGCGTAGTGTTATATTAATGTCCGAATACCTTAAAAATAAGATCAAATTTCTTAAAATAAAATATGACCTTGGTGATCTAGGATCCAACTAGCACTAAGCCCAACGCTCTAATAATACATTAGCAGATTCGAAGTTTTTCTTGGTACTCCTTCAAGTTCGTTAATTATAATTTCCTGCAGATAGTATAAGTATACGGTGTACAAATCACATTAATGTAATCGTTGTATTTTTAATGTTCCGTACGGAACACTTATAAGATGACTTCGGTGTCTGTCTGTCTGTCTGTCACACCCGATTTTCTCCGAAACTATTTGTCGTAGAAAGTTTAAATTTGGTAATAACATAGGAGTTGATAGCCTCATCAGAGCTATGTAGTTTTCAAAGTTAAATTTTGTCTTAAGGGCTTAGTTTTGGGGGTGGAATCGGTAGTGAAACAAAAAATTTTTTACTAGGTCATCGAGTGTGGTTTCAAATGAAAGCTTGTGAAAACAGGAGTAAAATATATATATATATATATATATATATATATATATATATATATATATATATATATATATATATATATATAATGTAATACTTGCGCACACTTTTCTTTGTATTGTTTTTAAAAAATTGCGAAAAATCGCTGTCCCCCCCTGATCTCGAAAAGAACTGATCAAAAAATTTTGAAAAAACTCTGGAATCTCCACGGGGTGTAGATTGAACGAAAATTATCACGAGTGCATTGCCTTTAATAATTTATCTGGTATATAAAAAAACAAAAATTTCAAGGTCATCAGTTTTCAGTAAAGACTGGAAACAAAATTTGTTGAAAACTCATTGGGGTGTGTTTTCTGAAGTCACTGATCATTTTATACCTCCGTAACAAAATTTTTTATTTTAAAAGCAATCAACGTACGGAACACTAATTGCGCAAGTTGAACTTGCACTTGACCGGTTTTTTTTATAGATATCAATAAAGAATTTTAGAGAATTTCCGGATTTATTAAATCCCTGGTTTGATAGTTGTCCTTTATGATATTAATTTACTAATCTCTTTACAAAATACTAACGATTTGTGGTGAGACAATAATAAACACAGTGTAATTTGACTTCGAGGAGTTCCCTCGAAAATTAACAGATCCGTTCTTTACACAGTGGCAATATATTTTCGAATTAAAATATACTGTACTCGTATTATTTACAGAATTGTTGCAAGCATGGGTAATAATAGTCAAAAAAATATGGTGATTACCATGACAACAATGGTAATAATAACAACAATAATAGTTAATAATAGCAACAATGATAATAACGACGATTATAGTCATATCATAAAAATAAGGTAATTAAATAGGACACTTACATACACGCATATACGAGGGGGACCCAGAAGTAACGGGAATTCATTTTTAAAAAAAGTTTTATTAAACTTTTCTACAAACAACTATTAATCTCCTTCAAAATACTCTCCAGTTGAGCTAATACACTTATCCAATCTTCTATTTCATCGTTCAAAGCATTTTTTAAATTTATCTGATTCAATGACCTTCAGAGCCTGCGTCGCGTCGTTTTTTGTTTCACCTCTTCCATGTCAGCAAAATGTTTTCCTCTTAGGTCTTTTTCATACTGGGAGACAAAAAGCGCATGGGATCAAATCCGGCAAGTAGGGTGGGGCACAGTCAGAGCCGTGTGGGCTGGCGCCTTGTCGTGATGGAAGAACCAATTGCCACAACATTAGTTTCTGCGGCATTTTCAAGTAGAAAACAAACTTTCACAGCCGCGTGTAATTCCCGATAATAGGCCATCTTAAAAACTAACCTGAACTAACCTGAACTAAATTGGGAGGAGTGTAACTACATCACCATAGCAGGTGAATCGTGTACTACAAGTACCAACCTAACCGAAACATAATTTCCGTTACTTCTGGGCCCCCCTGGTACATACAATACAGAAACAAATTAAGAAGTTATCATTAAAATAAAAATACATAAATAAAATATGATATTTATAGTTAAAAAGTCAATTTAAATAACACATAAAAGTATTTATAATTACCGTGGAATTCCTATAAGTTGTAATATATAATATCGACCAAGAAACCATTATTAAAATAGTTTCTATATTGGGATTTTCACATCAGCGGTTTAATAATGAAATGTTAATACAGTTATTAAAGTTCTTAATTAACAAAATATTTTACTATACCTTGAATTTACTCTAGAAAAGGAATTCCCTGGCAAGGATGTAGACATACTGCTAAACATCCCACTGTTTAAATCTTGAGGTATACTTGGAGATACTGCTGTATTAGGCGCGAGGAAGTTTGCAGCAGCATATACCCTAAAATATTTAAATACACAGACATACATACATACATATATATATATATATATATATATATATATATATATATATATATATATATATATATATATATATGGTATGTATATATATATATATATATATATATATATATATATATATATATATATATATATATGGTATGTATATATATATATATATATATATATATATATATATATATATATATATATATATATATATATATATATATACCAGGTATACAAGTATGAAATGCGGATTTCAGACAACAGATGGTGCACCAATGCAGTTTGTGCTATAAAGATTTGACACTGCGCCATTTTGTTGTGTCATCAACAAGTGTCAGACGCGCACGAGTGATAAATTGGAAAAGTGTGTGCGTAGTGTTGTGTTCAATATGTCGAAACTTATACTGAACAAAAAGCATTCGCGGACAGCATTAATTTTTTATTTTCATTTGAAGAAAACTGCTGTTGAACCATACCGATTACTTCGAGAAGCTTATGGTGAACATGCTCCATCGCAAGATACGTGTGAACGATGGTTTCGGCGTTTCAAAAGTGGTAACTTCGATGTTGCAGACAGGGAACGTGGAAAACCGCCAAAAAAATTATAAAGATGTGGAATTGCAAGCATTGTTCGACGAAGACGATTCGCAAACATAAAAACAACTCGCCAGGCAATTGGGCGTTAGTCAACAAGCTGTTTCCACGAGAGATGGGAAAGATTCAGAAGCCGGTAGATGGGTACCACGAGTTGAACGACAGGTAAATAGAAAAGCGCAAAAACACGTGTGACATTTTGCTCGCTCGGTACAAAAGAAAGTCGTTTTTGCATCGTATAGTTACAGGGGATGAAAAGTGGATTTATTTTGAGAATCCCAAGTGCAAAAATCATGGGTAGAGCCAGGCGCACCATCCACATCGACTGCAAGACCGAATCGCTTTGGCAGAAAGACGATGCTCTGTGTTTGGTGGGACCAGAGGGGCGTGGTCTATTATGAGCTGTTAAAACCTGGGGAAACGGTTAATACTAAACGTTACCAACAACAATTGACCGATTTGAACCGTTCGCTGCTTGAAAAAAGGCCAGAATACCGAAAAAGAGGCAACACAAAGTCATTTTTCTTCATGACGGTGCTCTATCACATACGGCAAAACCAGTTCGCGACACGTTGGAAGCACTCAGCTGGGAAGTTCTACCCCAAGCGGCTCACTCACCAGACTTGGCTCCTTTCGATTATCACTTGTTTGCATTGATGGGTCACGCACTTGCTGAGCAGCGCTTTAGTTCGTACGGAGATGTGAAAAAATGGCTCGATGAATGGTTCGCAGCAGAAGGGGAAGATTTTTACTGGCGTGGTATTCACAAATTGCCCAGAAGATGGGAAAAATGTATAACAAGCGATGGAACATACTTTGAATAAAGCACTTTTTATTATTCTTCCGAATTTAACATGTTTTTTTAGAAAAAAAATCCGCATTTCATACCTGTACACCTGGTATATATATATATATATATATATATATATATATATATATATATATATATATATATAAGAAACAGTCTATGCCCTACACGTTGAAGGCTATAGCAAGCGACAAATCGCAAAAAACCTCGGTATTCCAAATAAAGGCGTACACTACACCCTTCATAGAAAACAAGTAACAAGATCAAACATAGATAGAATAAGTCTGGCCAGCCTAAAACTACAATAGGACGTTAAGATACATTTATCACAGTGATGCCTAAATAAAATCGATGCTTAACAGCTTCTCAAATTACCACTGTTTTAACTGAAACTCAACTGCCATTATTAGAGGCGATTGCTGTTTGCAGGCCTAATAAGATATGTAGCTGCCAAAATACCGAAACTAATAACCAGATATAAGCAAAGCAGATTGCTATGGGCTAAATATACAGCAACTGGATGATCGGGTGAATCGAAATTTTAATTTTATTGATCTAATAGAAGAATATGTGTGCGCTGTTCAACTAATGAAAGGGCTGCAGAAATTTGCACTCCACTAACTATTAAGTACGTAAGTGCCAGCGTTCTGGCTGAGGGATGTTTGGCAGTAATAAGTCAGGTATAAAGAAGTATTATTAAAAATGCATGCATGAAATCTGGTCTAAATATAATTTTTAACAATTTTATTTTTTAACAAGTTCTAAACATTAATTAGGTCGAGGGTATCTTAAAGATAGAAAGAGAGAAAAAATGAAAAATGACAATCTCCTGATTTTTCTATCATCGACTTGCCCATGATGAGAGATCAGTAGGTTAAAAATAGTTGTCCATCAAGCATTAAACATTTTTGTACATAACTGTTTTAAAACTCTAGTTATAACAAATATATTTATGTATCCGAGTATCTAATATTACCTCACAACAAATGAGGCTGATTGTTCAGGCAACAACGGCAAGATTAATTTGACTTCATCTTGATCAATGTGGAATATTTCATTTTGTAAGGATGGTTCCAAAATGCTGTTAACTGATACTTCTAACATTTCAATTGGTATCTGGCTTGTGTTAGTTAAAGTGACAGTACACTGCGCACTTTCTCCGTGATATAAACTTAAACTAGCTGATGTTACAATACTGTCGTCGTGGAAATTTGAGAATGAAGCACTCTGGGGTAACGATGTAGAAACCTAAAATAAATCTTTTTGTAAATAATTAATAACTACTCATGTAAGAGATCATGAGATTTCTAGTTTGCAAGATAAAAAACTCAGTTGTACGTGAAATTTTTCTTGATTAAGTTTTTTTATTATTAACAAGATGTTTTTAGTGTTCCGTACGGAACACTTACGAGGCTGGTTTGAAAAGTCCGTGCAAAAATAAAAACTACTTATGTGTTTGGGGTAAACCTTTTGTATTTTTCGACATAGTCTCCTTTTAGGCTTATACACTTCGTCCAACGATGTTCTAGTTTGTTGATCCCTTCCGAATAATAGGATTTGTCCAAGTCTGCAAAATATCCATTAGTGTCTGCAATCACCTCCTCGTTTGAATAAAATCTTTGTCCCGCCAGCCATTTCTTCAAATTGGGGAACTAATAGTAGTCCGAGGGAGCCAAGTCTGGAGAAAAGGGGGGATGTGAAACGAGTTGGAATCCTATTTCCATTAATTTTGCGATCACAACTGCTGAGGTGTGTGCTGGTGCGTTGTCGTGATGGAAAAGGACTTTCTTGTGGGCCAATCGCGGGCGTTTTTCTTGCAGCTCGGTTTTCAAACGGTCCAATAACGATGAATAATATTCACCTGTAATAGTTTTACCCTTTTCCAGATAGTCGATGAGGATTATCCCTTGCGAATCCCAAAAGACAGTCGCCATAACCTTTCCGGTCGAGGAAACGGTCTTCGCCTTTTTTGGTGCAGATTCCCCCTTGGTAACCCATTGTTTAGATTGTTGTTTGGTCTCAGGAGTATAGTAATGTATCCATGTTTCATCCACAGTGACGAAACGACGCTTAAAGTCCTCCGGATTCTTCTGGAACAGCTGCAAACCATCCTTGCAACACTTCACACGATTCTGTTTTTGATCAAGCGTGAGCAATCGCGGCACCCATCTTGCGGATAGCTTTCTCATGTCCAAATGTTTATGCAAAATATTATGTACCCGTTCAGTCGAGATGCCCACAGCACTAGCAATCTCACGCACCTTAACTCTTCTGCCATCCATCACCATATCATGGATTTGAACAATGATTTCTGGAGTCGTAACCTCCACAGGCCGTCCAGAACGTTCAGCGTCACTTGTGCTCATAATGGCCAGTCCGAAAATTTTGAAACCACTTATAAACTGTTCTAATCGAAGGTGCAGAGTCACCATAATGTTTATCAAGCTTCTCTTTAGTCTCCTGAGGCGTTTTGCCTTTCATAAAGTAATGTTTAATCACCACACGAAATTCTTTTTCGTCCATTTCTTGAAAATCACTCGACTTCCTTGATTCACACGAATGCCAAACACAAAGAAATAGACCAATATGGCTGAAACTTGGTGTGCGTTCATTCAAGAGATGCTACTAAACATGACCTCGATACGCGCCGGTGGTGCCATCTCTCGGACTTTGCACGGACTTTTCAAACCAGCCTCGTATATATATATATATATATATATATATATATATATATATATATATATATATATATATATATAAAAAAAGACTGTTTTTAGTCAATTTCCACTGGTTTATTTAAATTGCGATGACGCGTTTCGCTGTCGATGCAGCTTCTTCAGATCTACATTTTACACTGTCAAGTTAGGTTTAATATTCACAGTTTTATATAATTTCTTAATTATAATAATACACCTAATTAAATTACATTGATAGTATTGGAAAATCCACACAGATTTGGAGTTAAGAGAATAAATTCAATAATGGTGAATTGCTTAAATCTACCTGGTCGTTGAGTAAAGTACCTGTAGTCCTTAATCGATTTATTTGCATAGTCTCTAAAAGGTTTAGTTTTAAAACCTTTTTGTTGGGTGTGTAAAATTTTGAAATTCTTGTTAAATGTGTGATTTTCTGTTAATAGATGATTAGCATATGTTGAATTAGATTTTCTATGGATGAAACTTTTTTTCGTGTTCTGTAATTCTTTGTCTAAACGTACGTCCAGTTTGTCCGATGTATGTTTTAGGACATGACCCACATGTTAATTGATAAACCCCTGATTTGTTGTCTTTATTGATTTGTGGTTTGTAGTTTTTTAAGGTATTTCCCTATAGTATTGTTAGTCTTGTACGCTATGTTGATATTTTTTTGATTTAAAAATTTCCCCAGTTTTTCCGTTGGTTTGCCGAAATAGGTCAAGCATTTAAAAGTGGTATTTCTGTCCTTAAAACGTGGGTATATTTCTGAGATAGCCTTGTTTCTAAGTTTTTTCTTAACGATACTATTGATTAAAGTAACCGAATAACCGTTGTTAACGGCTACTTGTTTTATGTAGTTTAATTCTTTAGTAAAATTTTCTTCTGATAATGGGATATTAGTTAGTCTATGTATAAAACTATGATACGCGGCAAGTTTATGATGGTTAGGGTGATGAGAACTATTGTGAATTGTGGTATCTGTATGACAAGGTTTGTGATATATTGCAAATTCATGTTTTTTCCTGGCTTTACTGATTGTTAAGTCTAGGAAATTGATTTTTCCTTCGACTTCTTCTTCCATTGTAAAACTGATATTTCTATGTAAAGAATTAATATACTGTAAAAAGTGAGTTAATTGTCTGTCCGTACCTGTAAAGCATACAATTATATCGTCTACGTATCGATACCAGTATAGGCAATTACTACTATTGTTGTTATGGTTGTTAAATATCATTGTTTCAATACTGTCCATGAAAATTTCGGCAAGTAATGGACTTAATGGACTCCCCATAATTAACCCTTCCTTACTATTGTAGAATGTATTGTTAAATGAAAAATAATTTTGTCTTAGGCAAGTTCTTAATAAATTAATTATGTCCATTTTTATAACTTCATTTACTTTGTTTTTTGTTAATAGGTTCTCTATTAAAATTATTATTTCGGCTGGAGGAACACTTGGAAATAAGTTTTTGACATCGAAAGAGACTAGTTTAGAATTATCTGGAATTGTTATATTCTTAACTTTATTCACGAGTTGGTATGAGTTTTTGATACTATATTTAGGTTCAAATTTGGTATGATATTTGATTAAATCAATTAAAAAGGATGACGTCTTATATGCTGGAGCAGACATGTAGGAAACAACTGGTCTGATTGGGTGGTCAAGTTTGTGTAGTTTTATGAGTGAATAAAGTTGTGGGATTTGGGGATTCATATTTATCAATTTAATTTTATCTTTATCGTGAATGATACTTTTAGCCTGTTCAATTTGTTGTTTTATTTCTCTTTGAAAAATATTTGTTGGATCTTTATTTACACACCCAACAAAAAGGTTTAAAACTAAACCTTTTAGAGACTATGCAAATAAATCGATTAAGGACTACAGGTACTTTACTCAACGACCAGGTAGATTTAAGCAATTCACCATTATTGAATTTATTCTCTTAACTCCAAATCTGTGTGGATTTTCCAATACTATATCAATGTAATTTAATTAGGTGTATTATTATAATTAAGAAATTATATAAAACTGTGAATATTAAACCTAACTTGACAGTGTAAAATGTAGATCTGAAGAAGCTGCATCGACAGCGAAACGCGTCATCGCAATTTAAATAAACCAGTGGAAATTGACTAAAAACAGTCTTTTATTATATATTTATAATGAATTTCCATCAAGTAGAAGCTACAACAATCCAAAATATATATATATATATATATATATATATATATATATATATATATATATATATATATATATGTATTTTACAACCAGCTGTAAGCAAACATCTAAACAGAACACACCATCAAGGTAAGAGAAACACAAATTTTCTGACCTCCAATTTCTAACAAAGAAAGATTAGGGAATCAAATAAAATTTTCAAACACCATAATAATATTAATAGAGATGTGGGTTACGTTCTGAAACACCAGTGGAAATCGATTACTTCACTAGGCCTCGGTCCAGAAGTAATCCACTGATATCATTCATTGTTCTAATCTCGAGGAGGAAAGATCTCTGAAGCCTGTATCTTGTCGGGTACAGACATAAACCTTTGCGAAGAATGTGTTGTAATGAACTCTTGCACTCGTTTGCATATTGAGATGTAGTGATTCTCGCGAACCAACACTCGAACGCTTCCTACATTTGCATCGTCTCTTGGTCGCCCTGCCCGAAATTTACTTAAAGTTGGACCAAATTCTTCAAATGTTTGTACTTATTTCTTTACCAATTATACATTCGAGGCTTCATAGGCGCTAAATTTTTACCGCACGATAATTGTAGAATTATTGTTTTGTAAAACGGTTGCACAGAAAATGTATGTTCCGCTCCGAGTGAAACACTCCATAGTAACTGTATTTCCAAGGAAGGGGTTATGATCTGTGCTCCAATAAGTCTTCCATGCCTGTTGCGTTAGCGCAATAATCCAAACAGATTTGGACTTATTGATGTCACACTCTGCAAAATTTTCTTGCTTAGCGCTGAATACCTACATATGTACATACATATATGCAACATATATAAAAATTATTTTAATACATATATCAATCCAAGTCAGTTAAGAAGGATTTTAAGATTAAGATTTTACTGTTGAAACACCAGGAAAATTAACTGTAGGTATAAAATGTATGTATGCATTTAGTGCAAATACACAGTTGAAGTAAATAAAAAAGTGCAAAAACGACAACTTGTACCGACAAAATAGAAGAATTAAGCCCCAAAGTGTAAATTGTGTATGACAAGTGAACATTTTTATTTTGTAAATACAGGTTCAACTTACTTGTAACACAGGAAGACTGGGGACGACGTCAACCTTAAACTGAGGTGGAAAAGGATTACTCATATATTTTAATCTACAATTAGACTTTACACCCAAGTCGTGTGTGCTGTAACCTAAAGACAAAAAAGGTTCCCTTTTTAGAAGAAGGCCAATGGGTTTTTAGTTTTCGTGATTTGTGATTTTTCACACAATTTTTTAGTGTTCCGTACTGAACACTGATAAGACCACTTCGGTGTCTGTCCTTCTGTCACACCCGATTTTCTCCGAAACTATTTGACATAGAAAGTTGAAATTTGGCACTAATATAGAAATTGCTGGCCTTATCAGAGCCGTGTAGTTTTGAAAGTTAAATTTTTACTTAAAGGGTTAGTTTTGGGGAGTGAAATAGCAAGAAAAAAAAATGTTTTTTTACATCGAGTGGGATGTCAAATGAAAGCTCGTGAAAACATGAGTTCAAATATAAATATATATATATATATATATATATATATATATATATATATATATATATATATATATATATATATATATAATGTAATACTTGTGTACAAAAAATTTTGAAAAAATTCTGGAATATTCTCCACAGGGTGTAGATTAAACGAAAATTATCACGAATGCACCTTTAATAAATGCACTTACTTGGTTATTGTTTTATTTAGGCAGTACTAACGTGATTTAATAAATTAAATAAAAACGTTAAATTAAATAAACCAGCCAAGTGTAAATCGGACTTGCGCAATTAGTGTTCCGTACGCTGATTGCTTTTAAAATAAAAATTTTTGTTACGGGGGTATAAAATGATCAATGACTTTACAAAATAAACCCCAAATAAGTGTTCAACAAAGTCTTTTCCGATTTTTACTGAAAACTGATGACTTTGAAATTTTTATTTTTTTACATACCAGATAAATTATTAAAGGTAATGCATTCGTGATAATTTTCGTTCAATCTACACCCTGTGGAGAATATTCCAGAATTTTTTGATCAGTACTTTTCGAGATACGGGGGCAGCGATTTTTCGCAATTATTTAAAAATAATATAAAGAAAAGTGTGCGCAAGTATTACATTCACTTACTTACTTTCATTTGACACCCGATACACTGATGACCTAGTAATTTTTTTTTCCCTTCCGATTTCACTTCCCAAAACTAACCCCATAAGTCAAAAATTAACTTTTAAAACAGCATGGCCCTGATAAGGCGGTCAATTCCTATATTAGTGTCAAATTTCAACTTTCTATGTAAACTAGTTTTGGAGAAAATCGGTTGTGACAGACACCGAAGTGATTTTATAAGTGTTCCGTACGGAGCTCTAAAAACGATTTCAGAATAGTGAAGATGATAGCGTTAAGGCGGAAATTCCGATTTTATGCATTAAAGTTTTGATTTAAAATTGAGTTGAGGAAAACAAGTACCTAACTTTTTGAAAAAATGTAGTTTTGTCTATTCGTTTGATTCGTGTAAAAATAAATTCGTACTTTGAATATAGTGTGGCCATATAAATCGTACACCCCGAGCACATTCTATTGCAAGACGTATGCAGTTCGGTAGTATTGTGAGGTAATAACGGTAACGCCGTGCTATTAAACCTGTTTAGGAGATAAAATGTGGAAGGAATTTAAAGTTTCTAGTGTATCTTAAATCAGCGAATAGAGATTATTTTTAGAGTTATTAAAGCCCGATTCTTTGTGATAAAAATAAAATATTTTTACTTTCAGAGAAATAAAATCCTGATATTGAACGAATATCTATGAATGAAAGAAGTGTTTTTTTTTTTAAACGAAAGATCTCTAGATTTAGTTACGAGAAAAAAAGATAAAGTCGTGTTATTATGTGTTGTCTAAAATTAATCTCTAAAACACTGTCCATCATTTCCATCTCTTTGTCTGCTGATCTTTCTTGAACGAGACGAAATATCAAATTCAAATTTGCTACACATGCAATACCTGTAGTAGGAATGGGATTTTAAATTTTTCTGCCTTATCGTTTATGGGGGGTGGGGGTAGCAGATTTTATTTATGTGCTATACCATTATAAGAATTTTTCTTAGTTTTTTGCTGAGATAGTGAACAGATTTGACGCAAGTTTTTCTAGTAAAACATAATAAGGGTGGGGAGACTGTCAGATGGGTGCTTCCCATTTATTGTGTTACACAAGGAATCTGAAAATTGTGCCATTTTTTTTATTATTCTCAACTGTTTATGATCAAGCATGTTAATGCGTTAGGAAAGGGGTTTAAGTGTTGCTTGGGATAGGTCGTGTTATATGTCCTTTTTAGGATTCTCGGAACCGACGAATCTGTAAATGGTATTATTATTTCCCTTGCTAAAGGGATTCGTAAATAGATCACCCTCCGAAATTTTTGTTTTTATTTAGGTACTAGGGTCAATAACTATACAACGAAATGAGACATTGCCTTCAAATTTGCTATATATATATATATATATATATATATATATATATATATATATATATATATATATATATATATATATATAATATTTGCTGTGGGAAAGAAATATCGTTCTTAAACAAGCTTATTTCAAGGGAAGAAGCCGAGACGGATAATGGTCGATAAATCTTGTATAGTTTCAATATTATTGTGAGAACTTTTCCTTTTTTTTATTTTTACTTACTATATCTCTGAGATTATTGACGGGGATGTCATAATATCAGTCAACGTTGCCCACGCGGTACTGCTACTACAAGCGCTATTGTATGTCTGCATTAACCAACACCCGGCCGATTGCCAGAATGGGACGAGCGACCAACGGCTTAATATGCAGGCTTTTAACCCACTACACTACCGAGCCTGGTTTATAGTTGCAATAATGAACAAGCGTTAAACGTATTTATTTATTGTCTTACATATAAGGGGATAGAAAGGGGGGATTTAATAAGTGTTCCGTACGGAGCTCTAAAAACGATTTCAGAATAGTGAAGATGATAGCGTTAAGGCGGAAATTCCGATTTTATGCATTAAAGTTTTGATTTAAAATTGAGTTGAGGAAAACAAGTACCTAACTTTTTGAAAAAATGTAGTTTTGTCTATTCGTTTGATTCGTGTAAAAATAAATTCGTACTTTGAATATAGCGTGGCCATATAAATCGTACACCCCGAGCACATTCTATTGCAAGACGTATGCAGTTCGGTAGTATTGTGAGGTAATAACGGTAACGCCGTGCTATTAAACCTGTTTAGGAGATAAAATGTGGAAGGAATTTAAAGTTTCTAGTGTATCTTAAATCAGCGAATAGAGATTATTTTTAGAGTTATTAAAGCCCGATTCTTTGTGATAAAAATAAAATATTTTTACTTTCAGAGAAATAAAATCCTGATATTTAACGAATATCTATGAATGAAAGAAGTGTTTTTTTTTTTTTTAAACGAAAGATCTCTAGATTTAGTTACGAGAAAAAAAGATAAAGTCGTGTTATTATGTGTTGTCTAAAATTAATCTCTAAAACACTGTCCATCATTTCCATCAGTCTCTTTGTCTGCTGATCTTTCTTGAACGAGACGAAATATCAAATTCAAATTTGCTACACATGCAATACCTGTAGTAGGAATGGGATTTTAAATTTTTCTGCCTTATCGTTTATGGGGGGTGGGGGTAGCAGATTTTATTTATGTGCTATACCATTATAAGAATTTTTCTTAGTTTTTTGCTGAGATAGTGAACAGATTTGACGCAAGTTTTTCTAGTAAAACATAATAAGGGTGGGGAGACTGTCAGATGGGTGCTTCCCATTTATTGTGTTACACAAGGAATCTGAAAATTGTGCCATTTTTTTTATTATTCTCAACTGTTTATGATCAAGCATGTTAATGCGTTAGGAAAGGGGTTTAAGTGTTGCTTGGGATAGGCGTGTTATATGTCCTTTTTAGGATTCTCGGAACCGACGAATCTGTAAATGGTATTATTATTTCCCTTGCTAAAGGGATTCGTAAATAGATCACCCTCCGAAATTTTTGTTTTTATTTAGGTACTAGGGTCAATAACTATACAACGAAATGAGACATTGCCTTCAAATTTGCTATATATATATATATATATATATATATATATATATATATATATATATATATATATATATATATATATATAAATATAAATATTTGCTGTGGGAAAGAAATATCGTTCTTAAACAAGCTTATTTCAAGGGAAGAAGCCGAGACGGATAATGGTCGATAAATCTTGTATAGTTTCAATATTATTGTGAGAACTTTTCCTTTTTTTTTATTTTTACTTACTATATCTCTGAGATTATTGACGGGGATGTCATAATATCAGTCAACGTTGCCCACGCGGTACTGCTACTACAAGCGCTATTGTATGTCTGCATTAACCAACACCCGGCCGATTGCCAGAATGGGACGAGCGACCAACGGCTTAATATGCAGGCTTTTAACCCACTACACTACCGAGCCTGGTTTATAGTTGCAATAATGAACAAGCGTTAAACGTATTTATTTATTGTCTTACATATAAGGGGATAGAAAGGGGGGATTGGTTCGTATGTATCATTTTATATGTCATTTTCAAGGTTCTTGGAGTAGAGGAATTTAAAAGTAATGTTATTTTCTTGTTGTTTCGAATTTTAATAAAAGTCATCCCTCATTTTGTTTATTAATATTTCACCATTAAATAATTATAATTTTAAATAACAAGTTGTAATACTTTAATTAACTTTCTACTAACTTTTCTATAGTGTGAGAAAATCTAATTTAGTAATTATTTTAGGACCTCCTTCCGCAGCTTTTTACCCTTATATGTTTTAATATAAAAAGGTATGCATAAAGCTGCTCGACAAAAACCAGGAAAAATCGCCATATTACTATTAAAACTATGCAAGATTTGTGGACGTTCACCTTTTTCACCCCCTTCGTTTGAAGCGATATCCTTCAAAAACTATATATTCCATCCTTTCTTCAGGTATTATATGTGTACCTAATTTGAAATTGATATGTTATTTTGTTCGAGAGTTATTGTGCCAAAAGATCGACAGACACACATAAAACTATTGAAACTACAAAATATATAACAACCCCCACCACATTTACTCCCATCTTCAGAAAAAATATGGCTCAAAAACTATAAGCTTTATTTATATTTCTATTACTATCTGAGTATTAAATTTGAAATCTATATTTTATTCCTTAGAGATTTATCATGCACACAGACAGACAGATCAACACAAATGAGAAATTATGTTTTTGTGATCTAGGAACCCCAAAACGTAAAGATATGCTAAGATCTCAAAATGTGATTGTTTTTACAAATACATTACTTCCCTTGAGCAGAGAAAATACCATACCAAATGTACAAGTATGAAATGCGGATTTCAGACAACAGAAGGTGCACCAATGCAGTTTGTGCTATAAAGATTTGCCACTGCGCCATTTTGTTGTGTCATCAACTAGTGTCAGACGCGCACGAGAGATAAATTGGAAAAGTGTGAGCATAGTGTTGTGTTGTTGTGTTTCAATATGTCGAAATTTATACCGAACAAAGAGCATTTGCGAACAGCATTAATTTTTTGTTTTCATACCGATTACTTCGAGAAGCTTATGGTGAACATGCTCCATCGCAAGATACGTGTGAACGATGGTTTCGGGGTTTCAAAAGTGGTGACTTCGATGCTGCAGACAAGGAACGTGGAAAACCGCCAAAAAAAAATACGATGTGGAATTGCAAGGATTGTTGGACGAAGATGATTCGCAAACACAAAAACCACTCGCCGAGCAATTGGGCGTTAGTCAACAAGCTGTTTCCAATCGGCTAGGAGAGATGGGAAAGATTCAGAAGACGGTAGATGGGTACCACATGAGTTGAACGACAGGCAAATGGAAAAGCGCAAAAACACGTGTGACATTTTGCTCGCTCGGTACAAAAGGAAGTCGTTTTTGCATCGTATAGTTACAGGGGATCAAAAGTGGATTTATTTTGAGAATCTCAAGCGCCAAAAATCATGGGTAGACCCAGGCGCACCATCCACATCGACCGCAAGACCGAATTGCTTTGGCAGAAAGACGATGCTCTGTGTTTGGTGGGACCAGAGGGGCGTGGTTATTATGAGCTGTTAAAATCTGGAGAAACGGTAAATACTAAACGTTACCAACAACAATTGACCGATTTAAACCGTTCGCTGCTTGAAAAAAGCCCAGAATACCGAAAGAGGCAACACAAATGCTCCATCACATACGGCAAAATCAGTCCGCGACACATTGAAAGCACTCAGCTGGGAAGTTCCACCCCATGCGACTTACTCACCCGACTTGGCTCCTTCCGATTACCACTTGTTTGCATCGATGCACTTGCTGAGCAGCGGTTTGGTTCGTACGAAGATGTGAAAAAATGGCTCAATGAATGGTTCGCAGCAAAAGGAGAAGATTTTTACTGGCGTGGTATTCACAAATTGCCCGAAAGATGGGAAAAATGTATAACAAGCGACGGAGCATACTTTGAATAAAGCACTTTTTATCATTCGAATTTGATAGAAAAAAAAATTCGCATTTCATACTTGTACACCTGGTAATTAAATTATTCCTCAATGTTATTTTCTTTTCATTCCATTTACAAAGCGCATAAAGCATCGTCTTTTAAAAATCAAATATCTCTTGCCTTTCTAATCTGTGGCTGATACTTCACACGGTCACCGGCCCTCCGATCGTAAGACCATGTTGCCAGACGTGAGAGTAATATTGATGACTAGTTAATAGAACGCACACGAGATGTACGATTTATTTGGCCACGACTGTACATATGTTAAATTTCTAGACCTCTCAATTGTACATGCTGAAAAAGAACCTAACATGGAATCAAACATTTTTTATCTAATAACCTAAATGCTGCATTACGTAGCTGCCTATATGGGCGATTTGCTAAGAGCAACGCGAGAGACAGGCCTAGAAACGGACCACTCTGTCGTGCAATTAAGTGGCTGGACTCCGTCCTTGAAAGGATTTCCTTATTTAAAGTAAGTGTGTCGCCTGGATGAAAATTTTTACTTAGAAACAATGGTGTTATATGAGACGAAAACTCTCAGCGACGATGCATCGTTATTAATGGTGCTTACTTTACCAAAACAAGAGATCTATCTAACGTGTCTTATGGAACAATTGAAACGCAACAATGACCATTCAAGCGATTTTTAAAGTGACTATTGCGATAAAAATTTTTATTTGATCGTTTGATTAACCTCAATCGGCGGTAGGCTTTTGTGGAGGTTGCAACCCGTTACAAAAATGGTGAATAATTTTATAGAAACACCTATTAATGCAGTAAAAAATTATATAAAATTTAGATTTTTAAGTGTTCGTTAAATACACTTTTGTGGATAGCCCAAAATCTATAAAGATAACTATTTGATGCACCCTTTTTAATCAAAAAACACTGTTGCAAATGTTACCAAAACAATTCTACTAAAGAAATTCACCACTTTTTATTCAAAAGTACGCATTTTAATTTAAATAAATATAATTTGGGTAAATTTTGGCGAATTTCATGAAAAAATATTTTCTTGGCACCTCTTGTTAATTAATTATTCAAATAGTTTAAATATAAACCTTTCAGTAATAAAACCTTGGATCACATACAGGGCTGTATGCTTTATAGCTCACAAAATCTCATCTGATTTGCTGATTTTGACTTTCTGCGTAGGACATCTAAATAATATTATGCAAATAGGAAACTGAGTTGGCAAAATGTTTTTTTCCAACTAAATCTATTTTTATTAGTTCACAATTTATCATCACAGCTTGTCATTCTTTACGACGGGGCTGAGTTAAGAAATAAATAACAAAACAACGAAACAAGATAAAAACATAATACATTTATTTGTTCAAGTCAATTTTAATTTTTTTCCATTTCTCAATTGACAATTTATATTTACCTGTAATTTCTAATTCTCCACTTTCTCTAGCCCAACCACTCAAAGTCAACGAGGTCGGCACGTCAGGAGGTAAAACCACTGTTTCTGGCACTGATTCAAATACTACACCTGATGTCAGTAATCGCATATTTGATACTTTTAATTCAAAGGGTAAAGGATTAATTAGTTTTAGAGATACGTCACATACTTCATTTTCAACCCACAGGAAATCTGGAAAGAAAAACAGTATTTGGTACAAAATGGAAAATGCGAAACAAATTCATTTATTGGGCCATAAGGTTCTATGAATAACATGAGGCAAGTCAAGTCTTCAAAATTAAAATGTAGAGATAAAATAGACAAAAATATAAAACAAACTACATAGGTCTGACACAAGTTACGTTTAAAGTATATATAATAATTTTTAGTCCCTAAACTTACAATATTAAAAAATATATTTAAAAAATCTTAAGATTTTTATAAAAATACTGAAGGATCTTATATATATATTATATTATATAATATAATATATATATATATATATATATATATATATATATATATATATATATATATATATATATATATATATATATATATATATATATATATATATATATATATATATATATAGAGTTTGTGGAGTGACAATTTCATACATATCAAAGAGTAATTGCCTTGTGTTTAGATTCATTAAAAAATTGTACATACCCATTTTTGGATTGGTCTTATCTTTCCTTCTGTCTAAACTACCACCACCAAAATGAATTGGAGTGAATAAAAATGGACCAATGTCTTCTTTCTCTTTCTCTATAACCCTCGGTCTTAAATGTGGCTTTAAATCCTTTAAGGTAAACCCAGAACACAAAGGAATATCTGTTAAATTAGCTGGGGGTACTACAATCCCCGAATCTAGTACAAGAGGCACAGGAGATCCCTCACACTGGACTGATAAACCTTGTAGTTGAATCGCTAGTTCTTTTTGTTCGGTAGGATTTAAGTGAGGCCACATTGTTTGTAGAAGGAATGTCATGTGACGGGTTGCCAGAGCTGAGTAACCTGCACGTTTAGCAGCCACAATGAGATCCTAGAAAAATAACAATAAATGACAATAAATAACAATAGGCACTGGAAGCTCTCAGGGCTTTTGTCTGATAAGAACTCACAATACTTATGACTAGACCATGTTAAATTAAAGTGAGTGTTTGACATTTCGCCTAGATTACATGATTAATTTGACTATTTTGGCTGTAGTCTTGTGTATGTTGAATAAAACTACACCATCTACTGTCGAATTCTTACTGTTATCTTGTCTGGAAATTGAGTTCTACGGTGCGGTTAGAAGAACTTACAATCTCATTAATTCAATATCCATTGCTTTTTAGAGCATTAGTTAGGTTATCTGGTGCTGATGAGAAGGAATATTCATTGTATACTAATGAGAGCTCTAAATACAAATAAGTTAGTGACAGTCAACAACATCTAAACATACAAATTATTATTCAGCGATTATTATTATTATTCAGCATTATCAAATTATTATTCAGTGATATATATTATTATACAGCGATTCAAGAACAACGTGAATCGCTTTTTCCGCACACATGCCGCTCCTGGAGCACTTTAGGAACTTCCCTGCAGCAGGTGGGCTACACCCATAAAAAAAAAATATATGGAAACTGAATCAGATGGTTTCCTACCCTTTCTAAATGAACTGGCATAAAAAAAGGACTGTATTTTAGGCCTTTCAGTTTGTAGAACATTGATTAATAGAATAATCTCGATTCTAACACATCTTTTCAAAAGCTATCTGCTATTGGAAACAGATAAGTTGACTAATGATTTAAAAAGGCATGGATATTGGTCTGACGATAATAGATAAACTTTTAACTACTCAAAAAATCAACTTCTAGACAAGATAGTAATGAGGATCCACCACTAGATAGTGTTATTTTATTCTATATATGTGGAATTATAGACAAAATAACCAAATTACTTGAAAGGTTTAACATTTGCACAATCTTTAACAATGTATGTGAGAAAAACTGGACGATCAATATCCATTAGTATTAAGGAACTTAAAGACTTATCTAAATGTAATAAATTGTACAATTAGCTGTAGCTGAATGTGAACACTTTATAGGAGATATCATTAATATAGGAGAAACCTTCTTACTTTGAAATTCAATTTTTATATAAGAAAGATTAGGGAACCCACAAATATTCAGAAATACCCTAACTACATTACGGTTTGTATCACATGCAGAAACCGATTATTACAATGGCTCTCAATCCAGTATAAAAACGTGGTTTGTAACTCTCAGGGTTTATACATTGTTCTAATCTCAGAGAATAAAAAGCTTTGTAGATGCCTGATGCAGTCAGAAAGCCACCCTAAATTGACATCTAAATAGAGTAATAAAGAGTAATTTTTAAAACAATATCGAATTAATAAGGTTTTTAATGGTAAAATAAGCACTTTTCGGTTTTACCAATTATTTGAAAGTTTTTTCATTCTTTAAGGTTTTTTAAGGACATACAACTACTAAAGATTTTGACATGAAATTAAATATTATATATGTATTTAAAATATGATTTTATTAAGTGTAAATATAGGAAACTATTAACTAACTATAGACCATTAGTGTTAGTAAAGGTTCCATAAAAGGAAATTGTTGATAACTATTTGGTCACTGAGAATGATGTCCTTGTTTCTACATTTATTCATCTCTCTAACTACCTGGAATTTCCAAGAATAAATAAACATAAGAACCAGGAGATCCTTCTCAAAGACAAATTAGATGCCAACAATTCCCATTTATTGAACTTTCACCACTGATAGTCTCTTGTTAGTTTAGAACTTCCTATATTTACACATTATCAAATCATATTTCGAATACATATATAATATTTAATTTTATGTCAAAATCTGAGAACACTGTATAGCTAAGGAGGACACCATATAGTTAGGAATCTTAACAAAAAAATTTCTTTCATTTCTATTTAGAAAGCCTAATATATCTAGCAACCACACTTTTCAATTATTTAAATATATACAGAATAAAAAATGATCTTAAACACAGGTAAAATATAAACATATAATTTCATATAACATTGTTTAATCAATAAAAATCATAAAGAAAGGGTTATGAATTAAATCATTAAATGAAATTTAAATATTTAGTAGTGAAAAATTTTACCTGCAAAATTTGAATCTGTAATGCTGGCCAACCTTGATCGGCAGCTTGCATTTCTATTGGGTCTAGGATAAGTTTATGACCAGACAAACTTTGAAGCATTAGTGAGTAACATTTACTCCAATTTGGATTAGCATTTTGAGGAGAAACATATCTAAAAAAAATATTATTATAGACTTATTTTATGTTCAAAACATAATAAGTGAGGTATTAGTTTTCATCATTTTCTCTGTAATTATGTATATGAAAATAAATTCTTGCATATACTGTAAATTTTTGCTATTTTTCAACTTTATCATTAGGTAATTGATCAGATACACAATTAATTAACTATAAAACTATACCTTGTAGCAGCTAATCTTAAACAAAAAGCAGCTTTCCTATTAAAACCAATCTGCGTGTACAAATCTGCTAATGTTTCAAATCTTTGTATCTTTTCTTGCTCTGAAAGAGACAAATTAATATAAACTACATTTTGTAAGAAACTAGCTGCTTGTAGAGCATGATTTTGTTCCACAGCTATCCTAGCTGCTTTAAAACTGGCTTCTGTTTCTATAATTCCTGCGTTTTGATATTTACTATAATGTATGATAGCTTCTCTATACCGTTTAGATATGTCATCTGGTGGGAGTACATTAGGAATGTTTTTCTTGACAATATTACTGTTTTGTGATGTTTCTTGACTTGTTTTTTTAGGAGAACCTTCAGGCAAACTTCCTATGCGATGAAATGATTCACTTCTTTGCATATTGGGATATAAAACTAAAGCAGATGCAGCACTAAGACCTTCATATGCAGCACCCAACCACAACCAATCATTTACACTTTTCAAAATTTCTGAAGCATTAGTGTAGTACTGTAAACTCTCAGCTATTAATCCTGCTTGTAAGCATAAGTCTCCAAGATGCTTAGTCATTCGACCAGTGCACCGTTTCTTATTTTGACGAGACTCCATATCAAGACCTACAAAATCTTTTTTTTCGAAAGGAGCAAGGAGCAAAGACACTCTTTCAAGTTTTTCTCTTGATCTTTCAAGGCGCTTAGACTCCAATACCCAAAACAAGGAGTTTATAAATTCTATTATCTGGTTGTCCAGGTCTTCACATGGGGCTGATTCATCATAGAACAGTGCTCTGGTTTTAAAGTTACTAGGGGTGGTAAATTTTTCTATATTTGATTCTGGTTTTGTATCGTTTTCTTCAGAACCACTGGATTTGTCTGTGGGGGATTCAGTTTCTTTTGTAGGGCCAAATAAAATACATCTTGAATCATAAAGCGTTGCATTGTATTTTACTTTTAAGCTCTCATGTACTCTACAAACCTCATTTAATTCTGTTGGAGAATCATATTTCCCTAATGATATAAGCCCTACAAGACGTCTGTGGGTTTGAAAATCGCCCCAGTCATTATTCTCAACAGGATGTTCTTTAATAAATCTTACTAAAATATTTCGGACTTGACCAGTTGAATCTGTAATTTTAACCTCATTAAGCTTAGCAATTCTATCGAAAAATTTGGTGAAAGTTTTGAGTTTTAATTGGGATCCAATGTGTTTAACAAGTATTAAGAGGGCTGCATGATCATGAGAAAACTGTTCATAATCTGGGTGAGACATATTGGGCTCCGTTGTGCTAGTGGACAAAATATAACTTACAGATGAACGCATTTGTAAAACAGTTTTATTATTGGGTTTATCATTTATGTTGCAGTTAGCTCTCTGTTACAAACTGTTAAAACAGAATTCATTCTTATTTCACCTAAAATTTACATTAAAAATTAGTGAAAACAAAAATCAGCTGAATGTCATTGTCAACAGTAGTTCAAATATATCACCCTTCGACAAACTTTAGGGAAATTTAGGTTATATTTGGGCCGAGGTCAGCGGTTAGTTTGCGCTATCGTACTCTTTCTCCTGTACAGAATGTTAAAAATGAAACGTTGCAACTAAAATAAGAGTTTTTCCTTTCATCTATAGTAATCTGAATTAAGAGAGTTTTGCGGCAAATTTCGTCGAGTGGCATATTCTCACAGTATCAAGTTCCAAAAGGCAGAATTGCGACTTTTTGTCGGTGAACTGTTTTTTTTTTTTAATTATTTTTTTTAATGGGTTTAGCACACGTGCTGCAGGGAAATCCTTAAAGCGCTACAGGAGATACATGTGTGCGGAAAAAGATTAGAAGAGATTGAATATACGCGAACTGATTTGGAAACTACGAACAGACTGAACGAGAGAAGATTCGTAGCTGGAATACTCCGGCTCCTTTACCATACATTGTATAGATATTTAAAGCCCTTCTTTTTGACGGTGTTGAGTTCGGTAATTTTCGGTCTGACTAAAACCGGTTATCCTTGACAGGATATTGGCGATTCTTCTTTATAGTTTGAAAATAATAAGAAGCTATCATTTAGGTTTTATAATATACATTAGGGTAAACCTCTGTTATATGTGAAAAATTGCAACTGAACCGAATCCCTTATCTAGGGATACAGTACTCCAAGTACGATATGGAACCAAGTAACTTTAGCCAAACTACGTGGATTATGTCATATTCAGTTAGAGAAATAGCATTTGAGGGTAAAGATAGAGTAACACAATATGGATACAGCTATGTTGCATAGCCCATATCATACTGAAAAAAACTCGGGCGCAGTGAATGTGTTTGTATCTTCTATTATTTTAGGTTAAATATATTTACTGTGCACTTACTTCAATAAAAGAGAAAGGCAAGCAGTTGTCATATTTCTAAGCTCTTTATTTTTTTCTTAATATGGTAAGAGATAGCAAACGAACTTTGTAATTCTTGCTGTAGTCATTGTAAATTAACGATTAAGCACAATTACAACGTATTTTTGGCGAATGGAAACAAAGCAAATCCAGCAACTTATAATAATTACAACTAATATTTGTCATATTCTCTTCTTGTTATTCATTAAAAACAATTTCAGAACTGATTTAAAAATAGCGCGCAAAAAAATGCCCCAAGGTAGTTACAACGTTGCATGTGCGTTGCATAAATTTGGTCATCGTTAGAGATGGGTGTATGGTCATTTCACAAAAGGATTTATACAGAAAATCGGCGCGCGCCCACCTCTGTTACTAGTTGTCAACTTGAAATCTTTGAAGTGAGAAGGTGAAGTTCAACAGCAAAGTGAAAAATCAATCGAATTTTCAAGAAATATATCCTTATTGTTATTTTTAAACATCATGACGGAATTAAGGCAACGTGGAAAAGTGAACATGGAAAAAGAGTCTTCAGTGGAAGGTAAAAAATTGATAAAAACTTGACCATGTGAGGTCTCAACTATAGTACAAAAAAACAATAATTATGACTCCTAAAGTTCGACGATTTATAAATTACAGTAATTGATTTATTAATAATTTAAGATATATTACAAAACGCCTAGAAATGCGATTTAAAATAGCGATTCCAAAGGTGTTTTTCAATGAACAAGGTTAAATTTCTTTTGCTTGTCACTGCTAATGAATATTTTTAAAAGTAGAACATTTTTTTTACAAATTTATTATAGTGCTTTTCTCTTTTTTTTTCTTCCCTTTTAGATCTAATTGATTTTGAAGACACAATGACAAAGCCACATGCAGTTCCAATTATTGTTGCTAATGATGATCACACATTTAAACTAGATGAGGATGCTTTAAAAAAAGTTCTATTAAGAGATGAATTAAAGGATCGATATGTAGTAGTTGTCTCGGTTGCAGGTGCATTCAGACACGGAAAATCATTTTTACTAGATTTCTTTCTACGTTACATGAACTCAAAGGTAAGTAATATGTGTATAAAAAAATTGAATACATAATTAGTGATATTGTTCATCATATCATTGTAATGAAATGTTTTATTCATATTATTAATTTTCTTTTAATAATGAACTTGTTTTAAATTTGGTAAGATATCTGTATTAGTTAAATAGGTACTTGTATAGTTTTGCTTTATCTTCTTTGTAGTTAGGTTGACTTTTATTATTTATTTATTAGTATAAATTAAATTTAAAAGATGTTAACCTTTTTTTTATTGAAAAAATTTCCTTTTTTCTTGAGAAACTTATATAAAGCAGGCTGTTTGAGTATTAGCAGAACCAATTGTGGTTATAAAGCCATGTATCCACTAGGTAACAATTGACGTGCAACATGTGATACTCGACATGATGCTCGACATCATGTGGACAGATAATGTTGCTAAACAAGAGTTCTGAATCGATGCTTAACATGATGAGCAACATGTTGCGCGTTAGTTGTTGCCTAGTGGATATAAGGCTTAATAGTTTGGTAACAGGAAAATGTCATCTCATGAAAATCATCTTGGACTTGCCCTTTTTTTACGAGTATTTCAATATAACTTTATGCTAATCTTAGTTATAGTAGGAGTTTGGTAAGACTCCGCATCTAGCAAACACATAACAATAAGTAAAAGACATCATCGTTTCATTATATCATCCAGATACCATGTGTTATGTAAGAGGAAAGTGTAGGGAATGACCTTTTTGTGATTTTGTAAATAAAAAAGTTATATTCACTATATTCCCTTTTGTGTATTTTACAATAATATTATTCTTAAAAGTTTTTTATATTATGTTGTATATAAACCACAAATAAATGTATAGTATAAAATCAACAGTACACATTTCAAACACTTGTTTAACCATTAAATAGTTGAAAAATTGATATTCCCCTTATGTTAGGAGGTTTGAAGAGACTTTAAACAGTTCTTCAGTTTTTTACAGGAACCGCAACCTGTTCTGAGCATCAGTACAAGATAAATTCTATTTTTATAGGGTTTTTATGCCATTCGTGGGTGATGTCAGGATAAAAATCTTCAAATGTGGCGAGTAAATAGTTGAAGTTTGTCGTGCCACGTAAAGGTTGAATTAATGTCGAAGCCATGCATTTAAGTAGTGTTTAATGTAAAGTTGAAGTATGAAATTCATAGAATATTCATGTCAGTTACTTTACCTAGAAAAAACAAATTATTAAACTAATTGACTTCTCAACAAGAGTTTAAAGTGACAGATTTCAAAAACTAGGACTCTGTGTGGTTTTACTGGTGGATGGCAGTACATTTTTCTCATATGTTAAAAGAATTTTGAAGTTGAGCATTGCTAACCTAACTTTAAAAGGTATAAACAGAAAATTACTATGGATTCTTATGTAACAGCTGAAAGGATTGCTGTTTACTTCATTTTCACCATCATTGAGAAGAGAGGTATTGTCAACCTTGATACTTGTTGAAAGATGCCATGTTTACACCACAAAAGGTATATAAGCCAACTTCATTGAGAGTCGATTTTAGTCCAGGACTAGATGGTATTTCTCACATCTTTTTCGAAAAATGTTTCAAGTGTCTGCATGTATTATTTGTCACTATGGCCATATCATTGAACACTGGATTAATGTATTCAGCTTGAAAACAGGTGATATAATACTAGTATATAAGAAGTGTTTAAGCTGCAACCTGACAACTACCAACAGTCTTATCAGTATGCTTCGTAAAAATAATAACAAAATAGCTAACAGAATTCTTACTTGAAAATAATATAATACTGAATCAGCAACATGGCTTTTTGCCATAAAGGTTTTTTGAAACTAACCTACTTAGTAGCAGTAACTATTCTCAACCTTGATTTTGAGCAAGTTTTCGATAGGGGTCCCATCATCCTTAAAGTCAAAGTGGTATGGTCTGCTCCAATAGATTGGAAATTTCATGAAGAGTAAAATCTAGCAGCTTAGGTAAATCACATATATGGTTATGAAGAAAGTCAACAAAAAATACCTCTTATTCAGAAAGTACTTTGAAGGCAAGTGAAACCAACTAATTTTACTAATGTATAAGACCCATTCTCGAGTATGCATGGGTAATTTAAAGTTCATCCTGTATAAAGGATATCGGAGTTCTGGAAAAGCTTCAAGGAAGGACAACAAAAATTCTACTTGAACTAGAGCTTACCGCCATATGACGAAAGCTTCAACAATCAGATCGAATGCCACTAAAAGTCATCAGACAAACTTAAAAAAATGTAATTTCTCCATTGAGCTAAACTTATACATAGATAGGCAAAGCAAGGCGTAACAAATTACAGTGCAAAAACTTTCTGTCTTGAATGCATTATTAGAAGAAACTGTCTCACCTCCCACAGTCAACTGAACTCCTTTGAATATAATGTCAGCACTAACCTACACGTGAATGATATACTAGTGTACACTGTGGCGCTTAATCACAGAATTGTACCAAACTATACCAGGTGTCCAGTATGAAATGCAGATTTTTTTTCTAAAAAAAAATATGTTAAATTCGGAAGAATAATGAAAACTGCTTTATTCAAAGTATGCTCCATCGCTTGTTATACATTTTTCCCATCATTCAGGCAATTTGTGAATACCAAGCCAGTAAAAATCTTCCCCTTTTGCTGCGAATCATTCATCTATCCATTTTTTCACATCTTCATACGAACCAAAGCGCTGCTCAGCAAGCGCGTGACCCATCGATGCAAACAAGTGGTAATCGGAAGGAGCCAAGTCTGGTGAGTAAGCCGCATGGGGTAGAACTTCCCAGCTGAGGCTTCCAACGTGTCGCGAACTGCTTTGCCGTATGTGATGGAGTATTGTCATGAAGAAAAATGACTTTGTGTTGCCTCTTTCGGTATTCTGGCCTTTTTTCAAGCAGCGAACGGTTCAAATCGGTCAATTGTTGTTGGTAACGTTTAGTATTAACCGTTTTCCTAGGTTTTAACAGCTCATAATAGACCACGCCCCTCTGGTCCCACCAAACACAGAGCATCGTCTTTCTGCCAAAGCGATTCGGTCTTGCGGTCGATGTGGATGGTGCGCCTGGGTCTACCCAAACTTTTTTGGGCTTGGGATTCTCAGAATAGATTCCCTTTTCATTCCCTGTTACTATACGATGCAAAAACGACTTCCTTTTGTACCGAGCGAGCAAAATGTCACCCGTGTTTTTGCGCTTTTCCATTTGCCTGTCGTTCAACTCATGTGGTACCCATTTACCGGTCTTCTGAATCTTTCCTATCTCTCGTAGCCGACTGGAAACGCCCAACTACTCGGCGAATTGTTTTTGTGTTTGCGAATAATCTTTGTCCAACAATGTTTGCAATTCCACATCTTCGTATTTTTTTGGCGGTTTTCCACGTTCCTGGTCTGCAACATCGAAGTCACCACTTCCATCATTCACACGTATCTTGCGATGGAGCATGTTCACCATAAGCTCGAAGTAATCGGTATGATTCAACAGCAGTTTTCTTCAAATGAAAACAAAAAATTAATGCTGTCCGCGAATGCTCTTTGTTCGGTATAAATTTCGACATATTGAACACAACAAAACAACACTATGCACACACTTTTCCAATTTATCACTCGTACGCGTCTGACACTTGTGATGACACAACAAAATGGCGCAGTGTCAAATCTTTATAGCACAAACTGCATTGGTGCACCATCTGTTGTCTGAAATCCGCATTTCATACTTGTACACCTGGTAAGCAGTTAATGGTCCATTCTGATTGTCAAGCTGTCTGTGATATTAATAAAATCATCTGTGGTACACTCTGCTTAGAATAATAAAAATAAAATTTTATTTATTTATCTGCTTACTGTTTTAAATCAGTAATAATATAATTTGGTGTAGTTATGTTGTTTTATATTTGTTTTAAAGTATGGTTTTATATTTTTAAATAAAAATTAGGAGCAACCGTTAAAAAAAAATGCTTGACAATATCACTTCAGTTTTTGACTATGCAAGAATGAAGACAAGGTCCCACGTGATTTCAACATATAGGTGGCACATTATGGGTTTGACACAACATCGCGTACTTATTACTGCTTGTTCTTCTCTCCTGCATAGCCTTAGTAATAGTAGTACTAGTAGCAGTTGTGACAAACATTAAGCATCTAACAAACAGACCAGGCGATCATCCCACAAAGCTTCCCTGACTTCTGTATGAAGATGAGGTTATTACCCCATGCTAGGCGTTGACCTTTTTTTTTAAAAAAAAATTAGCGTCTATCTAAAAACCTAAGTCTGAGTCTTCTCAACGTCTCGCAGACGCAAATAGAGATAAAGGCGTCTTTATCCATGATATCAGATCCGTATCATGCCTTCACTCCAGGTTCCGATATCACTGCTATTTGGAACACCCTGAGAGCAAACTCATCAATGAAGCACATGATAGCGTCTTCAATTAGATTTATTTCCTGCTTCGCACAATGTTGTAAATGAGTGTCTAGGTTTTTCATCAAAGCGATGTGTGCACCGCGACTTAGTCGTGCTAGGCGGACAACGCAACTTCAGTGTCCTATATAAAAGACCGAAAGTAGTGAGATAAAATAGACGTTTCTTAACTGAAAAACTTGCAAGTTTCAAAATTCGTAGTTCAAAATTTTATTTATCATGTAAATGAACTTTGTTGATTTTTATGACTTTTCTCTAAAACTTGGGCATTTTTGACAATATTGGTAAAGGTCTCCGTGAATAGATCGATCATTCATTGCAGATATCTGCTAACCTAGCGACTGATGCAAGTTACACGACATAATAAAGTATTTTTATCTCTGTAGTCACTTAAAGAATCGCTCGCATCATACATAATACACATTCACATAATGTATTGTTTTGATTGAGTTGTCCGCGGCACTCAACAAGCCGCCCATGTAGGATATTACATAAAACTTTTTCGTGATTCTGACGGATATACATTCATATCGATATTTTCGGCAATGACTCAACACACTGACCAATCACAAAGTTATACATTTCAATAATATAAGATATTTTAATTTGTTCTCCTTCATTTCATTATTTACAAAAATTATTTATTGATAAAATTAAAAACAAACCTAA
This sequence comes from Pachyrhynchus sulphureomaculatus, assembly GCA_019049505.1. Classification (NCBI taxonomy): domain Eukaryota; kingdom Metazoa; phylum Arthropoda; class Insecta; order Coleoptera; family Curculionidae; genus Pachyrhynchus; species Pachyrhynchus sulphureomaculatus. Next base: position 188,247,957 of record CM032446.1, read on the forward strand.
ATTTAAATTCTTTGTGGTTTGGTATGTAACAGTGACCGTGGAATTTATGCATCTAATTAGAAAAAAGTTGGAAAGTGAATAAAAAGTTATTGTAAACCTAGTAGTCAGTATGTTTTAAAATATTAATATGAGATATACTTGGTACGAGTATAATATAACAGGGTTGAAAATACTTAAGGGCGTTTCTCGAAAAAAGTCAATATACACTGGTGAGCAAAAAAATCGACTCAAACTATTTGGCTTCATTTAACACGGATCCTAGAATTTAGTGTTCATATATTTTTACGGATTTTACCAAATTCCATAGCATAGCTCTGATTAAAATGATTGAAAGGGGAAACAAGGATTGACAATAGGGACAAGAGAAAGGAAAAATTAAACAAATTTTAATTTTAACAATTAAATTTATTGATAAAAACCAAAATCAATATTTTGTATTACCCCCTTAGCCCGAATTACTGCTTTTAGCCGGTTTTTCATGGAGCAGTTGAGCTTTTTCAGCACTGTCTGTGCGATTCTTGACCACTCTTCCACCATCGTAACCTTTAAGTCCCTCAGCGGTGCAGTGGCTGGATTTCTAGCTCGAACCCTTCTTTTGAGCTCATCCCACATGTGCTTGATTGGATTGAGATCAGGACTCCGTGCAGGCCAGTGTAGTGTGGGTATTTCCACTTCCGCCAGATATTGCCGCACCGATGCAGCAGCATGTGGCCTCACATTATCGTGCATTAGCACGAAGATATCGCGAACAAACCCAGCGTAAGGAACGACGTATTCCTGCAGGATCTCCTCGATCTAGTGTGAGCAGTTAATCTACCGCTACGAGTCTCATCAGTCACGAAAATCAAATAGGTTTTCGCATCCAGTGCGATGCCTTCTCACACCATGACAGAACTTACTCCGTAGGCGACCGTTTCAGTAATGCAGCACTGCGCATAGCGCTCCCCAGGCCTCCTATAGACTCGTCTTCTTCCATCATTGTCGTGTAAGCACATTCGGGACTCGTCGGAGAATAAAACGGAGCGCCATTGCTTTAAGGTCCAGTCGACAAGTTCTCTGGCAAATCCGAGTCGCGCTTATCGATGAGCTACTGACAATTTGGGTTAGCTGGTCATTTCGGAGTTAGGTTAGCTTCTTTAAGTGTTCTTCTGACTGTCCAATGACCCCACGCCCACGAACTTGTCGGAGCTCCTGCTGGACCTCAACGCCGGTCAAGTGACGATTTTTTAGACTTATGTTGACAATAAAGCGGTTGCCTCGCTCCGAGGTCCACCTTCTTTCTGATCCTGGCCTCCGTGTAATGGCACCAGTCTCTTGGTAACGTCTGTAGACTCTGGAGACAGCTGACTGGCTCAGGTGCGGTTCCGCAGCCACTACACGTTGCCTATGCCCTTCTTGCAATAGGACAATAACTTATGCCGTTTCTCCCAGGGTGGTATCCATTTTCCGATGACCTAATTAGTGAACAGGTATAGAAGAGCTGTTGACTGTTCAAGTTCCTATAAAGGAATGATAGGAAAATGCAGTTGCATGTGTTTTTATAGGGATGAATAGCGTGTAACGAGTACGTTGCTGAGCAAACAAATACGATTCTATTGAGTAAAACCGTTTTAATCAGTAAAACTTTTTGGAAACCTAAATTTTTTGGTATTATTGGAAATAGTAGAAAATCAGCATTCTAATGATATCAAAAATAATATCGCTGTTTGAAAATTAAATTCATAGATCGATGTTAAATGAAGCAAAATCGTTTGAGTCGATTTTTTTGCTCACTAGTGTATAGTATTTTAACTAAGTTTTGTGAATCGCTTAGGCGATATTATTTTAACTTTAATATGTCTGTAGTAAAAATATTTTTACTTATGGGTGTTTATCGAGTTACGTTTCGGTAAATAAGATTTGCCTCTACGTACTTTCAATAGCAATATTATAGTTTTTTTTAATAGTATGTAAACAAGCTAAATACGTCCGAATGGATGGGATCAGAAGATGCTCCTCTAGAAGGATTTTCATGGAGAGGAGGTTCAGAACGCGACACCACAGGAATACTCATGTGGTCTGAAGTATTCTTATCGGAATTAGCAACTGGAGAGAAGGTAATAGTTGACATAAACATATTTTGCTTATTTTTGGAAAATTATTGGTTTAGATCACCTAAACAATGATGGAACTTGATTTTATCTTTGTTAAAAAGCTTTTTACTTCGAATTAATATCTGTAAAATTTAAACCAATATTTTACCAAAAATGCTGATTGTATTCATTTCTAACATGTCCTATTTATTAGTTTTGGTTAATATAGCAGTTATTTTTATTTAGTTTTTTTTAGTGTTCCGTACAGAGTATTTATGGGATCACTTTGGTTTATGTCTGTCTCTCACACCCGATTTTATCTGAAACTATTTGACATAGAAAGTTGAAATTAAGCATAAATATGGGAATTGATCGCCCAATCAGAGCCGTGTAGTTTTGAAAGTTAAATTTCGATTTAAGGGGTTAATTTTGGGGGGCGAAATCGGAAGTGAAAAAAAGAAATTTTGCAAGGTCACCAAGTGGCGTGTCAAATGAAAGCTTATGAAAACACGAGTTCAAAAATATATATGGTGTAACATTCGCGCAAACTTTTCTTCGTATTATTTTTAAAAAATCGCGAAAAATCGCTGTCCCCCCCACCTTACCTCGAAAAGTACTGATCAAAAAATTTTGAAAAAATTCTGGAATATTCTCCACATGATGTAGGTTGAACGAAAATTATCACGAGTGTATTACCTTTAATAATTTATCTGGTATATAAAAAAAACAAGAGATTGGAAAAAAAACTTCATTGAAAACTCATTTGGGGTGTGTTTTGTGAAGTAATTGATCATTTTATACCTTCGTAACAAAAATTTTTATTCTAAAAGCAATCTACTTACGGAATACTAATTGCTCAAGTTTTATTTATATTATTTAACAAAAATGGTTAAAAATCGCTGTCCCCCCACCTTATCTCTAAGAGTACTGATCAAAAAATTTCGAAAAAATTCTGTAATATCCTCTATAAATTGATCATTTATCTGGTATAAAAAAAAACTATTTGACTTGACAATATGATGGAGATTTTTTTCGTGAAAAGTTGTGAATTTAACCGGGACTAAGAGCTACGAAATATCAATAAGTATTTGGTGCAATCAGTAATATACTCATATACTTTTCAGTACTACTTTAAGTATTTGGCCAACCACAGATAAAATAAATTTCCATCATGACTGGTGACCAACGGATAGGTACTGAAACAAAATAGTTTTATTTTACTTGTTTATAATTATAATAAATAAATATTTAGGTAGCAAATATTTGTTGTAAACTTTTACTATAAAGATGTCTCGCTTTTTACATAGTCTTGGTAATTCTTATATTGAAGATGAAAGTGAGACTGAATTTTATAGAATACTTCAGCAGTCGCGCTAATTGTGCAAGTTCGACTTGCACTTGGCCGTTTTTAGTGTTCCGTACGGAACACTTATAAGATCACTTCGGTGTCTGACTGTCCGTCTGTCTGTCTGTCATACCCTATTTTCTCCGAAACTATTTGTCATAGAAAGTTGAAATTTGGTAATAATATAGGAATTGATGGCCTCGTCAGAGCCATGTAGTTTTGAAAAAAAATTTTTTACTAGGTAATCGAGTGTAGTGTCAAATGAAAGCTTGTGAAAACACGAGTAAAATATAATATATATATATATATATATATATATATATATATATATATATATATATATATATAATGTAAGACTTTAATATCGGAAAAAAAAAACATGTTTCAATAGTGATTACAAGGTACAGTATAAATTTTAGTTTCATAAGATGATTTCAATAGTATTTTTTTTGCTCCGTCACGTCTGGCTCCAAAGATTTTCGCGCATGAAATTGCAAAAAAGAACGGTTTTGGTAGTTCTTTGTGCAATTACGTTAAAAATTTAAAATAAAAAACTCAACATTATATATAATTTACATTTTATTTTACAATTTAGTTTAAAGGAGAACTTGATGAATTCCATATTGCATGCTTCTACAATCCCTAATTTTTACTTTTAACTACTGCACAATAGTCTTACGCATCAACTTTAGGCATTGAGAATGCAGCTTTTGCACGGCAAATTTATTCACTGATTTATTAACTATTTGGTCTGATGCATTTAGAAATGGCGAGTTTTTTAGATTTCTAGCCTAAATTCTTGTATAGTTGCAAACAATTTTACTAATTAAAGACTAAAAAAAAAAAAAAAAAAATGGATGAATGTTTATTTAAATGCGATAACTCAATTAGAATATTGAGATTAATTATTTTTCTCATACTTACTGTAAGTATATAGTAAGTATGTAGAAAGATTCATAACACTTGTCAGTATACCGAGCCTCTCATCTTACAAGCGAACCGTGGAATTGTACTCTCAATGCAAGGAGTAATAGAGGATATGCGTAGACGGTAAAATTTATAAGAGGTAAGAGGTTTATGTTTTATCTTTAATTCGCATGTAATGTTGAGTATCATAATTTTAAACCTAGAACATAATTGCACAAAGTGCCTTTAAAAGCGTGTTTTTAGTGTTCCGTACGGAACGTTCACTCCGGTGTCTGTCCGTCCGTCCGTCTATCACACCCGATTTTCTCCGAAACTATTTGACGTAGAAAGTTGAAATTTTGTACTAATATAGGAATTGATGGCCTCATCAGAGTCGTGTAGTTTTGAAAGTTATATTTTGACTTAAGAGCTTAGTTTTGGGGGTGAAATCAGAAAAAAAATTACCAGGTCATCGAGTGGTGTCAAATGAAAGCTTGTAAAAACATGAGTTCAAAAATATATATAATGTAATACTTGCGCACAGTTTTTTTTTGTATTATTTTTAAAAAATCGCGAAAATTCGCTGTCCCCCCCCTTACCTCGAAAAGTACTGATCAAAAAATTTTGAAAAAATTCTGGAATATTCTCCACGGGATGTAGGTTGAACGAAAATTATCACGAGTACATTATCTTTAATAATTTATCTGGTATATAAAAAAAAAACAAGAAATCGGAAAAACACTTTATTGAAAATTCATTTGGGGTGTATTTTGTGAAGTTATTGATCATTTTATACCTCAGTAACAAAAATTTTTATTCTAAAAGCAATCGACGTACGGAATACTAATTGCTCAAATCGGACTCGCACTTGTCCGGTTATTTACAATTTTAATCGTAAAAATATCGGGATCCAAATGTAATAAAGCAATTCCGTAAACGGATTCGTTTTCGGAAGAAAAAATGGTCTCGGAATCACTCTCTATGACCCGGGAGCAAGACAAAAAATAAAAATATGTTTACCACGAAAAAAATTCACAAGGTCTATTGTTGTTCTTAGTTATTGTGTTCAGTTCTGATAAAGTTAAATAAATAAATTACTAAATTAAATATCGCTTATACAAACTTAAATTTATATAGTTATAAAAACAATAATTGATCTCCTGTGTATCTTGTTAATTACATGGCATGTTAGTTTAAAGGTTGAACTATATATCTTTTTTAATTGTTATTTAGAATTTTTGAGAGCTTTTTTCACCTTAATTAATTTATAGGTGAATTATGTACCTAAAAATTATCATGATATGGATTTTTTAAGAAGTACCGAATAGTCTAGACCCTACTTTTAAACCTGATAGTCTTGGAAATATTTGATTTTTATGAAGTGGTATTTTTGACACCGTCATAAATTGTGGTAACGTCCCAACGTATAATTTGGGGTAATATAGCATCCGAGACTGTTATGTAATTGGAATATGCAGTTAGTTTACTCCAAATTACACCTCTGGGTTAATCTGTTGGTAGTTTATCGACGTTTGTAATTAAGAATAACCGGCCAAGTACAAGTCGGACTTGCGCAATTAGTGTTACGTACGTTAATTGCTTTTGAAATAAAAAAATTTGTTACGGAGGTATAAAATGGCCAATGACTTTACAAAACACGTCCGAAATGAGTTTTCAAGTTCTTTTTTCCGATATTTACTGAAAACTGATGACCTTGATTTTTTTTTAATATATACCAGATAAATTATTAAAGGTAATGCACTTGTGAAAATTTAATAATTTTTCGTTCAATCTACACCCTGTGCAGAATATTCCAGAATTTTTCAAAACTTTGGGATCAGTACTTTTCGAGATAAGGGGGGACTGCGATTTTTCGCAATTTTTTAAAAATAATACAAAGTAAGAAGTATGCGCAAGTATTACATCATATATATTTTTGAACTCATGTTTTCACAGGCTTTCATTTGACACCCCACTTGACACCCCACTCATAACCCCTTAACACAAAATTTAACTTGTATGGCCGGGCCTGGAACTTTCTATGTGAACTGCAGACGGACAGACAGAAGGACACCGAAGTGTTCCTTATGGGGTGTTTACAACAACACAAAAGAATCAGGATTGCAATACAGGCCGTTGGTTTATTAATATATTTTTCGTGCTATTTTTAACAGTATTGTAAAATTATAACCCTTAATTAGAAGGGCGAACTGATGGGATTTTTGTTCACTTATCGATAACCATAGATAGTTATCGATAAATCGGGGTTTCATAAAAAATGTTGACAGACTTGCCGGTACGGTATGGCCCCCATAAGTCGTTTTTACCGTAACGAATAATCAACTTCTAACTAAATACTTGTCGTTTTCACCGACTTCGCCAAAGCTTTCGATAAAATAGTCCACAAAATCATTCTGGCCAAGTTCGTCTTTGGTTTATCATCCTTTGGTGAGAAACTTGCTAAATTGTCTGAATTATACATGTTAATTGTCTTAGAGCTGTACTTACCTGTGGAAAGACTTTAATACGCTTTAACAAAGTTTTAAAATTGATAGCTCAATGCTTAAGTGCTCAGTGAAACTAAAAAATATTGTGTCCTTTGCAGAGAATTGCATTCAATAGAGAATTCTATTTTATAAGCTAAGTTTTAATGTTAAAAATCGTTAATGATAATGTGTTGTTTGTCGGCGGCCGAAAACGTCTTTTGCCTTCAGGAAGGAGAACAAACGAAAATCAAGTTTGTTATTCTCGACAGGTTCATGGTATTTCGCGCGCATCTTCATGTTAGAATCACCAATGTAAAAAAGACTTGCCGGTACGTGTATGTTAAATTTCTAACTAACGAAACGTAATCCTTGGTGAGAAGCAAATAAATAGCAGAAACAGAGAATCATTCATGTGATCTTGACATACCCTTTTCATACAATTCGACATCGTGATGCATACCCTTTATACAATTCGATCGTGAATTTGAACTTATACTGTGTTGTTTCGATCGTCAGTGCCATCTGCACGTGTGTTTGTCGTGCTGTTTTTTATTTATATTGTTAAGTATAGATGCTTTATACGGCCCTATAAATTACATTGTGTTAGGCTTAATTATAAATAAATAGATAATTATTCGTAGTATGTCGACAACCATAGATATATCAATAAATACCTATAAATATTGATAACTATCGATATTTCCATACCGTATATTTATGAAATTTTAACAAAGTTTAGCGTTTAGACTATGAACTACACGTATTCTTAGTCCGATTGCTCCTGTAATGCTATTTCTGCAACACATTTGCGTCAGGGAAATCTCTAAATGAAGCGCCACGCGTGCAGAAATAGCGGTTTACATTGGTTTTGAATCATTGCAGGTTATACTGTACTGATAAAGTAGTTAAAAAAAATGCTCATAGCATTATTTATTTTCATGAAAAGAGAACCCCAATTATTTTGAATTTATTGGAACCTTTATATGTTCACTGTATATTGTTTTTAAAAACTGCTTGTAATCTGATCTGTTAATATTTTATTTCTAGAATAATATTTTATTTTGATTTCGAAAATGTCAAATAATGATGATTAGGTAAAATATTTTGACTATTTTATGATTCTTATAAAAATTTAAAATATATTAATTCTTTTTTTTTATTAAATCATGTGAATGATAGATCAAAACAATCAAGAATTAACTGTATATTGTTTATAATTCTATATTAAACAATGAAACTATCATAGCACAGTACAATTGATTTAGTTAGACTGCTTTAAAATTTATAGTGATTAGGACTTTGTAAAGTTTCATGTTATTAGTGTTCCGTACGGAACACTTATAAGATCACTTCGGTGTCTGTCTGTCTGTCACACCCGATTTTCTCCGAAACTATTTGACATAGAAAGTTGAAATTTGGTAATAATATAGGAATTGACTGCCTCATCAGAGCCATGTAGTTTTGAGAGTTAAATTTTGACTTAAGGGGTTAGTTTTGGGGGGTGAAATTGGAAGTGAAAAAAAAAATTTTTATTAGGTCATCGAGTGTGGTGTCAAATGAAAGCTTGTGAAAACACGAGTAAAAAATGTATATATAATGTAATACTTGCGCGCACTTTTCTTTCTATTATTTTTAAAAAATCGCGAAAAATCGCTGTCCCGCGACTTATCTCGAAAAGTACTTATTAAAAAATTTTGAAAAAATTCCGGAATATTCTGCAAGGGGTGTAGATTGAACGAAAATTATTACGAGTGCATTACCTTTAATAATTTTTCTGGTATTTAAAAAAAAACAAAAGTTTCATGGTCATCAGATTTCAGTAAAGATTGGAAACAAACTTTGTTGAAAACTCATTTGGGGTGTGTTTTGTGAAGTCACTGATCATTTTATACATCTGTAACAAAATATTTTATTTTAAAAGCAATCAACGTACGGAACACTAATTGCGCAAGTTCAACTTACACTTGACCGGTTTTTTTTAATACTAGGAAGAGATACGTGCGATTTGTTTTTATTTTTTAGATTCCAAAACTTCACGATCCAAAAGCTCGCAAGTCACAGGTTCGAAATCGCTGATGTCATATTTTGTACGTTTTGTGCGTCTCGGCACCTTTTCCTAAAATTACATAAATCGGTTGCACAACTTCGGCCTCTTTTTTTTTTCATTTTTAAATACAGTGTTTCAAATACTGCTTGTGTTATGTTAACGGCAGCATCTCATGAAGAGATGATTTTACTTCTTTAAGATTGACACTACCACAAGTAAGAGTGGCGGGAAATAGTTTAAATTTACAATTGAATATTGAGATACTTCAAATGTACTGAACTAGTTAAAATACCTAATAATTTTTGTGTTTTCAAGTTTCAATTAAAAAAATTATAATGTGGATTTGGGGATTTCTTATTTTATGAGTTGTCAGTTGTTGATTACCCCGTACGGCGAGTTTTAAATAAAATACAACCGGTCAAGTGCAAGTTGAACTTGCGCAATTAGTGTTCCGTACGTTGATCGCTTCTAAAATAAAATTTTTTGTTACGGAGGTATAAAATGATCAGTGACTTCACAAAACACACCCCAAATGAGTTTTTCACACAGTTTGTTTCCGATCTTTACTGAAAACTGATGACCTTGATTTTTTTTTTATTTATATACCAGGTATATTATTAAAGGTAATGCACTCGTGATAATTTTATTTCAATCTACACCCCGTGGAGAATATTCCAGAATTTTTTCAAAATTTTTGGATCAGTACTTTCCGAGATAGGAGGAACAGCGATTTTTCGCGATTTTTTCAAAATAATACAAAGAAAAGTGTGCGCATGTAAGACATTAAATATATTTTTGAACTCGTGTTTTTACAAGCTTTCATTTGAGACCCCACTCGATGACCTAGTAAAGAAATTTTTTTTTCACTTCCGATTTCACCCCCCAAAACTAACCCCTTAAGTCAAAATTTAATTTTCAAAACTATACGGCTCCGATGAGGCCATCAATTACTATATAAGTACCAAATTTCAACTTTCTATGTCAAATAGTTTCGGAGAAAATCGGGTGTGACAGACAGACAGACAGACAGACACCGAAGTGATCTTATAAGTGTTCCGTACGGAACACTAATAACATGAAACTTTACAAAGTCCTAATCACTATAAATTTTAAAGCAGTCTAACTAAATCAATTGTACTGTGCTATGATATTTTCATTGTTTAATATAGAATTATAAACAATATACAGTTAATTCTTGATTGTTTTGATCTATCATTCACATGATTTAATAAAAAAAAAGAATTAATATATTTTAAATTATAAAATATAAATATAACTCGATGAGGCCATCAATTCCTATATTAGTACAAAATTTCAACTTTCTACGTCAAATAGTGTCGGAGAAAATCGGGTGTGACAGACGGACAGACAGACACCGAAGTGATCTTATAAGTGTTCCGTACGGAACACTAAAAATCACATCTAATTTGTGCCTTGAGACTTTCGCACACTTATCACCACTACCCCATACAATTTATTTACGCGCGTTTCGCTAACCATCTTAACCTCATCAGGAGTGATGATTGAGTCAATCATGGTTAGCGAAACGCGCGTCGAGTACAAAAATAAAGTGTTTGGTGTAGTGGTGATAAGTATTCTAGTTTGACTGTCCAAAATTACCGCTAAAGTTCTCTATATAAATATTTATGCTTTCCGCCCGTATTTATTTCAGGTTAGATCGTCAACTAGTTTCTAAGAAAAATGTTTGTGAAAGACGGGGACATATAGTTGATCCCATAAATATTGAGTTTTCCAGTATTGCGAAACATTGAGTTTATTTAAGTTCTGTGACTGTTGAAGTTTTAAAACATCTATTGTATTTTTAGTTACCCTATTGTAATGATTTAGATTTTACGATCTATTTACCAGTTAGAACGTTCAAAAATTGTTTAACTTTCAACATTTGAGAATCAGATTGATTATTTTCTCGATACTATTTTTTTTATTCATCTAGAAGTCGTTTTATTTGATTAGCTTGAAAATTATCCGTTAAACTGCATAGAATAAAAAAATACTGCTCTTTTTTATTTTGGCATTTTGAAAACATTTGTAAAATTAAGTGTTCTTTAAAGAATATTTTGCCCTCGAATCTCAAATCTATCCATTTTCTATATTCATTTAAAAGAGACAGTTGTAGAATAAGTATCTGTGTACTCATTTGCATCAAAATTTTGATTTTTACATTTTTTTAGGTTGCAATAATACTTCTAGATACTCAAGGTACATGGGATAGTAAAAGTACAGTTAAAGAGTGTGCTACTATTTTTGCTTTAAGTACTATGATAAGCTCGGTACAAATATATAACCTATCGAGTAATGTCCAAGAAGATGACCTGCAACATTTACAGGTAATATATTAGCATCATCTTCTTTACGTGTAGATTAAACAAATTGTCTGATGTTTTAATATTATGTTATAAAATTATTATTTGCTGGAAATTGAATTAATTTTTATGCTAGAAGCTATAATTTTTTTAAGTTAAACTACACTATTCTGAATATCAAAAGTTCTTACGGAATTATATTTGAATGTAGGAAATTTTATATGCATTCAATCAAAAATTTGACTTATTATTTCAAGTGTATTTCTTTGATAAAATTAATAAGGACTATTTTAAAACTGTATATTCTAAAAGCATATTTTAATTCAGTTAATGCTTTAAAATAGTACCGCGATCGTAGAAATTAATAAAAATGATATTTTTCCAAAACTGAACATTGATTCTCACCTTTGATGATCTTAACAAATGATGTGAAAAGCAAAACTGTAAATATAAACATGGAAAATAATAAATCTGTATCTATGTATGTTTATGTAAATGTATCGGTAATTAAGAAAATACTTCCATTTTTCTTGGAAGTAAAAAATAACTTAATAGAAAACACAACATCAAAAATATGTTTTTAAACACTTTTTTCCTCATCTAGTATTTTCTTGAACCACCTTTATCACTGACGCAATTCTGGTTGGCATCGAGTCAACCAAATTTTACATGATTTCATCACTCTTGATTTCACATATTCTCAATTCTTTGCTTTAGCTCATCTTTATTTTAAGCTTAGCTGCATTAATTTTTTTTCATCATGATCATCCACAAATTTTCTATGGGGTTTAAATCGGTGCTGTTTCCTGGCCATGGCAATGCTGAGGTCCCATTTTCCTTTAAATGCCGTTTACTATCCAAAATACAGAAAATAAAAAATGCAAAACTTTTTTCAATTAATAAATATGAGTTAAGTTGGGAATGTGGAATCTTTGGCACAATGACACTACTCAGTGTATATCACCACTACACCAAACACTTTATTTTTGCACTCGACGCGCGTTTCGCTAACCATGTTAGCTTCATCAGAAGCGATGGTTGATTCAATCAATCATCGCTACTGATGAAGCTAACATGGTTAGTGAAACGCGCGTCGAATGCAAAAATAAAGTGTTTGGTGTAGTGGTAATATGTACTGAGTAGGAATAAATATGAGTATTTACGGTTTGAAAGATGGTTTTTCTTTGAGGGAATCAAACTTTCTTCCAAAATTTTTATATATTTTTCTGCATTAACGGTGCCATCTATAAAGTTTATTTGGCCGATCCCAAAGTAGCAAAACATCTCCAGATCATTGTACTTGCTGCATGTTTCACTGTTTTTAAAGTGCAAGATTCTTGAAATCTTTCATGTGCACGACATTTTACATAGGAAGCACCATCAGAACTAAAGCTGTAAATTTGCTTTCATCACTTGTCTCCAGTCTTCCGATGTCCACTCTATTTTGTTTCGCCCAATTCAGGCATGATTCCTTTATTTTTTTTATTGAGATATGTTTTTTTGGCTGGTTTTTTGCCCATAACATTATCCGTCTGCCGGTTCTGAAGCGATCTTCTAAAGACAATCGCATCATCAAGTAGTCTATTATTCGCTTATCTGTCTTTCTTTTTCTCCCAGTCGCTTTCTCCTGCTCTGTACTGCCCTTAGAAAAAATTTTCTTTAAAACTCTTACCACAGTGGATTGATGGCACTTTATCTTCTTCACAATTTCTGGTAAAGAAAACTCTACTTCAGCAAGTGCTACAATTTTAAATTTTTCTGTCGAAGAAAGTTGTTTAAAATTCGACATGATAGGGAGTAATAAATTGTGCTAGCCGGTTCACTGGTTAAAACTAAACTGAGACTCATCGTTTGAGTTTGCTCTAATCTTTATAAGTTAACAAAAACAATACCGTTAAATTTACCAAAGTTTAGGATTAAAACTTCAACAATAATAGTTGATGCAATTTTTATGACTGCGACTATAGATTGGTAGATATTCAACCTAGGGCGATTTTAATTATTGTGACAACTATGTTGCTTGGATGTTTAGGTAGATGGAGAGACATGCCAAAGCAATTTTTGATCATCTGTGAGTCCACCTCGGACTCATACGTTGTAGAATAAACCTGTGTCGCCCGTCGCTTTGGTTTTTAACTTGGCAACAATAATTTTGGAAAATATCCATTCTTAATTCCTGGATTAATAAAAAAAAAAGATGGGAATAGGCCTAGGTTGGTCTAGATCAGTAAATTGAAACACCAAAAAATAACTGAAAAGGTGCGAGAAACTTTATTTAGGAATCATTTAATTTGATTTCAAGTTCGTTATTTAGTTTTTAATTATAAACAAACAAAATAAAATATACCTTTAGATAGGTTCCAGGATTTATTGACCCTATGCAAAACAAACTTGTTTTTATATTACTTTTTCCCTTTCCATCGGGTGACCTTTAAGAAACATAACGGTATACTATTTTAATTAAGGATAATCCGGCTAATTATATTTTATACAAAAACTTATTGTGTTTTGGCATTTTTCGATCTCTGACAAACTGGTCTATTTCTTTTGTTTATTATTACTCTAAGAGGCGAAGAGTGGAAATATTTTACAATTGTTGATGTTTGTTCATTCATCAAAACGAGTATCAAAAAATCATATAATTTGTTCATAATTTGAGTTCTTTGTATGATTCTTCCAAAACTCACTTATAATTAAGATCAAGGGCTTATTAATGTAATGTAAAACAATACTATGTCTATTTATTTATATGTAATGTGACAGGTAAAGAGGATATACAAACATAGTCATACAGTCTGTCAAGTAAGAACGTGTCCGCGATAATTCATTTTTGGTAGATGCAATTCTAGCGATTCAACAAAAAATCGGTAGAGGGAGCCTTTGTCTACGACGCATTTTAGTAAAAGTATCAGCCGATTCCGAACTTTCGTCGAAATCACGTAAAATCCAAAATGAGTCAACTTGTTTGTGCGTCGGTTCGAGGCAGCCTTTCTCTGTTCCCATTCAAAGGGGCCTAAAATGACACATTTCGCGGCCGCTAAATATATTAAAAAGTCGGTGTAGTTTGTGAAGAAGTGGGTAAATCTTTTTAACGAGACGATCACCAATATGGCTTTCGTAAAAATAGATCAACAGGAGATCTTCTGACTTATGTAACACATGTTTGGAACAACGCAATTGAACACTTTGGAGAATCTCGAGCGGTGGCTCTTGACATATCCAAGGCATTCGACCGTGTTTGGCACGATGGGCTGTTGGCTAAGCTACGTTCTTATGGTATGTCTGAAAAGTTCTGTTTGTGGCTCTCATGTTTCCTCAGAGAGCGTTCTTTACGAGTGGCAGTCGACGGATTTCTTTCTAACACCTTCACTATCAACGCCGGTGTACCCCAAGGCTCCATACTGTCTCTTTCTCATTTATATTAATGATCTGCTGGAAAAGCCCGAGAATCCAATCTACTGCTTTGCAGATGACAGTACACTTATCTCTTCATTCACTTTGAACGCTTGCATATCGGCTATTCAGACGACAGACAGCAGGAAGTCATTCAACTTAACAAAGACCTGGAAGAAATTCTATCTTGGAGTGACAGTAGCCAAGTGGAATTTAACGCTACAAAAATCCAAGCGGCACTTTTTCCAAAAAAGTTAACGTTGCTGAACCCGACATAGTTATGTCGGGGCACTCCATTCCTCTAGCATCGTCACTCAACTTGTTGGGCGTTAATTTGGGAGCAAACATGTCCTGGCATGAACATGTTGCAGGCATAACAAGGAGAGCTTCTCAAAAGTTGGGAATATTATTTCGAACCAGAAAGCTTTACACTCCAAAACTGTTAATTCTTTACAAAGCTCAAATTCGACCAGCTATGGAATACTGTTCCCATGTTTGGAGCTTCGCTTCCAAACATACACTGCATTTGTTGGATTCTATTCAGAGAAGAGCTGTTCGTCTCATTGGAGACCCGGAACTGACCGGCGGCCTTGATTTGCTGGAACATCGAAGAACGGTTGGCGACTTGAGCCTATTCTACAAGTATTTTCATGGAAAGTGTTCGAAGGATGTGGCCCGCTTAATTCCTCCCAGAGCGGTGCATGTTAGAAGTACACGTCGCGCTAATAAATGGTGATTCATTTAGAGGTACTTTTTTTTAAATAAAAAAAAATGAATAAAAACAATTTTATTTTTATAATCTTTATTATCATATAAAAGAACCATTCTTTACAATTATTTCTTAAAGATAATTTCTTTCAAATGTTGTCCGCGACTACGGTTAACAACGTCCATTCTGAAGTTCCAATTTTCAATGACGCGTGTGAGTATTTCGAGTGGTATTTGGCCAATGACTCGAGTAATATTGGCCTCCAATGCCTCAATTGTAGCTGGCTTATCCATGTAGACTTTGGACTTTACATAGCCCCAAAGGAAAAAGTCAAGAGGTGTGATGTCACATGATCTAGCCGGCCAATTCACTGGTCCAAAGCGTGAAATGATCTGTTCGCCGAATTGCTCTCGCAGTAAAGCCATGGTTTCACGGGCTGTATGGCAAGTGGCGCCATCTTGTTGGAACCAAATTTCGTCGAGACCACGGGCTTCAATTCTGGCATCAAATAGTCTGTTATCATGGCGCGATAACGGTCACCATTCACAGTAACAT
This sequence comes from Pachyrhynchus sulphureomaculatus, assembly GCA_019049505.1. Classification (NCBI taxonomy): domain Eukaryota; kingdom Metazoa; phylum Arthropoda; class Insecta; order Coleoptera; family Curculionidae; genus Pachyrhynchus; species Pachyrhynchus sulphureomaculatus. The sequence goes on from CM032446.1 coordinate 188,263,794, forward strand.
TCCGGCCGGCCTCTGTTTTGAAGAAATATGGACCGATTATTCCACCGGCCCATAAACCACACCAAACAGTTGTTTTTTCTGGATTTAATGGCAGCTCTTGAACCTCTTCAGGTTGTTCATCACCCCAAATACGGGCATTTTGTTTATTCACGAACCCATTAAGCCAAAAATGGGCCTCATCGGTGAACAAAATTTTTCTCGTAAACAGTGGATCTTCTGCAAGCTTGTCAAGAGCCCAACGACTAAAACGGAAACGATTCGGAAGGTCGGTCGGCTTCAGTTGTTGCACTAGTTGAATTTTGTATGCTTTTAAAGAAAGATCCTTACGTAAAATACGCCAAGTTGTTGAATATGACAGGCCAAGCTGTTGAGAACGGCGACGAATCGACACTTCACGGTCTTCGCGTACACTCTCCGCTACCGCCCCTGTATTTTCTTCACTACGTGCTGGATGTGGTCTATTCGGTCGAGCATTATCCAATAATGAAAATTGGGTCTCAAATTTATTGATGGTAGAGCGAATTGTGCGTTCGGTAGGCCGATTATGTGGACCATAAGTTGCTCTAAGCGCCCGATACACATTCCTCGTAGAACGCCCATTTTCGTAATAAAGTTGAACAATTTGTAGACGCTGTTCCGGGCTAAGTCTTTCCATTATGAATTGTCAAACACTACTGAACAGGAATGCCACTTCAGTTGACACGACGCATGCGCAATCTGCAATTAAATCCCCACCACAAAAAGTACCTCTAAATGAATCACCCTTTACTTCACATCCGTATGAGGTTCAGCTTGTTACTTCTCGTACAACGCTTTTCAAGTAGTCTTTTATATGGAGAACATCATCCCTTTGGAATAATTTGTCCAGGACTGTGTTTCCCACCGAGTACAATTTACAGCGATTCAAGAACAACGTGAATCGCTTTCTCCGCACACGTGTCGCTCCTGTAGCGCTTTAGGGACTTCCCTGTGATACGTGTGCTAGACCCATAAAAAAAAAATAATGAGACGAAAAATGACTACTTGCCAAAACGTGGCTCGGTAGGCAAAGTCACTCCGAAAGTAGAAAAACGAATCGTATCTTTGTTTTCACGGGATCCGAAATTGACGTTGCGTCAAAGAGTAGCAAAATTAAGAAAATCGGGTTTGAATGTATCCCATGTGACCAATCGACAACATCTTCGTGCTCATGATGTCAAATTCTAAAGCACGTTGAAGGAACCTTTGTTGGCGCACGTCACGAAGCGGCTTGGGCCCACGGTAAGATACTAGAGTGGCCCTCATAATCGCCGGATGTCAACCCTATTGAAAATGTTTGGTCTATTGTAAAGAGAAAGCTCAGAGGAAAGATTCGAAAAATTTGGAGATCATTACGGTAGTGTGCAAAAAATCTTGCCGACACCATACCTCGAAGATACAAGGCGATTATTGATTTAGGAGGCGATTGGACAACTTACTAAGGTAATTACGCCGTTGTTAGCACCCCAAAGAATACATTGATGGCAAAAAATGTTCTCGAAACACATTTTTTCAAGAATATGAGCAGTTACATTCTTACTTGACAGACAGAAATTAAAACTAGAAATACAAAAATATTAAGATAAACTAAAATATTTTTCTGTCTTTCTTTGTAAAAATACTTCCATGTAAAGATTTGATTTTTTATATAACAACTAAAATTAAATACTTTGTTTACAAAAATTGCGTCGCCTATTATATTTTTTTTAAAGATTAAACTGTTAGTTTTTCTATGTTTTTTAAAATAATAAATAACTCATTTAGTAATTAACTTTTTTGACAACTCATACCCTTCAAGTGCAAACAGTTCATGTCATCCACTTTAATCTACCATTTGACTAAAACCAAGGCAACTAAAAGGCTGTAAGGTATAGTTTAAAATAAGTGATAAAAAAACTATGATTTAAAAGATTATTGACAATAACCCTTTTAATATAGCTTTTCACCGAGTACGGACGACTAGCCCTAGCAGATTCTGGGAAAACTCCCTTCCAGCGCCTTCAGTTTCTTGTAAGAGATTGGCGCTTTCCATATGAAGCCCCATATGGAGCAGTAGGTGGCCAACAGATCCTTGAAAAGAGATTAGAACTCAGCGATCATCAACATCCTGAATTACAGTCACTCAGGAAGCACATTAGATCGTGTTTTTCGGAAATCGCCGCTTTCTTGATGCCTCATCCTGGAATTAAAGTTGCTACGAGTCCGACATTCGATGGACGATTGTCAGGTAAAATAATTTAAAAATATATTAAAAATAAATTACTGATATTCCAAAATAATTGGATAGCACAAATATTTGTAATAAAAATGTTACTTTTTCTATGAATTACAGAAAGTAGAAAAAAATAGTATGATTGATGAATCATATTTCTTATAAATATTAATGGAAAACTATAAAATTTACAGCTTTCGGATGGGTTTTAACCAAACAAAATATACTTGCATCCCCTACAGTAGGGCTCATACTTAAATGTTAATAAAAAATAGAAGACCGGCTTCAGTTATTCTAAGAATATTTTGTTTCAAATATTTGTCTATATTAAGTTCCCTTTTCAGTAACACTTTATTTTTTTTTTTCAGAAATTGACCAGGAATTTAAGGACAACCTAAAAATCCTCGTACCGATGGTTTTGGCCCCTGAAAATTTGGTATTAAAGAAGATAAATGGAGATAAAGTAAAAGTTCGTGATTTTGTGCAGTACTGCAAGTCGTACATGCAAATCTATGAAGGAAACGAGTTGCCAGAACCAAAATCAATGCTCGTAGTAAGTATTTTATTTGTTATACTAAGTATTTTTCCAAGACATTACAACACGTAGACTGAAAAGTTTTTGGTCTGACACATAGATGTCGCCCTTTTCAAAAAAATCCATATGATTTTTGGGAAGTACCAATCTTCAAGCGATACATTTTAAAATTTCATGACTTTTCGACGATTAGTTTACAAGTTACAATGGTTTTAGTGACGCTACTTTACATATTTTCAAACACACCGGAAAAAAATCGAATTTCGTGTGTTGATTAAACAGTGTTATTTGATGAGAAAAAATACAGATCAAGCAAAGCAATGGCTTGATAAGTGTTCCGGGGACTCTGCCCCTTGAAAATCACTCATCATTTACTAGTATGTTGAATTTAAACGCGGTCGAACAGATACAAATGATGCTGAACGCTCTGGATACCCAAATGAGGTGGTTACACCGGAAAACATAAAAAAATCCACAAAATTGTTTTGGATGACCGTAAAGTGAAATTGCGTGAGATAGCTGACACCCTAAAGATGTCACAAGAATGTGTTTGTCATATTTTGCATGAACATTTGGCCGTGAGGAAGCTCTGTTCGAAATGGGTACCGCGTTTGCTCACATTGAACCAAAAACAACCACGTGTTGATGATTCTGAGCACTGTTTGGACCTGTTTAAGCGCAATAAAAAGGATTTTTTTCAAGCGATATGTGACAGTAGATGAAACTTGAATCCACACCACACCGGAATCAAATGGGCAGTCAGCTGAGTGGACAGCAGCCGGTGAAAGCCGCCCAAATTGATCAAAGACACAACAGTCGGCTGGGAAGATTTTGGCCTCTGTATTTTGGGATGCGCATGGAATTATTTTCGTCGACTATGCTGAAAAGGGAAAAAAACCATCAATGGCGATTATTACATAAAGTTATTGGTGCGTTTGAAGGCAGAAATCGCAAGAAACGGCTCCAAATGAACAAGAAAAAAGTGCTCTTTCATCAAGACAATGCACCGTGTCACAAGGCAATGGTTACGATGGCAAAATTGCATGAATTGAACTTCGAATTGCTTACTCATCCACCGTATTCTCCAGATTGTTATCGCCGAAACTGAGGCGTATTTTGAAGGTAAAGACAAGTCTTTTTACAAGAAAGGTATAGAAATGTTAGAAAAGCGTTATACTGATTGTATCGCTCTTGAAGGAGACTATATTGATGTATAAAGTCGAATTTTGCAAAAAAATGTGTTTTAATTAGCTAGACCAAAAATCTTTCAGCCTACGTGTTATTATAATTATCGATTTAAAACGATTTTCGTTAAGCTCCACAAAACTTCCAGTTTTTTTTTTGGTGGAGTTCTTTAAAAAATTTTAAATAACTTAAAAAGTGTTTCATATAAAACAAAATTTTAGGCTACAGCAGAAGCAAATAACCTCGCCGCCGTAGCAGACGCCAAAGATGTTTACATTCAGCAGATGGATGAAATTTGCGGAGGGACTAAACCGTACATGAAAACAGAAATTATTGAATATGAACATAACCGAATAAAGGACAAGGCTATTGAACAGTTCACTAAGAAGAAGAAGATGGGTGGAGACGAATTTAGTGCTACTTACAAAGACCAATTAGAAAAGGTAAGTTTATATAGAGTTTGTTAAGCGCTGTTGATAAGAGGTGGAGTATTTTTCCTTTCCAAAATTAGCGCCAGTCGTTTTTTTTTAAATTCATGTATAAACTAATGCAAACTTAAAATAATTTACTTTTTCTATAATAAATAGCGATGAATAGTATTTTTCTCTCTTTAAACATCATAAGATATGAATTCACTTTTTTTCAGATAGTCCTGTTCTGTGGCATAAAGCACTTTATAACTTTTTCATACATAATTAATTAAATATAAACCAATTACAGAAAGGTATGATATTGGGTTTAAAACATCTTTCTGGGTTGCTGGTGCTTAATTTCATTGTCTGTCTGTCATTCCATTGAGTCTCTATTAGTGCCATTGAGCTTATTTCTCTGTCACGTCTTGATTGGTCTTCCAGATTTTCTGCAATTTGTTATTACCCACTTCGTAATTATTTTCGGGAATGTTGTTTTCTCCACGATCTTAGTTGCTTTGTTTCAATATTCATCCTCAGAGAGCCATCCACTCCCATTAGTTGTTCTAGATCTTCAATTCGAGTTCTACTCCTTTTATATTCTCAATGATCTTCTAAACACATCCTTTTCTCTCGACTCAAGTTCCCTGCGGTTGTTTTTTTTATTCTCCACGAGTGTACACCATAAATCAGGCTACCTGCAGTAAGCGTTTCATAGATAGTATATTGCCGTTTCTACCCAATCGCACGGCTTCAGTCATCTGTCCCTGTATCGAAATCTACCCTTATCTTGATATTTCTTTTGTTGATTCTGCCTCTTTGGGTAGGTCTTTTTTTTACGATTTAATTCCACTTTTGTATTCCTATTACCAGGTGTACAAGTATGAAATGCGGATTTCAGACAACAGATGGTGCTATAAAGATTTGACACTGTGCATAGTGTTGTGTTCAATATGTCCAACATTTATACCGAACAAAGAGCGTTCGCGGACAGCAATAATTTTTTGTTTTCATTTGAAGAAAACTGCTGTTGAATCATACCGATTACTTGGAGAAGCTTATGGTGAACATGCTCCATCGCAAGATACGTGTGAACGATGGTTTCTGCGTTTCAAAAGTGGTAACTTCGATGTTGCAGACAAGGAACGTGGAAAACCGCCAAAAAAATACGAAGATGTGGAATTGCAAGCATTGTTGAACGAAGATGATTCGCAAACACAAAAACAACTCGCCGAGCAATTGGGCGTTAGTCAACAAGCTATTTCCAATCGGCTGTGAGAGATGGGAAAGATTCAGAAGACCGGTAGATGGGTACCACATGAGTTGAACGACAGGCAAATGGAAAAGTGCAAAAACATGTGTGACATTTTTCTCACTCGGTACAAAAGGAAGTCGTTTTTGCATCGTATAGTTACAGAGGATGAAAAGTGGATTTATTTTGAGAATCCCAAGCGCAAAAAATCATGGGTAGACCCAGGCGCACCATCCACATCGACCGCAAGACCGAATCGCTTTGGCAGAAAGACGATGCTCTGTGTTTGGTGGACCAGAGGGGCGTGGTCTATTATGAGCTGTTAAAACCTGGGGAAACGATTAATACTAAACGTTACCAACAACAATTGACCGATTTGAACCGTTCGCTGCTTGAAAAAAGGCCAGAATACTGAAAGAGGGAACACAAAGTCATTTTCCTTCATGCCAATGCTCTATCACATACGGCAAAACCAGTTCGCGACACGTTGGAAGCACTCAGCTGGGAAGTTCTACCCCATGCGGCTTACTCACCAGATTTGGCTCCTTCCGATTACCACTTGTTTGCATCAATGGGTCACGCACTTGCTGACCAGCGCTTTGGTTCATACGAAGATGTGAAAAAATGGCTCGATGAATGGTTCGCAGCAAAAGGGGAAGATTTTTACTGGCGTGGTATTCACAAATTGCCCGAAAGATGGGAAAAATATATAACAAGCGATGGAGCATACTTTGAATAAAGCACTTTTTATCATTCTTCCGAATTTAACATGTTTTTTTAGAAAAAAAATCCGCATTTCATACTTGCACACCTGGTATATACAAATTTTTGATTAACACGCTGCATTTGAAAATTAAGTCATTTATTCCTTCTGAGTCTGCATACTTAATTAATAACCTGGGTATTAGACAGGGCTGAACTTCGGGAAGGTTACAGTTTTTTTGATTTCAAAAAAATTCATAAACATCTAAAAATTGTTTTTTATTTTTTATATTTGATGCTGTTACCTTTGAAACATCCTTGACATTCTCGCATACTAATTTAAAAATTTATATTTATTTTTATGTATCATTTACTAACATGTTCCTCCACGTGGATTATGCGATTTGCATCGTTGAGGTAATAAAGGACATGAAAAAGTAATAGAAGTAGCATGATCTACTTATCCACTAATAATCCAAGCTAACCTGCCGGTGCTTCGTCATTCACGTATTTGCAAGAAGGGTTTCATAAACAATTTTGTACGGCTGCGCCGAACTATGCTAGATTTTTATAAATTATCAAATCACTGCATACATGTCGCAATATAATTATATTGCCACATATATATATATATATATATATATATATATATATATATATATATATATATATATATATGTATATGTATGTATGTATGTATACATATATTTAGTAGTTCTGTGTATGGAAGATAAACATGAATTCTGTACTTGAACTGAATAAACAATTTGAATTGAAATTCAACATTCGTGCGATAACCACTAGTAATCTGAATAACTACTAGAAAATTTCCAATTATTAACTAAATTATTTTCAGGATATTGAAGACACCTTCCTACAATTCAAATCTCACAATGAAAGCAAAAATATCTTCAAATCAGCGCGAACGCCCGCAGTGTTCTTCGCCATGGCTGTACTATTTTATATCACATCTGGAATGTTCGGTTTATTTGGACTGTATTCGTTGGCAAATATCTGCAATTTAGGAATGGCCATGTCATTTATCACATTGATGGTATGGTCGTATGTTAGGTAAGTTCACTATCACCTCGTTAACAGGTATGCAGAACTGGTTTCGAAATTAGTACAAGGTGTCCCATATATTACTGATTACTGTTCGTCATGTGATTTCCGTAATCGCTGCTATTTCTTGCAAGATACAAATTCTTTTAATTGCTTCAGGGAGTGAAGATTGTTAGTGTAAAATTAAGTTTTGAAAAATCCATCGATCTCAAATCAGGGCTACATGGAGACCAACTTAATAAGTAATAAAAAGTTGAGCTAAGCAAGTAGTGTGTGAAATGTTTGGAATAACATTTTATCGCTCAAGGCGTAGCTGTGATCAATAGGCGGTGAAATTTTATAAAAACAGGTCATACTAGTTATGTAGATATTTTTTTCTTTTTTCTTTAAATTAGTTTTGAAAATTTTACTTTCAAGTAGATTTCAACGCATGAAATCATTTGCTATTGAATTGCTACAAGAAAATTATGACCTTTATTCGTTATTCGCATAGATATATCTTTATATGAAGATATTGGCTAGGATGTCATATCAAAGTTGTTCAAGTGACCTTATATTTTATGGCATTTTTCTTTTTCTACATTGACTACCACCTGAGTATAAGCTTTCAGCAGCACTCAGCTTTCCCAAGCCCCACACACGCTGTACTGTATGAAGTCAATGTAAATTATCTTCAATGGTCGTCTGTTGCTAGCATTTTTCTAAAAACAGTTAAAATTTCTATTTATGTTTAGCCCATTGGCATTGCCGTTTTAAAGCAGTAATATTTTGAGCACAAATTTAAATTTACAAAACATATTTTATGTTTTTAGGTATAGTGGTGAAATGAGAGAAGTAGGTGTATATATTGACGAAACTGCAAACTTTATATGGGAGAACGTAAGTAACACTTTAATAGAGTAATTGTCTTGTAAAGTTTATTGTATTTACTAAAAACGTTTTTCATTATAACCACTAACCGACTAATTTTCTCCTTCTAGCGGTCCTATTTTAAAAAACGAAAACTAAGAAAACAGCGTATGTATGACTAATTTGGTTTTCTGCATGTTGCTTTTTACGTTTTTTTTTTCCTTGTAAAATGTTGAATATAATGAGGATAATAACAAAAATAAGTCAGCACATTTTTAGAGCCCGTGTTTCATTTGTTTTTGTTTTATTCTTCCTTTTATTCTTCGTATTTAAAATTCAAAAAATTTTCTTTATTCACTTGGAATTTCTGTTTAATCACAAATAAATTTAAGCCACCTAAGTTGTAAATGGTCACGTTGAAGAATTATTAGTGCACTGTATAGACTTTACCAAATCTGTCGTATTTAAAAATTTGTTGACTTTGTGTAAAAAATTATATAACTCAATATTTTTAATGTTCAGTTGCACTATTTAGCAAAACATAAATACCTTGTTTTTGGTAATAGTATTCTATGCTTTTAGATCCGGTATTCCTTTCACAGGGAAAAATATTATAGCCAACCAGTAGGTACAGTCGCGGTCATAGAAATTGCATGACTCGATAAAAATTATATTTTTCCAAAACTGAACATTCATTCTCACTTCTGATGATTTTAACAAATGATATAAAAATGAAGACTATAAATCATAGCTATTGGAGGAAAAAGTCTAAAGGAAATAAACATGGAAAATAATAAAACTAATGTATCGGTGATTAAGAAAATACTTCCAGTTTTCATGGAAGTAAAAAAGAGCTTAAAGAAAACACAACATCAAAAATATGTTTTTTTTTTCCTCATTGAGCCACCTTTGGCCTTTACCACTGATGCAATTCTAGTTGGCATCGAGTAGTCAACCAAATTTTTTAGGATTTCATCACTGATCTTTTGATTCTACTTGTTCTCAATTGTTTGCTTTAGCTCATCTTTACTTTTATGCTCAGGTACATTAATTTTTTCATCATGATCATCCGTAAGTTCTCTATGGGGTTTCAATGGGGGCTGCTTCCTGGCCATGGCAATACTGAGGTCTCATTTTTTGTTAAATGCCTTGCCTATCCAAAAATACAACCATACAGAAAATAAAAAATGCCAAACTTTGTGCTTTCAATTAATAAATATGAGTACTTACAGATTTGACTCTGTGACATTGAGCAGAATTATCTTGAAAAACGAAATCTTTACAGTGTGAAAGATAGTTTCTCTTTGAGGAAACCAAACTCTCTTCCAAAATTTTAATATATTTTTCTGCATTAACAGTGTCATCTATAAAGTTTATTTGGCTGTTTCCAAAGTAGGAAAAACATCCCCAGGTATTACACTTGCCCCATGTTTCACTGTTTTGCAGCATTCGAGAAATCGTTCACGTGCACGACCTCATACATAGGAAGCGCCATCTGAACTAAAACTGTAAATTTGCTTTCATCTGAAAACATCACTTCTCCAGCCTTTTGATGTCCATTTTTCATATTGTTTCGCCCAATTCAGGCGTGATTCCTTCATTTTTTTTTTATTGATAAATAGTTTTTTGGCTGGTTTTATTGCCCATAATCATTTTTCCATTAACCGTCTGCCGAGAGTTTCTCAACTTGTATTAGCTAAATTCCTATCGTAGATCTCTTGATATTTCCTTAGCAGTTTAGAAGCGATCTTCTAGACAATCGCATCGTCAAGCGGTGAATCGCTCATCTGTCTTTGTTTTCCTCCCGGTACCTTTCTGCCTCTCTGTTCTTCCCTGAGAAAGATTTTTCTTCAAAACTCTTACCACAGTGGATTAGTGGCCCTTTTACCTTCTTCGCTATTTCTTGTGAATAAAACCCTACTTTAGCAAATGTTACAATTTTAAATTTTTCTGTCGAAGAAGGTTGGTTAAAATTCGACAGGATAAAGGATAAGGAATAATAAATTGTACTGCTCGGTTCAGTGGTTAAAACTAAACTGAGAGTCATTGTTTGAGTTTGCTCTAATCCTAATACGTAAACAAAAACAGTAACGTTCAGTTAAAGCTTTCAAAATAATAGGTGATACAATTTCTATGATCACACTGTAATATATGTAGGTCGTTCAATATGTTTTGTCGTATTCATTCACCAATCTTCTCATTTTCGGCTATATAGTTCTGTTTAGGCCCAAATCATTAGGCAAAAATGTATCGTCAAAAATTTCCTGGAATGGCAGCACAGTTTGTCAAAAATATCTCTTTATTCCCTGAAAACTGGCTGCTACTTAATTGCGTCTTAAGTTCTGACTAAATCTAGAAGTCGGATGTGCAGGTGCATTATTTTGATGAAGGAACCAAGTATCTAGTCTCTTCTTGGAGGTTCTGCTGTAAATACTTTCCTGACTCTACCAGGAAACTTTAACTGTCTATCAAGAACAATAATTAATAAAATACTTTCAATAGTTAAGGAAGCAACTTTTATTCCTTTTTTCAATGAATTTGATTGTTCAAGCAATGTGGAGAGATGAAAATCTTCAAAAACATGTTTACTCTGGGTATTTTGTGGTAACGCTATAATATTATACTTTTTCAACTCCCCAAACTAGGAATCTGATATTTCAAATGATTAGAGCTTATGCACTTGTAATGATTGTACAGATTACTATTAACTGTTATAATTTTTCCGCCCGAGCGATTTGTCTATCGCTCTTAAAAAATGACAGGTTTTCTTAAACGCTAAAAAGTTAAAAGCGTTCTAAAATCAGAATATGTCGGCCATAAGCACTGTTTACCGTTTTTATCGTGTTGTATTTCTGTTGTATTTTTTGTTATGCGAAAAGTACCGTGCAACTTATCGAACGACCTACGTATTATGGAGGTCAGAAAAAAGCAAATAAGGTCCTTTTCTAGAAATAAAACCTCTTCGAAAGTTCAAAGACCTAGAGTGTTGTCAAGCATACCACTGATTATAACAGCTTTTAAATATAGCGTGAATGATAAAATTGCACTGGCACCAGTATGGGCGTTTATAATTAGGAAAAACGCCATTTTACAACATAGTAAACAAAACGGCGCTGGGAACATGTTGAGAATGGGGCGGGATTAACAATACCAATCAAAAATTGTTAATCCCGCCAAATTCTGGTTGTTATAAACATTTTCTCTGCGCTCTTTTGTTTTATAGTATTGTAATATGGCGTTTTTCCTTACTTACAAACTTGTTTAGCAGAAAGAGGTCGAACATAAGGCTAGTGTAGTCAAGATAGGATGGATGAGAAATTCCGTACGATACGAATATATTAAATGAAATATTTCACTCTTAACTGAAGTTTAAGCACTTAAATTAGGAATTATTACAAGTAATTTCCAAAAATACAAAGTATTCTAGTGCTCGCCGTTATTTTTATAGATGAATAAAAACCCGGTAGAATTATTTTGAATTCAAAAATATAATATTATGGCAGTTATGGTGACTTATCGGGCACAGAGTTGGTGGTTCTCGTTTGTCGTCGTTTTATCCAGTCATCGCAATTGATTTGTTGATATAAGTAAAAGTCTAAACAATAAATGATGAGATTAAAAATCTTTAAGTGTCTGTATAAAAACGAGGAATCATGTTAACAATTTTACTGATGTTTTAATCGCTCACCATATATACATTTTTTTGTAATATTCCAAAGTTATTATTTTTTTTACCGAAGTATTTCTAATCGACCTAATATTAACTTCCTAAAATTTGTTTTTAGGTCATATATGCGGCAACTGTGATATTACATCAAAATACGACTCGGCGTATATAAAGGGTCTCCAAATATCATAAAATCTAGTTGTGAGATAATCGGCTTCAAAACTAATCATCTTCAAAATTAACACTACAGATTAAATACCGCGTATTTTTCCTTGCACAATGTGACTTTTATATGCTTGATATTCATGTTAAAACTGTATCAAATGTTAACCTGGTTTTAATTATAGCAAACAAGGTTTTTTAACAACATTTCTTAATTGTTTGAATTAGTTTTGTTTCACCTGGATGTTCACACGTGACAGACGGTTGTAAAATATTCATCTAGGCGCTAATAATAACTTATAAAACATCTCTTAACGCTAAGATAAATCCTAATCTTGACTACGCTACTCTAAAGTAATATTAGAGTGGCCGACACTCTAGAAACTTTCAACCTGGATTGTGTTCGGTAACTGTAAAGGTGCATGTTTGATGTGTACATGAAAATGTTTTATAATTGCACGAAAGTGTATTTGGTGACATTAATTATATTCTCCACCTAAAATGTAAGAGCGGCTGGTGTAGCACCGTGATTCACGTGAGTTGTCAATCCTGCACCAACACTAGTATTTTAAATTCATCCTTAGTAGATATATTAATTTGGTAAATAAAGCAGTTATAGATGATTTAAATACCGGTAATTATCGGTCGACTATATGTTTTTTGTATTTTACGCTACCTAGCAGTATAGGTTGTTTTTTTTTTATTAGTAAAGGCATAGACTCAAATACGCCTTGATTCTTCTCCTATTAAACTCTGCCACGTTGTCATGGGACGCTATCTATTACTTGGAACCTGAACACTCTTAAGAACCGTAATCTATAATTTTTGCATGGGTTGTTTAGAAATTTGATAAGATTGATTAAAGTAGGGCTTAAAAATTCATTTCTCAAGTTGCGCAACATAGATGATTGAACTTTTGGTTACTTTATTTAATTTTTTACCGTGAAGCGTGCTTCAACAGAGGTTGACCTTCTTAAGAGTGACTTCAATTTTAAATCTATTATCGCGAGCTTAAAATCACAATTAAAATTGTCACAATGGGATTAAATCAAAGTGTGAGTTCTTGGTGTGTACGAGGCTGGTTTGAAAAGTCCGTGCAAAAATAAAAACTACTTATGTGTTTGGGGTAAACCTTTTTTATTTTTCGACATAGTCTCCTTTTAGGCTTATACACTTCGTCCAACGATGTTCTAGTTTGTTGATCCCTTCCGAATAATAGGATTTGTCCAAGTCTGCAAAATATCCATTAGTGTCTGCAATCACCTCCTTGTTTGAATAAAATCTTTGTCCCGCCAGCCATTTCTTCAAATTGGGGAACAAATAGTAGTCCGAGGGAGCCAAGTCTGGAGAATAGGGGGGATGTGAAACGAGTTGGAATCCTATTTTCATTAATTTTGCGACCACAACTGCTGAGGTGTGTGCTGGTGCGTTGTCGTGATGGAAAAGGACTTTCTTGTGGGCCAATCGCGGGCGTTTTTCTTGCAGCTCGGTTTTCAAACGGTCCAATAACGATGAATAATATTCACCTGTAATAGTTTTACCCTTTTCCAGATAGTCGATGAGGATTATCCCTTGCGAATCCCAAAAGACAGTCGCCATAACCTTTCCCGCCGAAGGAACGGTCTTCGCCTTTTTTGGTGCAGATTCCCCCTTGGTAACCCATTGTTTAGATTGTTGTTTGGTCTCAGGAGTATAGTAATGTATCCATGTTTCATCTACAGTGACGAAACGACGCTTAAAGTCCTCCGGATTCTTCTGGAACAGCTGCAAACCATCCTTGCAACACTTCACACGATTCCGTTTTTGGTCAAGCGTGAGCAATCGCGGCACCCATCTTGCGGATAGCTTTCTCATGTCCAAATGTTTATGCAAAATATTATGTACCCGTTCAGTCGAGATGCCCACAACACTAGCAATCTCACGCACCTTAACTCTTCTGTCATCCATCACCATATCATGGATTTGATCAATTATTTCTGGAGTCGTAACCTCCACAGGCCGTCCAGAACGTTCAGCGTCACTTGTGCCCATATGGCCAGTCCGAAAATTTTCAAACCACTTATAAACTGTTCTAATCGAAGGTGCAGAGTCACCATAATGTTTATCAAGCTTCTCTTTAGTCTCCTGAGGCGTTTTGCCTTTCATAAAGTAATGTTTAATCACCACACGAAATTCTTTTTCGTCCATTTCTTGAAAATCACTCGACTTCCTTGATTCACACGAATGCCAAACACAAAGAAATAGACCAATATGGCTGAAACTTGGTGTGCGTTCATTCAAGAGATGCTACTAACTAAACATGACCTCGATACGCACCGGGGTGCCATCTCTCGGACTTTGCACGGACTTTCCAAACCAGCCTCGTATATATAAGAGTAATAATTTGACGTATAAATCTAGTTAAATGGAAAACTTTGAACCAGTAATTACCGGTGGACCACAATAAATCATTTATAGTTAACACTCTAAACTTGATGAGAAATTCCAAATATTTTTAACAGATCGAAGCGGGCTACTTTTATATTTATTATTGGCTATGGTTCTGGTATATAGAAGGTAATTTTTTTTTGATTGTCCATTAAAAATTAATGGGAATAATCTTATTGGGTTCATAAACTGTTTTAAAAAGAGTAGATCATCAATGGTGTTCAAAATTAGTTTTTATACACTTTCTGTTTAAAATTCTACCTAAATAAGTATTTGCTTTCGAATAATTTTTTTTATTTAGTAAGAATCATTGAATTTTAATTTCATAATAGTTACAGCTATAATAAATGACCAGAAAATAAATGTTATTGGTTAAACGCTGTATACAGTTTAATCAATTATGATTTCTAAAGGTCAGAGCTTGAGGTTAGATTTTTGACACAAATCTCACAGCAGTTTGACGTTTTGTGAGATAAAAAAATCTTTTTTTTTTATTATGTTTTGTCGGCATCTGTTATCTTAATAAACACTTAAAAATTAATCAAAAACCATAATACGAGTCTTGAATTCAATAGTGATGAATAAAAATCATGCCACGATAGCACAAAATTAGAATAGGGGTATCTGAGTTTTCTTTCTTATGAAAACGAAAAAAAAAAATTATCCCTAGTTTTTATGACTTGAACTGAAAATCAATTGAAAACAAAAATACTAACCTTTAAATGCCATTTTGACAATACATTGACAGTTCGTTGAAGGACTGAATTCAGATGCAATAAAATTAAAATGTGAAAGTTTGATATTAGATTTTTTAGAACTGAACTTCACGGTAGTTTGACCTTTCGTAAGATGAAAACTAAATATATCCTAAATTATTAGTTGCAACGTTTTAAAATTTCGATGAATTATGGAAAAATGGGTAAGAAACAGAAAAAACAAAGTGTAATTCAAGGTTTTCTTATAACCCATGAAAAAATGAAAATAAAGAGAAATTGAATATCGTGCCTTTTTGAAGTAAATGAAGTATGACACACGGGAATATTCCTGGTTTTAGCGCAAAGTAACACTATTTCTCATGAAAAACTTCAAAAAATAAATAATTTTTTAATTAGTTTTTACTATTTTCACCAAAACACATACATAGAAATGTAAAATAGAAAATTAAAAATGTCAAAGTGTCGCGAAATCTACAACAGTTTGACTGGTAGGACCTAATTTCCAGTTTCATCGTTACTGGCATATGCAATTTATTTGCTATTGTTTACAGAATAAAATGATTTGGGCATAGCATCTTAAAAATTTTTTTTTTTTTTTTTTTATTAATGAAATGTAGTCTTGCATTTTTAAAAGAAGAATTAATCGTGGGATCTGCCGCAACCATAGCCTTCATAGTGTACACATAATTTCTTTAAAATTCGCAACTACGAATTTTTTAAATATTGTTTTTAACCATATTATTGCCTTTTCAGTTAATGAAACAGGCCGTCCAAGGCTTCGTCGAATCCGGTATGCAACAAATGGCTGTAGAAGTAGCTGAGAGAACTGCTGTGAATGCGACAAGAATAGCACTGAATGGTAAAACTAAATCGTCATGATTTTATCTGCTAACTGCCCTTTATTTATTTAAGTTTTCCTGCTAGCAAAACGCTGTAGAAAATGATACATAATTTCAGAAGATTAAATAGGTTTTTGCCGACAGGTAATCAGTTATTTTCTATCTATCTTTAAAAAAGTGTTGCCTGACAATACTAAAAGTAAAAAAATATGTCATAATTTCTAAAATGCCCTGTGTAAAATAGTTTTAAATAGATCAAGTAATGAGAGTTCTGCTGGAAAACTCTAATAAAAAATACTTAGGGCTCAAAACTTGCATTTTTGGTGAAATTGTGTCATTGAAAAAAATTGCTCATGTTCAGCTTTTTTATATTATTTTTTCTATTTTTTGAGTTTTCTATTTTTTATTTTTTTTTAAATTTTGTCAATTGTTCCCATTTTTCCCACTTTTTCCTATGTTATCCTTTTTTTCCACTTTTCCTTTTTCCTATTCATTCCAACATTTTCTTAATTTCTCCAATTTTCTCCTACCTTTACTTGTTTCGTTATTTTTTTCATTTTTCCGCCCTTTTCACCCTCTTGTTCTTGGTTTTTCTACTTGTTTATTTTTCGAATTTTTTTGTTTTTTTTTTTTCAAGATCAAAAACAAAACAGTAAAAAAGGGTAGATAACAAGGGAAAAATCGGAAATAATTTAATAAGTAAGAAAAATAGGAAAAATTGGGAACAAACGGAGAAAAGTGGGCAAAATTAGAAAACAAAAATACGAGACGTTGGAAAAAGATGATAAAGTAGGAGTGGCATAAATAGGAAAAATTCGACAAGATTTTGAAAAAACTGTTAAAACAACAAAAACAGGGAAAAAGTACGAAAACAAGGAGAAAGATAAAAAAATAGAAAAAAAAACAGGGAAAGGGGAGAGAATATTTTAAAAAATTTGAAAAATTGGAAGAATTGAAAAAACAGAAAAGAATAAAACAAAATTGGTACTATTATTAGAGCTATTTTAAACATAACCATTTTTTCTCTGGCACACAGATGTCTGCAGGTAGCACCAAAAATGAAGGGATTTTGATTTCATGTTTTTCTTATGTGAGTTTCGCGGCAGAAAATCGCTCAAGAATTAAGATAATTACTTCAATTTTGTAGACCACACCACATTGCATTGTAGCCTTGATTAAGGAAAATTTTGTGCTTTAATGACAGTAATAACTGACTGCATGTGACCATAACTGAAAATTATAAGGAAAAAACACGCTATATTTTTTACTACTATCAATAAACCACAAAACTGCCTCTTGACTCTGCGTTTGGCAAAAAAAAATAATTAGATATTGTGTAAACAGTGTATCAACTATTATACGATTGTTTTCGCGGAATTTAACTCGCGTTATCTGGTTTGTAATTTTTTAGTAAAATATTATTTTTGTCTTTATCAGAAATTTTGTGTTTTTCAAAAAATTATGCGTCATTTTCTCAAATATTTGACAGGTTGGTTTATGTTATTTCTTAAGCTTGAAATTCTTTTGCAAAAATATAATGTATAAAATTATCCTAGCCAATTTATCATGTTTTATAATGCATTCTTCTAAGCCCTTTTTTATGTATTGGTAGAAATTTAAATATTTATTTATATTCTTTTTAGCTGGGTTTATAGACAAAAGAAACTCCAGATACTAAAAAATAACTCTTATTGCTCTGAAATAGAAATAGTAAATAATAAATATCAAATTCAGCAATCTTCAAGAAACCTGGTTACGACTGATTTTTCTGAAACAGTTTTGAGTAAATATCTGGAACAGGCTAACAAGTTTTAAGTGCTTATGTGAAATAAATTAAATTTTCGACGTTGATTGTAATTGTAGAAGACTGTTAGAATTAGAAATATACCATTTTCTCACAAGATTTCAACCAAGATAAAATCAGGGCCGACCTTAGTCAATGTGGCGCCCAAGGCAGAGGTTTTTTACCGCCTCATTCTAAATTACAATAAACGATAAAATATCGCTGTAAACCGCTCTTAACTGCCTTAGACGGTCATTCAACTTAATAATCCCTTGTGCTGCTATTGAGTAGTAATACGTTCACCAGCTCTCCAGCTAGAGATCATCGTTTCATTTTGTGTAATATATAAAAATATAAAAAAGTATGCATTGTAAAACAGGCTACCTTCCATACTATACTAATTAATAATTATAGGGATTGTTTTTTTAATAAAAAAACTCCTTTAATTCGGGAACTCGATCCTCGTTGTATGTACAGGCAATGTAAATAGGTGACATAATATTTTATCATTATACTTTATGTGATATACATTAGCAATGTTGGTATTATTATTAAAAATTTTATTTATTTATTTTTTATTATTAAACATATACCCATTTTTTATTTTTATACCTACAGAGTTTTCAAATTTTAGGAAGTTCGGAAAGTGCTGTTATGTAGACATTACTTCTAAAAATATAAGTTTTAGGGATCTAAATTATTTTAAAATTCAAAATAAGATATTGTGATAAATTATTGCTTCCAGTTAACTTATTCATTTGTTATTAATTTCAAATATATTTTGGGTTAAATAATATTTTGCTTTATTTTATGTGTTCTGTGACGTTTCTTTAGGTCTAATTTAGTAGGTCCTAAACTCTTAAAAATAATTTTTGTACTATTTTATAGTACCTGACATCCTCAATTTCTAAATTTCAGCAATTCAGAGTTAACCTATACAACTTGTAAAATAAATGTTCTAGTTATACATTCTTATAGTTTATTAAACATTAATTCACTCGTTTCTTTGCACATTTTTTTTTTTTAATTATTATAGGCTCATGCACAGTGCAACGTATTTTTAAGCTCATATTACTGTGCTAGAACAATGCTAGGATATCTCAAAATCATCTTCGGAAAGCAAATTTTTGATATTATAAATTTTAATAGGTAGCATATTTTTTTATCATGCTGCCTAGACCAGTAATAGGAAACACATAAACCTAAACTATTTTAAAATAACCAGTTTATTTACGGCTAAACTGGATCAGCCAGCTCCTGCGATTACTACTTGCTGGGGCTTGGATGTTGGAATGATGTGGGCAGGTAAAGACCAAAAAACTCTGATGATGCATTTTAAGATATCTTGGTATAAAAGTTGTATTTTATGTTGCCTCTAGCCATCTACTTACCATTTCGTTATTTTTGCTGTAGAATAATCTTGCCAAAATATTATAATGATAATGCACTGATTTGACCGAAAGACAGAGTGTTTCTAAAATACGTCTTGACATTTTAGAACATTATTCTTGGAATATTTTTAGAGAAGTTATTTTGTATTACAAAGTTTTCATATCTCTTGTGCTTCATAATAGCTTAGATTTTTTGCTGGGTGTTAACATTTAATGTTTGTTATAATTGGACAAACAAGATATTAAGGCCCGTATTCATAGTCGTTCCTTGAGGATATCCTGAAATCTTACCAATTTATTATGCCTTACCTCGTAATGGATCTCTTAAATGAAATATTGGAGAGGTCGAGGTAATGTTAAGTAAATGTCCAATAAAAAAATATTGCTTTTCTTGTAAATTGTTCTTCGTCAAAAATTGTTTGTTTCCAACTTGGTTTCAGTCATGTGGAAGTAATGTAATAGTGCGGAAAATTTTATTTTGGCAGAAATTTGAAAGTAACAAAATAATTGAAAGTTTATATTTATGACACCAATTTGTATGCTCTGTCTAATTCAAGGTATTAAAGATTGTAATGAATGGAATGACACAGAAAATTTCTCAAGTAAAAAATTGATACATAGGACAAGAAAATTTAGTTCTAACAAGTACTTTTTAAAAATATAATGTTCATACGTAAATTAGGAACACACGATATATTAGAACAAAATTAACATAAAGACCGTTTATATAAAATAATTTATTATTTGTCAGAATAGTGTTTTTTGATGGCTATTTTTATCAATTAAGACCAGTAGTACATCTGTTTTAACTTATTTATTTAATATAATTTTTAGGGTACTAACATTGCAATATAGTTATAACACCGAAGTGCCTCAGATAACCTAAAATAAAATTGTTTTTCGTTTTAGATGTTAGATTAGTTGTCTCTCTATAAAATTAAGGGTTAAGGGTAATATATATATATATATATATATATATATATATATATATATATATATATATATATATATATATATATATATATATGTAAATAAATATATCTTTCCATCTAACAGTCACAGACACATATTTCCACGGAGATTATATTATTAATAAAATTGCTCCTTTAACGGTTATATGGCTGTTAGTGTTAACGGAATATTTGTAACTCCCCCCTAAGTAAGGTGGGTAATTAAATTAAATAAACTACAAGTTACTTAAACAAAAGAGTTAGATGTTATTGTTTGGTTAGCTTGTGTAATACATATATTTTAAACGCACTAACAATAGCATATTATTTTTAAAAATAATTAAGTTACCAACGTGTTACTTATTAACCGAATTCGTATAGTTAAATCAACTTTGTGAATAATTTTGACCCCCAGAGCACGAACAACGAAAACGATTGCCAAAAAGCTAATTTTTTCGGTTTTCTTACGGTTTCCGCAGCAAAGACCTTCTGCATCCGCGTATTTACCGTTGTATAAAAAAAGTTACGTTTAAATCCGCAGACAAAATATCATTTTGCTCGCTCAGGTGTACGGACTGTCAATAACACTATTACAAACATGTATTAGCAATCTACAAAAATCTTGGCAGCTTATCCTGAATTTTATTTATTATTTGAAACTAATATCATAATATTTTCTTACCCCTGACCGCCATTTGTGAGCAAAAAATTCAGGTGTTAACCCGTTAATAATTTATGTCTAATGTTAATTAAAACCTCTAACGTGCTTTTCAGTTTTTAGTAATTTTTTCTGTGCTTATCTGGTTGAAACAGCCTGTAACCCAAA
The DNA here is from genome assembly GCA_019049505.1 of Pachyrhynchus sulphureomaculatus. Lineage (NCBI taxonomy): Eukaryota > Metazoa > Arthropoda > Insecta > Coleoptera > Curculionidae > Pachyrhynchus > Pachyrhynchus sulphureomaculatus. Next base: position 188,284,780 of record CM032446.1, read on the forward strand.
TGTTTTTTAACAACTGTCTGCTTAAAATTCATCAAAACAACCTTCCTGGATTTGTTTGCTAACGTATTCTGTGCGTTACAGGACCCACCTTACTCATTTGATATCTCTTCAATTTAAAAAAGTACAGTTTACAAAAATATGAATTTTAGAAAAAAGGTTCTTATGGAACATTATTATATATGACGACTAATTAAGGTATTTCTTATGAGTAACTGTTAAAAATAGTTTTGCTTTAAACTTTGAGAAATAATAGATTTTTAGCATCATGCATTCACTGCTTCAATGTAAAGATGGTTTACCACGCCGTATTGCCATATTTAATTGTAAAAGTTTCAGATATTTAACACGTAAAAGATAGGAATCCATACTTTTTCTTCGATCAAAAGCATGTGTTTTTACAATTTTTGTTGTCGTTGTGCATTAAAAAGTAAAAAGTCACAAAAAATGCATACATAAAAAAATTACTTTGCTTTCGTTTATTAAAATATGAAGGTAGTTTATCTCCTAGTTACCACAAAAATATTAGAAGTAAATTTTCGCTGTGGCAACGTAGCTCGAAGAAGACTGCTCGCGCGGACGCAGGCGTTCTTTCAAATTTTGTATCACATATATGCATTGCACTGAGCGGACTTTCTTTTAAAAGATACTAGAATAAACGCGTGCCTCGAACGTTATACTTACTATTATACGTAAAGATCGATATATTTTTAATAAATAATCCAAAGTATCGTTTTAATTAATTATACATAATTTTTATTGTATATCATGTAAAAGTATCAAGGTTATTATAAATGACACTTGATTGCGTGCGGCGCACAGTGTGAGAAAACTGCCATTTTGTGGACAAAAATCTGTCGGTATTTTATCCAATTGAATAAATCAAACGGGAAAATACATGTAAAATATTATACTTTAAGATAATACTGCGGCGAAAAAGGTTAAAATTAACATAACCTATACAAATTTTCCTAGAATACACATATTTGTGATTATAAAAAAAAGTTATGAACAAAACAACTAAAACAATATACCTTTATATTAACAGACAAATTTCAATAGAATATTTCAGAAAAAAAAGTTTTTTGAAAGTTTATTATTAAATAATCCAAACGTTTTAATGATATATAGAACATTTTTAGACATAGATTAAGCGAAATCACATTTTTATCAAATCAAACAATATTTTAGGAAAACCTAATGCAAAGTTGTTATGAATAAATTTTAATAGTCGCATGTAATACTATTATATAATTCTTAAAATTATACACTAGTAGTAATAAAACTAACGTAATCTAATTCATAAAACAATAATAATAATTTCAAGACCTGTATACAAAGCATATCGAAACTAAAATTTTCCAATTCATAAATGTAAATTTTACAGTTAACATCATCTAATGCATATAAAATAATAATGTTTAATTAATATTTTTCAGTTTAAAAATGAATGCACCTAGAAATTTAAATCTGTTACAACCTAATGCACAAAACAATTAAATTTTGACTAGTAATTTATGATTTACACTACTACAAACTAAGATTTTTTCTTTGATTGTGTTAGCCGATACTTGTTGGAAATTCATAATAAAATTATATAAAAACAACACTATGTTTTAATTTCCAATATATTTAAAATAACTTGACAATTGTTTCACCATACAATGGCCATGTCAAGTTATTTTAAATATATTGGAAATTAAAACATAGTGTTGTTTTTATATAATTCTAAGATTTTTACCTAACAAAACTTAACCCATAAATATTTTCAATCCTGTCCTAATCTAATGCAGGAAATAATAACGTTAAGAATTACATTTTTTATTTGAGTATACTGTATATCTAATGTAAATAAAAGTCTTATGAGGAATAGTTGTTTTGTTTTGTGTCCCTTTTTTTGTATAATCACGAATATGTGTATTCTAGAGAATTTTTTATAGGTTACGTTGTATATTTAACCTTCTTCACCGCAGTACTATCTTAAAGTACAATATTTTACGAGTATTTTCCCGTTTGATTTATTCAAATCGGATAAAATGCCGACTGCCAACAGATTTTTGCCCAAAAAATGGCACTTTTCTCACTCTGCGGCGAGAAGGAAGCGAGTAGCTACGTTGCCACTTTCATTATATCCTGAAAACCAAATTATTTTCACGTCTTTCCATAACATAATGTTCTCTCGTAAGAAATACCTTAAACCTTGACAAATTATTGAAATGTATTGTTTACTTGAAACATATTGATCCGCCTCGATATAAGGGGTGATCGGTAAAATCGGGCTAATTTGCAGCATGACTTTAAAATAATTTTCAAATATTCGAATATTTAATTTAAATTGATATCTCATTTTTTTTTTTGGATTCTTTTGAGCTGTTTTTGTCCTGTAAAAAGCTGTCATATCTTAATAAATAATATCGGCTCGGTTGCTTATTTAAATTAATTAAAAATAAAACAAACAACGAAAAACTGGTATAATTTACTCATTTCGGTAACAATTAATAGGACATAACTTCATATAGGATGAATGGATAATAAAAGACAACAATGAAAATTGGACCGGTGCCGTTATTTTCAGTGGGTTGAAATATATCGATTATATAAGTCTTGCAAAATAAATAATTTCAATATTATACCTTAGGTTACCTCAAGTTCAGTCCAATGTCTTAAAACATAAAGAAAATTAGAGTAAAATAAAAATAGACTTAAGGTAATGTATTTATATACATAATAATATAATAAAAATAGAAATAAAGGTGTCTTGTATTACTGTTATTGTATATTTGTAAAATCTTTTAGAGTGTTCGCCACGGATTATATGCGTATTAAGTTTATGCATTCTTTATGCTTGATATCAACATTTCGAAACGTATTTTTGCATGGTTTCTTATGGAAAATACAGGGTCAGGGAAAAGTCTTACATTAATGAAAATGCTGTTTAGTTTTTTAGAAAATGTTATTCCTTATTTTTTGCTACTATCAATATTTAGAATCTCCAATCGATTCTAAACATCAAATAATATACTTATAATTCAATTAAATATGGACCGGGACATCGTCACACGGCTTTTGATTAAGGCCTTGTTGTCATTTCGTGTCGAATTTGTATGAGGAAAAAGATAAAAAAAATGACCATTTAACTCAATGTATATCTATCGGATGTGAATGAAATAAAAAAAAAACATTGACATTTTTACACAGAAAATGAGAAACTAAGGTGGGAACATGTAGATCGCCGCTTAAAGCACGTAACTTATGGTCTGCAATCTTTGAAAGTCTACTATCTCGGAAACTATTCAATATAGTTATAGGATAATATTATATGAAATGTGTCCATATCGGTGCATTCAATTTCTGCTTTTAGTCCCTGTCGATTTTCTTCAATTCGGCTATAAATTTCGTTATTCTTTTGCGAAAAACTTTAGGGTTATTCCATCAATAGTTACTAGACTTCCTGAATTTCTTAGCTATATCGTAAATGTGTACTTTCTCGTAGCCACACGTTGGGATATTAACAAGGGTGATTTTTGATGCGAAGCTTCTATTATTGTTGCCTCTTGGTTTGTGTTTAATGCAAGTCCTAATTGTTGATCTTTGGGTAACGTTGTTGATTTTTTTTTTTGTCGGGAATGGGTTTTTACATAGAATTTCCCTGACCTGTAACACGAACGAATAAAATACCGGATTTATACCGACCGCCCTACAGTTGTCACAAGTAATAAAGCAAAAATTCATTTTTGAAATATTTATGTAAATAATAAAACACGCATAATCTATAACATTTCTAATTAGTGTAACTAACTTCGAATAAAAATGATGCTGTTTAGTACTTTAATTAATTATTAACTTTTTTGTACTAAATTTTTAGTGTTATTACAAATTTTTGGCAATGGAAAGCTCAATGGTTGTTTAAATTAGATGTTGAAAATGTATATAATTTATTTGGTTTTGGTAATAAAAATTACAATTATCAAAATACATATGTTTTACTATATTCAACAATAAAATTCTTCGTGGTAAGATACGATAAATTGTATCTCTGGGTGGGAAAAGCCTAAAAAAGTTTAAAAAGCATACCTGCCTTCCATCGGGATCTTTTAAGGCGATAGACCGATAGAAGATTGTCTAAATAAGCTGGTCAGTTACTATCAGGTAGTGCGACCGTCAGAGTTTAACCTTGCGATCACGATGCCTGGCTTAAAGTACTTATCGCAGTACTAGCGTAACATCGCGGTAAGATACGATGAATTGTATCTAGCCGGTGAAAGCCTAAAGTTTAAAAGCATACCTACTCTCGTCGGGCGCTTTTAAGATTACAGACCGACAGACGATTGTCCAGCTAAGCAGACAACAATTACTACCAGACAGTGCGATTGTTATGGTTCTACCCTACGATTACGCTGCCTGGCATTAATTGTTGCCAGCTGAACTCGACAATCCTCTGGCGGTATGTGGCCTTAAAAGTCCCGACGGAGAGCAAGTATGCTTTTAAACTTTAGGCTTTCACCAGCCAGAGTTACAATTTATTGTATCTTTCCGCGATGTTACGCTAGTACTGCGACAAGTACTTTAAGTTTTGTTCTCTTGTTTCTTGATCCTAGCTCGGCTGATGAGCCGTGGTATGGCAAAGCGCGTCCCAACATAGATTGGCAAATATGAGAACGGTGGGTCACTGCTGAAATATGAACTTTGGATATTTTTCGTAGTTAATACTGACTTTTAACAAAATTCTTACTTTTACTGTTGTACTGGTGGTATTATATTTTAAATGGAGTGATTTTAGGCTAGACGTAGGACAAGATAGAGAGTGGTATTTTCCATAAATTAGACTGAAGTTTTATGTTGCCAACGAATTTTCGTTAGTTTTACTGATACTTTTTAGATCTTAGTACTATAATAATTAACAATGGAACCCGGGTGGACTTACAGACATTTTCGCAGCTTTTTACTCTAGTTAAGTAAAAAAGAAGTAGTAGTAGTAAATATCTAGCAAACAGACGACCTCTTAAGGAACCTCCCCACTTCACCAGAAAGGGCAGAATATTATCCAATTTCGGAGTGTTGGCCTTGTCAAAATATCACTGCTCCAAAAACCTCATATTTGACTCTTCCCAACGTTTGGCGGCCGCAAATAAAATGGAGCGGCTTCTTTTTATAATCCAGAGAACTCGGACACGTAGGATCGATCATCCACTCTAGGGGTTATATACATCTTGGTGCTGTAAAAAGTTGTACTAGGATGGATTGAAGAGTTCGCGGCCTCACCAAAAAATAATTAGAATATTTCTATTATAGTACCCTCAATAAGTTCACACTTTCTTTGGTTGTCACAGTGTAAAATTTTGTTGCCGTAGAATTTGTGGTTTTTAGGTTAGCACGAGTTTCGTGAGACCAAGTGCAGCGTTTTTTGAAAAATGGAAAAAATTAAACAACGTGCGGTCATCAAGTACCTGCTTGAAACAAGATTAACACCAAAGGAGATCCACGATGATATGAAAACAACACTAGGGGAATCTGATCTGTTATATATCATGGGTTGCAGAATTTAAACGTGGACTAGAGAGCATCGAAGATGACCCTCGCTCCGGCCGGCCCACGACGTCTACGACTGAAGTGTATGTGATCTCATATTGAAAGACCGTAGATTAACTATCAGGGAGATTGCAGACACTATAGGCATCTCGTATGAACGAACACAACACATCATTGCCAACGAACTCGGATATTCTAAGGTTTCCGCTAGGTGGGTCCCCAGATTGCTTTCAGTTGAACAAAAACGAATTCGACTCACGATTTCTCGAGACTGTTTGGAGATGTTTGAGGCTGATCTGCAAGATTTTCTTAACATGTTTATGACAATGGACGAAACCTGTTCACCACTATACTCCAGAGTCAAAACAACAATCCAAACAGTGGAGAAAATCTGGTGAACCGACCCCAAAGAAAGTAAAGGCAATTCTGTCGGCTGGAAGAGTAATGGCGCCAGTTTTTTGGGATGCTAAAGGTATTATTATGGTGGACTACCTTCCGAAAGGCGAAACAATAAACTCGACTTACTATTGCACCCTTTTGCGCCGTTTACGTCACAAAATTAAAGAGAGACGCCCAGTATTACTGAGAAAGAAAGTTTTGTTCCATCAGGACAACGTTCGTGTTCATACGTCTGTTGAGTCTATGGCTCAAATTCGTGATGTTGGTTTCGAATTGCTACCACACCCGGCTTATTCTCCTGATTTGGTACTTTCGGACTTGCATCTGTTTCCAAACCTAAAAAAACACCTCGATGGCCAGAAATTTTCATCAAATGGAGAAGTCGAAGCTGCAGTTAACCAGCGTTTTGAAGACCTTGAGGAATCTTTTTTTCAAACAAGTGTGGAAGCTTTGGAGAGCAGGTGGAAGAACTGCATAGAGCTAGATGGCGATTACGTCGAAAAATAAAAATATTTTTGTACATATTTTATTTTGTTTTCTGGACTAGGCCGCGAACTTTTCAATCCATTCTCGTATATTTAAAAAAAATATTTTAAAGGTTATTAAGTGAATAATACAAGAGAATGGCGCTTATATATTTTTATTGTACTTTAAATTATAAGAAAAAAATCTTTTTAAATACTTTTTAAATGTTAACATTATTTTTTATCGGGTTAAATGGACTACTGACGACAACTACGGTGCCTCCTTGTCTGCACGATAACTTCACAAAAAATAATCCAATTTGCGAAAATAAAAATTAATCTTTTTAAATAATGTAGGAGTTAAAAATTGTCGAAGGGCTTTCTGTTTAAATAAAAAATTCTGACTTTAGTATGCAATTTTCGACCAAAAAATTTATGTTTAATTATTTATAAAAAATTGTCTATTATAAAAATTTACATTTTGTAGAAAAAGATTTAAAAAAAAGTTAAAAAATATTAAAAATACTGAATATTGCCGACAGTGTCTGAAAACAGGTAGCGGTTTTAATCCGACGCCAAGCCACATACTATAACTTTGTAATGGAATAGAATTTTTTTAACTTTCTTTTTGAATAATTCTTAAAAGTATTGAGAATAAAAATCTGTAAAAAAATCGAATTTTTGAAAATTCGAGGTGTATGTAACCCCTTAAGAGTGTTCAATGCCTTCTCAACACACTGTGTTTCGTGAGAAATCCAACAAGGGGGTTTAGGATACGTGTATATTTTTTAAGCTGCCATTCAAGCTGTACCTTCGCAAGCCATGATATATCTCGCCTGCATCCTGGGATCCGATACTACTGTTTATGGGAGCATCAATCGACCCATTCCTTCAGGTCTGCGCCCACCTGTTGCTTGGATATGTCGAGAGCTGGCTCGGGTGCCTGAAAAGGAGTTACTGTACCGAATCTAGTTCATCAGCGATCTCATTGCCCTATACCCGTAGAGTCCAGGGACCCATAACAGATTGATTTGTTCCTTCCTAGATAGCTCATTTAGGGTAACTCTGCAGAGGGTGCAGAGTTAAAGAATTGTTTTGCGTGCCTCTTGACTGAAGAAAAAAGAAAATTTTACTTCAACTTTTGGAGTTCGGTATTTCAAAAGGTTAAAACAGAACTCATGATAGAGGGACCCGTCTGTCTGTTACAGCCGATTTCTACTACTTCTAACTACTAGAAACAACATTTTGTATGGGAACAGAAAGTGTACACTTATTTTATATTTACAAAATAAAACCAATTTTTCTTTTATTTCCTTCCAATCTGTCAATAATATTTTTTATATTTGACTTCGTTGTCTTGTACAGGATGTTTTCCCTAATTTGGACCATTTTTATATAGACTATAGTACTCACTAAAATAAACCACTTTACTAAGAGCATACAAAAGTTAATACAGAAAAGAGGCAGTATTTTTTTAAATTTCAATTTGGGACCAGCAAAATTTCAAAATGAGATCTATCTTAATGATAACTATTTTTTATTTACCTTTAAGTTTTGCTTGTATTTCTTTTTTCAATAAACATATCGTGACGTCTAGAGGTCAAGAACATTAAGAGGTGATATTGGTCGTACACATTCAGCGAACTGATAGCCAGAATATATGAACGAGCAACACTCAAAGTTATGGTAAACCAACAACTAACAAGCAAGGTCCCAGTGAACAGAGGAGTAAGGCAGGGATATGTAATATCTCCTAAGTTGTTTACAATGATCTTAGAAGATGTATTCAAAGAACTGAATTGGGACGAAAATGACCTTCTGATAGCTGGCGATCGGCTAAACAACCTGAGATTCACAGATGACATTGTAATTATAGCAAACAACAAGAATGAAATGAACCAGATGATTACAGATCTCCACCACTAAGCAAAGAAAGTGGGACTTGACATAAACTTCTCCAAGACAAAGTACATGAATAACGAAGACACCAATGATGAAAATATAGTGATTGAACATTCAACAATAGAAAAAGTAAACACGTACATCTATCTGGGACAAATAATAACGATAGGAAAGGAAAACCAGCAGCTTGAAATAGAAAGAAGGATACGTATGGGATGGGCAACATATGGAAAATTGAAATATGTACTGAATATGAACATTCCTCAAAGATCAAAAACTCAAATTTATAATCAATGTACGAGCAATGGAAATGAGGATGTTAAATGTTACTTTGAAGGACAAGAAAACTAACAAATGGATTAGACAACAAACAAAGGTGGATAATATCACCAAACGGATAACATCTCTAAAATGGAGCTAGGCCGGCTATGTGGCGAGAGCGACGTATAAGTGGAGTGGCAAAATCACTAGGTGGAGACCATGGGGTGAAAAATGAAGCATCGGAAGACCCCAGCAGAGATGGAGCGACGATCTGAAGAGAATTGAAGGGCTTAACTGGCATCAACAAGCACAACATATAGAAAAATGGAAAGATTTGAGAGAGGACCTATACACGACAGTGGGTAGAAAACGGCTAAAGGAAGAAGAAGAAGATAGGTCGTACCTAGTAATATTTTTAATGTGTTTTTAAAACATTTTTTGATACGTTTATATATGCTATGTCTGTTAAAAAAGATTAAACTTAAAAATGTCCTCCATGTATATAAAGATGTGACGATGCCACCAAACACGACTTTTAAGATCATTTGATCAGGCGTTTCTGGTGGATTAATTGAATATATTTGCAGTTTAATATAACAAATTAAATATACTGAAATCGGCCCTTATGGGAAACCCTGGCAACTAAGTCGAACGGAAATTTCTTTTCAAACAATACCTAATGGTGATAGGTTTCCTTAAGCTGAAGTAGTGTGCGTGTCTGTTTTATGGCTCATTTGAGAAAAATCTCTCCATGTAACCTACTAATATTATTATTGCGACATTTTGAATCATATTATTGTCTACACCACCTCTTTATCATAGGATTTGTTGAGATACGCAGACAGGTTGTGGTCACTATATTTTCGGATATTGTATTTAAAATCAAAGAATATAAAGTGTTCTTTTGAAAAGGTTACAGTAATTTATTAATAATCTAATCCTGAAGGGGAATAAAAACAGTTTTTCTTGCAGTAACCTCTGTCGTGCCTTACATTAATATCACACCTTTTAGTAGCACAGCTCGAGGACGGGCAAAACACCCTCTACTCTTCCAGATCATCGCCTGTATATAGAATTTATTTGCCATTTACTAAATTTTTTTAACCTTAAAAGTCCAGTTATAATTCAAATTTAAAGATTAAAAATGTTTACAGAAAAAAATAGTGTTTGTGTTTTCCAGGAACCTCGGGATGCGTTTCTTCGCTGAATAGACTATAAAAAAAACACAAAATACTTACTTCTACAAATGTAACAAAAATTGTTGAAATATTTTTTTCAATTTTGGCAATTAATATCGATTTTTTTATTCGCATGGATGTAGTCAGCGGGGGGCACCTTCCCAAAACTTTAATCAAAAATGGACAGAAAAAAATACCTTTAAAAATTAGTTTATTAGCCGCCAATTTCATAATTTTTAGAGATGAATATTCGGTGAACCCTCATCATAGCAAGCCCTATCAAGTTTTAAACAATCGGCTTGTTTGATCACTTTCGCCAAGTCGAGATCTTTCACCTCTTCTTTTGTTAATTTCTTGTCCATCCAAATATTGCACTGTATTTCACTTGTCACTTGAACGATCGAGAATGATGACTTGATAAGCCGCGCGCCAGTATTTACGTCCACATGGAATATTGTAGACTAGAGTCGAACCTTGAACCATTTCTAGTAACTTCTCGACTTAACTTTCCGTCAGATTTTGAACGTCGATTGATAAATGAGGTAAATTAACGATTTGATGTTCTTGCTCGCTTTCGCTCTTTGCAGCAACACTCGGGAAGAGTTTTTATAAATTAAAAATTTATAAAACGATTAAAAATAAAAAAAATTAAAATTTTAATTTTTTCGTCGTTTTGCTACGGCCGTGGTGGGTTGGCCCTTAGGAATTGTGATGTCTAGCGGTGATTTTTGGAAAAGCGAGACTTTGTACTTGCCAAGAGTTCTTCTGCCGGTGTGTGGTTTGAACGGTCTCCGACTGAGGGCTTACTTTTAATCCTTTCAATACTGGGATCACGTTACCCAGAGACTGCTGAATTTCTATAGGTAAAAAATGTTTAGGTTAAAAACAACAGAAGCAATATTTAATTTCTTTAATTTAAAATTATTTGCCAGTTACGACAACTTGAAAGTAGGAAATTTAACAGAATCCTTTCCAGGTGCAATAGCCATTAGACAACATATGTACGTTATTCTAATTTATGCCCTATTTTTTTTTTAATCTTTCACTAATGCCAAGTTTGGAAACGATATACTAAACAAAAACGATCTGAATTTCTTATCGTGACAAAATTTTATTACGGTGCTTTCACAAAAACTACAAGTAACAATAAAGTTTTGCCATAAATATTATAATTTTTTAAGCATTAAATATTACTTAAAAATATCATAAAAAATAATAACCGGTAAACATAAAAACCTATTAAATTTACAATTCATATTTTAAAATCAAGTTATCAACATCTTCTTTTGGAAGTTTTTGTTGTTCTCGAAGGTATGTGATAATGTTCCACAAACCTAAAAAACATATCGTTGCAATAGTAAAACCTTTTAATATTTCTACCTAAAAAATCAAAGTAATTTTGTATATGCTGACCTAATTTATAATATTAACCTAGACGAAAGAATTTCTGTTAGACTATGTAACTCTATGGTAATTCTAGACCACTAAAAGTGGGAGGTCAAGCCTACAATAACAGCTGGAAGCCTTTGGAGCTTCATCAATAAACAGAAAAAAATTCTTGGTCTATCTAAATGTATGTTCTATGATAATAAAATGACTGATAATGAACAGGGTGTTTAAGATTTATTTGCAGATTTTTTTCAGTAGGTTTAATCTAAAGATGTGATTACTATTGTTTTTTTTTTACAATGTTAACAATAAATTAATATTAACATTAGACCTATTAAAGTTACAGAGGACTTTGTCAAAATTCAGAGCAACTCAAATAAACTATCATTGGGGCCGAGTGGAATTCTTAAATATCTGTTATTTTATCTGATATACATACACTTAGTCATCCTTTATGTATATTATTTAATAAATCCCTGGCAGAGGGTGAGTTTCCAAGTGGGTGGAAGGAGAGCTATATTATACTCATATTCAAGTCGGCAGAAAGGGGCCACATCTCAGATTATTGAGGTATTGCCAAACAATTTGCAATTCCTAAGTTATTAGGTTCTTTGATTTATGACCAACTAAGTGAGTGAATTCTTGTTGAGGCGCAACATAGCTTTGCTAGGGGAAGATCAACTTCTACAAATTTAATACTCTTTAGACTGTCGTGTCGTGAGATGCAGGCCACAGCATTTACTAATCCAGCTGTTAATTGGATTCATGGTATGCTTACGGGGCGGACTCAAAGAATCCGGGTATTGTGCGCCCTTCTTATTTAGTTAATATCTTTGTTGTTGCGGATGACATGAAGCTTATGAAAAATTATTACTACTACTACTATATTATATATATATATATATATATATATATATATATATATATATATATATATATATATATATATATATATATATATATATATATATATATATATATATATATATATATATATATATATATATATATATATATATATATATATATATATATATATATATATATATATATATATATATATATATATATATATATATATATATATATATATATATATATATATATATATATATATATATATATATATATATATATATATATATATATATATATATATATATATATATATATATATATATATATATATATATATATATATATATATATATATATATATATATATATATATATATATATATATATATATATATATATATATATATATATATATATATATATATATATATATATATATATATATATATATATATATATATATATATATATATATATATATATAATATATATATATATATATATATATATATATATATATATATATATATATATATATATATATATATTATATATATATATATATATATATATATATATATATATATATATATATATATATATATATATATATATATATATATATATATATATATATATATATATATATATACATATATATCACCATGGGCAAACACATTATTTCTAAACTGGAAAGCAAAGTTGGAGAGGTAACCACCAACAGAGAGAAGATCGTAAGAATTGTGGAAGACTTTTATAGAAAGCTCTACCAGAAGCCCAATATAGAAGAAGTGATATCCATTCCAAAGGTTTAAAATCAAGGTTCAGAAGACATCCCAGATATAACTAATAGTGAAGTAGAAAAAGCAGTGTACGAGATGAAGAATAACAGAGCCTTATGCAAATTGTACAACAAATGTCTTCAACGAGGAGTAAAGCCTTCGAAATTGAACTACCTTATAATACATAGCATACGTAAGCAAAAAAAGCGAACAAACTATTTGGCTTCATTTAACACGGATCCTAGAATTTACTGTTCATATATTTTTACGGATTTTAGTATCGTTTGAAATGATACCAAATTCTATACCATACCTCACGTTTTCTACTGATTAAAATGATTGCAAGGAGAACGAGGATTGAAAATAGAGTTAAGAGAAAGGAAAAATTAAACAAATTTTAAGTTTAATAATTAAATTTATTGATAAAAACCACAATCAATATTTTAAATTACCCCCGTAGCCCTTATTACTAGGCTCAGCCGGTTTTTCACGGAGTTGGTGAGCTTTTTCACCAATGTCTGTGGGATTCTTTCCCACTCTTCTGCCATTGTAACCTTTAAGTCCCTCATCGATGAAGGGGCTGGATTTCTGGCTCGAAACCTTCTTTTGAGCTCATCCCAGATATGTTCCATTGGATTGAGGTTAGGACTCCGCGCAGGCCAGTCTAATGTGGGTATTCTCACTTTCGCCAGGTATTGCCGCACCGATGCAGTAGCATGTGGCTTCGCATTGTCGTGCATTAGCACGAAGCTATCGCCAACAAACCCAGCGTAACGAACAACGTGTTCCTGCAGGATCTCCTCGATGTACCGATGAGCAGTTAATCCACCGCACAGTTTCATCAGTCATGAAAACCAAATCGGTTTTTCGCATCCAGTAAGGTGCCTCCTCATACCATGACACAACCTTTTTCGTAGGCGACCCTTTCAGTAACGTAGCCCTGCGCATAACACTCCCCAGGCCTCCTATAGACTTGTCTTCTTCCATCATTGCCATGTAGGCACATTCGGGACTCGTCGGAGAATAAAACGAAGCGCCACTGCTCTAAGGTCCAGTCGACATGTTCTCGAGCAAATCTGAGTCGCGCTTGTCGATGGGCTGCTGTCACTTTGGGTTAGTTTCTTTAAGTTTTCTTCTGACTGTCCAATGACTGACAGCTCGACCACGAATTTGTCGGAGCTCCTGCTGGACCTCAACCCCGACCCAGTGACGATTTCTTAGAGTTGTGTTGACAATGAAGTGGTCGTCTCGCTCCGAGGTACACCTTTTTCTTCTTGATTCTGGTCTCTATGTAAAGGTGCCAAGCTTTTGGTAATGTCTGTAGACTCTGGAGACAGCTGACTGGCTCAGGTGCAGTTGCGCAGCGACTACACGTTGGCTATACCCTTCTTGAAATAGGGTAATGACTGTTTCTTCCGGGGTGGTATCGATTTTCCGATGACATAATTAGTGAGCAGATATAGCATGCAATGATAGGAAAATGTAGTTGCATATGTTTTTATAGGGATGGATAGCGCGCAACGAGTACGTTGCTGGGCTAGCAAAAATGGTTCTATTGAGTAAAACCGTTTTAGTCATTAAAACTCTTTGGACATTCAAATGTTTTTGGTATTATTGGAAAGAGTAGAAAATCAGCATTCTAATGATACAGAAAATACCACTGTTTGAAAATTAAATTCGTTTGAGTCGATTTTTTTGCTCACCAGTGTAGTCCTATTGCATAAAAAAGATAGCATTGAAAAACTTACTAATTATAGACCTGCTGTCTCATCTTTATAAATTATTTATGAGAATCATTGCTAGACGCCTGACGCCAAACTTAGACTTTTATCAACTGAAGCAACAAGCGGGTTTTCGGGCAGGGTACTGAACAAATGACCATTTACAGACCATTAAGACACTCATAGAAAAGACAACAGAGTATCATAAGCCCATTATCTCGATTTTCGGGGACTACGAAAAGGCTTTTGATTCCATAAGTCAACAGCTTTTGATGAAAACATTAATAGCGCACACACACACAAAAACTATAAGTATATTGCACTGATAAAAAGTACATACGACAAGGCAACATCGTGTGTAAGACTGCATAAAACGACAAAAAAGTTTTGCATAGAACAAGGTGTGCAAGGAGACACCTTATCTCCAAAGCTCTTTAATACTCTACTGGAATATACATATAAAACAATTGACTGGAAGGAATTGGGCCTAAATATAGATGGAGAGAGAGATTAAATCATTTAAGATTTGCAGATGATATAGTCAAGGTAACCAGATAACATCGACCAGGCCTCCTTGATGTTAGAAAGATTGTATACTGCATTAAGAGAGGTCGGACTAAAATAAGCTTCACAAAAACGCAACGTATGACAAATCCCGTATTGAATGACAATATATCAGGTGCAAGCAAACCTGTCGAACAAGTCACATTATACAAATATTTGGGCCATACAATCCCAATTGGTAGAGACAACCAGACCTGCGAGCTCCTAAAAAGAATGGGTTTAGGATGGGTAGCTTTTGGCTATATGAAGTATACTTTTAAATTAAATGCTTCCATTAGCTTGAAGTGAAAAGTATATAATCATGCCGGTTATAACATACAGAGCCGAAACACTAACACTCACAAAATCGCCAAACAAACTGCGTGTGACGCAAAGGTCTATGGAAAGATCGATGTTGTTACCTTCAGAGATAAGATACCTGACATCATTCGAAAAATGACAGGTGTAACCAATGTCATATAGAGAGTCATGATATTGAAATGGAATTGGGTGGGTCAGTGGCTAGGAGAAGAGACGGAAGATGGTAAAGAGATTATTGGAATGGCGACCCAGATAGGAGGCATTCCAGACGCCTCCCTACTAGATGGGCATTAGGAGAATTTGTAGTAACTGGATACAAATGGCCCAAGATAGAAATGAATGGTATAGAGAACGAGAGGCTTGGACAGCAGTGGGCGCGTATAGCTGATTGATGATGATAATGTGTGTGTATGTATGTATATGTATATGTATATGTATAGGTATATATATATATATATATATATATATATATATATATATATATATATATAAAAATTAATTACATTCAAAATTTCCTTTTTCGACCTAAAACTGAATAAAGGTTTCTGCACTTAGGATGGGAAGTACCGTTTCCTAACTAGTAAAATTAATACGGAAATGCAATCCAGAAATGTTACTTACAGTTTTTGTCTATTGAATCCATAAACATTGCCAGCGCCGAAAACCTTTTGACTTGAGTAAGACCATTTAAAAATTGATAAACATTATCACCATGTTCTATAAATTGAGTAGACAATATATCTAAAATACCGCTGAAAACGTTACTTTCCAACGATTCTTGAAATAACCTCGATAATTCATCTGGATCGATTAATTTTAGATATTTATATTTGTTGTTTGGTGTTTTCAAGTTTCTCCAAGTGGTGTAAAATTGAACTGAAGTTTTAGGAGCCAAAAATTCACTGATATTTTCTTCAACTGTCGATGTTACAATTTTAGAATAATTTGCTGTTTTATTGTTCATTTTAGTAATAGTAAGATTTTCATTATTTTTCATATTTTTAATAGTATTTTCAACTGGATTTTTTTCGAAAATTTTAAGATCATCAGTTCTAATATCACTTTGTATGTTAGGTTTAGGCTGAGCTTCCTTGCTTAATATATCTTTACGTTCATGTTTATGTTGTTCCCTTTTCTTTCCATAAGTTGAGATAATTCCGACTGGTTCATTCATATTCTCATTCTGGTCTTGGGTGGCTATTTTTATAACGTTATCGACGATATGGTTTTTAGCCACTGTATTTTCTACTTTGTTTAATTTTTCATTATGTTCATTTTTCATTTGTTCTCTTTTCTTTTTAAATGTTGAGATTATTTCAATTGGCTCATTCATAATTTCATTAGTTTCTTTAAATGTTACTTTTTTAATATTTTCAGTGACATGTTTCTTAACCGCAGTATTTTCTTCTTTGCTTAATTTTTCATTGTTTTCGTTCTTAATTTGTTCCCTTTCTTTTTTAAAAGCTGAGCTTACTTCAACTGGTTCATTTATACCTTCATTATTTTCTTGAAAAGTAACTTTTTTAACTTTTTCAACAACATGTTTTTTAACTGCATTATTTTTTTCTTTGCTCAATTTTTCGTTATGTTCGTATATACTTTGGTCAGTTTCCTTTTTGAAAGTTGAGGCTATTTCAATTAGCTCATTCACACTGTCATCTTGGAAGGTTACTTTTTTAACGTTTTCAACGACATGTTTTTTAATTGCGATATGGTCCTCCACTATCTCTGTTTTTGTATGAGCTTCAAAGATATTGTCAACTTCAGTGATTTCAATACGTTTTAAAGGTTTTTTTGACCTTAAATGTGGCGGTTTATCTATAGCCTTTACTGGAATTATTTCACAATCAGAAAGGGCCAGTTAGTTGTACTTGGCCTACTAGAATCAATTTTCGGTTTATCTTGAATAGTTTTTTTTAATAATCTCTGTTGTTTGGAGTTGTACTAGGGATTACTGGTTTTGAAAATTGTGTTTTATTTCTAGATGCTGTGAACTTTGACACAGGTCGTTGTTCATCTTCAACTACCTAAAAGGAAATATAATTAAAAAATACTAAAGTAATTTATATGTAATAAATACAACATTATAAATAGAAAACATAAAATAGTTCAGTCACAAAGTGAGAGAGATTGACAACTGATTCAATTTAGGGTTACAAATGAGAGCCTATGTAAACAACTGTCAAATATGACATAATTTGCCTCATGTAGAAATCACCGAATTCGCCTGTAACTAGGATATATTGCAAAATTTTAGTCCCGTCGTTGTGTAACACAAATATGTGCATTTAAAAAATATACACTTGGGTCAAAACTCAAAACATAGAGTTAGCTTTAATTCTGTTAAAGAATATATAAAAATTTAGAGGCTCAACACGTTAGAAATGTGGAGGCAGTAAAAGCAATGGATTTTTTCCGGGCGCACTCGTTTCCCAAGTACCAAACTAGAACGCGTTTCGCCCTAACGGAGTCTTTTATATTCGACGCCGATGCCAGCGCCAGCGATCGCAGATTATCCGCGTCACATCGTGGCAACAACAAACACAAATCTGAAGTATGGTGCAAGCTTTAAATGCAAGCGCCAATGACATTGCTGAAGCTTATAATAATCTCTTCACTATCAGTTATTGATTATGTCGAGAATAACATAAAAAACTTAACGATGGGAGCTTGCCATCAATGGTATAGAGTCCAAGCAGAATACGTTATCTGCGCATTTTTGCAGTTTTTAGAATTCAAGGATCCTACTTACTATTTCATTAGCGTATCATGGGTTACAAAGACATGAACAGAACAGAACACTGTTTAGTGACAGGTCTCCCACTCTATATACTGTACTGAATCCTTGATAATGTCTTGTCTGCACTTTTCAATAGACTGAAATACTTTTCATTGATAGTTATGGTTACTGAAAATTTTCAATGACTTTTCTTTTCTATCCTTTTTTAGGGTTCCATAAGGTCTGTCCGTCTTTCACACACGATTTTCTCCAAAACTATTTGGCATAGAAAGTTGAAATGTGGCACTAATATAGGAATTGATGGCCTAATCAGAGTCGTGCAGTTTTGAAAGTTAAATTTTGTCTAAGGGGTTAGTTTTGGGGAGTGAAATCGGAAGTGAAAAAAAATTTTTTACTAGGCCATGGGGTGTCAAATCAAAAGCTTGAGAAAATAAGAGTTCGAAAAATATATATGATATAATACTTTCGCACACTATTCTTTGTATTATTTTTAACAAATTGGGGAGTGAAATCGGTAGTGAAAAAAAAAAAAAAAAATACCAGGTCATCGAGTCAGGTGTTAAATGAAAGCTTGTAAAAACAATAGTTCAAAAATATATATAATGTAATACTTGCGCACACTTTTCTTTATATCATTTTTAAAAAACTACCAAAACTCGCTGACCCCTTATCTTGAAAAGTACCGATCAAAAAAT
Organism: Pachyrhynchus sulphureomaculatus; assembly: GCA_019049505.1. Classification (NCBI taxonomy): domain Eukaryota; kingdom Metazoa; phylum Arthropoda; class Insecta; order Coleoptera; family Curculionidae; genus Pachyrhynchus; species Pachyrhynchus sulphureomaculatus. The sequence goes on from CM032446.1 coordinate 188,303,559, forward strand.
TTTGAAAAAATTCCGGAATGTTCTCCACAGGGTGTAGATGGAATGAAAATTATTACCTTTAATAATTTTTTCTGGTATATATAATCGGAAACAAATTTTGTTGAAAACTCATTTGGGGTTTATTTTGTGAAATTTTATACCTCCATAGCAAAAATTTTTATTGTAAAAGCAATCAACGTACAGAACACTAATTGCGCAAGTCCGACTTGGACTTGGCCGGTTATTCTTAATTACGAACGGCCATAAACTAGCTGAAACTACCAACAGAGAACCCAGAGGTACAATTTGGAGTAAATTAACTGCACATTCCAATTATATAACTCTGACGCTATATTTAACTCTAAATTATATCGTTGGGACGTTACCACAATTTATAACGGTGTCATATGTATGGAATACTAATTGACAAGTCCGAGTTGTACTTGGCCGGTTATTTATGTTAATTTAATGAAGCTAAAAACATCTATAACCTTTAGAGAGTATTAATTACTTACTTTTGCTACTGGTCCTATTTTTTTCTTCAGATTTTCAAGGAATGTTAGAGATTCTTTATTTTTTGGTTCATATTGAAGTACATTTTCTAAATCCATTTTGGCAAGTTCTAATTTTCCAACGCTTTCTCTCGCAGCAGCTCTTCGTTGTAAAGCTTTTACATAGGTACCATCTAACTTTAATGAGAGTGAACAATCTTCTTCTGCAGCAGTAAAACTAGAAACAAGAAAAAAACACATGAGCTAAACACAAAAATCAAAACTGAACCGGAAAAAAGTTTTATTTTTATTTTATCCAAACTGCTTATCGTTTCCATGCTTATACTCGTTAACAGTATCCACAACGTATTAAAATCTCAAAAATATAAACAAAAAAGTAACATACAATATTTATTTTAAAGATCTATCTATCATATCAAGAAGGTAACGGCTTCAATGGAGTTTCTTTAGGTTATTCAATAGGATTCGATTCAAGAAAAATATACTGTCATTATTTCTTGTTACCCAATATACTAGAAAGTTTATTTCTAAAAATGTTCCTTTGTAATATTACTTTAACCTGCCGTTGCAAATATAGGGAAATAGATAAATTATATCAATTTCCCTATATCTGCGGAAGAAAGCATCAGTTGTGAACTACTTAGAGCGCAAAATGACATAAAAGGAAAGTTTTTCAGCATAATTCACATAAACATAAGAAGTGTTAAAAACAATTTTGATAATCTTTTTGTAACCTTGAATACTTCTGACTTGTCTTTCTGTGATATTATAGTCTTGAGTAAGAGTTTTCAATTGATGTATAGTAGTGTTAATCAGTTCAACATACATGGGTATAACATTCGTTACAATAACGGCAATATCAGTAAGAATGGCACAGTGTTGGTATATACAAGGCAAGGTGGCACACAATCAACGGATTAGAAACAAACTTCTCGCTTGTCCCAACAATTCCAGGTCCTTTTGGTCATTCGCTAAGGCAGATAGTCAAAATTTCACCAAATCCACCATACCACCACTTACACGGCCAGATACTTCTATTGCAACGACACCTGTTGAGAAAGCGAACTTGTTGGCTGAACTCTTTGCTTCACATCCTATTGTCGATTTCTAAGGAAAAAAACACCACCTACTATTCCCATAGTGCAGTCAAGGATGCCCGATATTGTCTTCAGACAGCGTATCATAAAACGTATTTTGATGAAGCTAGACATCAAAAAGGCTTCTGGCGCTGACGGAATACCTGCCATAGTTCTCAAAAACTGTGTGAGGGAACTAACACTAGTTTTCTGTAGACTTTTCAACCTATCCTACAGAAAGGGAATATTTCCTTCCTGCTGGAAATGTGCCACAGTTCAGCTGATACCTAAAAAAGGTAAGAAGACCTTGCCATATAACTACCGACCAATCGCACTGCTTTCAATAATATTGGAAGTCATGGAAAAGGCTATCAATCAGCATCTTCTAAAATAACTTTAAGGATTCAATATTATTAGCGATCACCAATATGGCTTTCGTAAAAATAGATCAACAGGAGATCTTCTGACTTATGTAACACATGTTTGAAACAACGCAATTGAACACTTTGGAGAATCTCGAGCGGTTGCTCTTGACATATCCAAGGCATTCCACCGATCTGCTGAAAAAGACCGAGAATCCAATCTACAGTTTTGCAGATGACAGTACACTTATCTCTTCATTCACTTTGAACGCTCGGACATCGGCTACTCAGACGAATATCCGCAGACAGCAGGAAGTCATTCAACTTAACAAAGACCTGGAAGAAATTCTATCTTGGGGTGACAGTAACCAAGTGGAATTTAACGCTACAAAAACCCAGGCGGCAGTTTTTTCAAAAAAAGTTAACGTTGCTGAACCCGACATAGTTATGTCGGGGCACTCCCTTCCTCTAACATCGTCACTCAATTTGTTGGGCGTTAATTTGGGGGCAAATATATCCTGGCATGAACATGTTGCAGGCATAGCAAGGAGAGCTTCTCAAAAGTTGGGAATATTATTTCGAACAAGAAAGCTTTACACTCCACAACAACTGTTAATTCTTTACAAAGCTCAAATTAGACCAACTATGGAATACTGCTCCCATGTTTGGAGCTCCACTCCCAAACATACACTGCATTTGTTGGATTCTATTCAGAGGAGAGCTGTTCGCCTGACTGGCGGCCTTGATTCGCTGGAACATCGAAGAACCGTTGGCGACTTGCGCCTCTTCTACAAGAATTTTCATGGAAAGTGTTCGAAGGATGTGGCCCGCTTAATTCCTCCCAGAGCGGTGCATGTTAGAAGTACACGTCGCGCTAATACTTCACATCTGTATGAGGTTCAGCTTGTTACTTCTCATACAACGCTTTCAAGCAGTCTTTTATATGGAGAACCTTATCCCTTTGGAATAATTTGCCCAGGACTGTGTTCCTACCGAGTACAATTTATAGCAATTCAAGAACAACGTGAATCGTTTTTTCCGCACACGTGTCGCTCCTGTAGCGCTTTAGAGACTTTCTTGTAGCACGTGTGCTAGACCCATTAAAAAAAATAAATAAATAAATGCATATATTACTAACTATAAACTAACTAAATCTCTTGTAACTATATGTAGACTTACATTTAAATGGGAGAATATAAGTTTTGAATTAACTTGCGTATATAGATCACCCTCAGTTAATGAAGTCGTTTTCATAGATGATATTTGCTCATATTTTGTAAATCATTTGGAATGTCAAATTGAAATTTTTGCTAGTAGTATAAATTTAAATATTTGTGAAATGTTGTAACATGTTAATTCATACTTGTCTACATTGAACGAACATGATTTTGTAGTATTTATAAATTGTAGCACTAGAATTACGTCTACCACATCTTCCTGGATTGATCATATTTTTATAAGGAGAAAGCTAAAAGCTAATCACCTGAAGAATTCTGATTTGACTGATCACTATCCTGTTATGTTACATATTGCACTCGATTCTCGAAAACATATAAATAATAATTCAAAAAGTAGTAAATTGACAAAATTGCTAAATTAACCGAAAAATTTGAAACTCATGACTGGAATCCTGTATTGAATTCAAGTAACTCTGAAGAAGCAACGAATGCATTTTATGACAATTTTCTCTATATTTATGATCAGTGTAAAAGTATCAAAAAGATTAAAAATTTATCACACAAGAAAATTAAGCTTCGGCTATTACAAGGCCTAATAACATCAATTAAACATCGTGATAAACTGAAAAAAGAACTGTTAAGATCATACAGATTTGGCAGATCAGTATAAAACATATCGTAACACCTTAAATAGGCTTATTGCTAAATGTAGATATGCTTTTTATAGGGAAAAAATTAAAAACAATGTTGGTAACATAAAAGAAAGGTATAAATTAATTTCTGAGGCAACCAAGAGCAAAGTTCTAAATGTAATAATTCCGTGAATATTTTACAGAATGATATTGGATTTGAGACTGATAAGGATATGACTAATTTATGTAATAACTTCTTTGTGGATGTGGGTAAACAAACGTCGGAAAAAAGATTTTATCAACAAATTATGTTACTTGCAATGAGCTTATTGGCCCTAAAGATTCTTTGAAAAATAATAGTGCGCCAGGAACTGATGGAATACCCTTGAGGGTTGTCAAGGCTGTTCACTTGTACATTTTAAAACCACTATGTCATATCATAAATTTATCCTTTTAATCCGGTATTGTTCCATCTTGGTTTAAAATTACAGTTGTCAGTCCGATATATAAAGCTGGTGATAAACATGATATAAATAATTATCATCCAATAAGTATAATGAATTGTTTTGGAAAACTTTTTGAAAAGTGTCTTGAGAAGCAGGTACTAAAATTTGTTATTGACAATAAGATCCTATCTGAAAATCAATACGGTTAACTTTTTTAGAAAAAAAACTGCCGCCTAGGTTTTTATAGCGTTAAATTCTACTTGATTACTGTCACCCCAAGATGGGATTTCTTCCAGCTCTTTTTAAAGATGAAAAACTTCTAGCTGCATGAGTATTCGATGTTCAACGTTCAAGGTGAATGAAAAAATTAGTGTACTGTCATCTGTACACCAGCATTGACAGTGAAAGTGTTAGAAAGAAATCTGTCGACTGCCATTAGTGAAGAACGCTCTCTGAGGAAACCTGAGAGCCATAAACAAAACCTTTCAGACATACCATAAGAACATAACTAAGCCAACTGCCAAACACTAATGATTCTAGAAAATGTTTGATTGTTCCAAATATGTGTTACATAAGTTAGAAGGTACATATATACATATATATATATATATATATATATATATATATATATATATACATATATATATATATATATATATATATATATATATATATATATATAATATATATATATATATATATATATATATATATATATATATATATATATATATATATATATATATATATATATATATATATATATATATATATATATATATATATATATATATATATATATATATATATATATATATATATATATATATATATATATATATATATATATATATATATATACATATATACATATACATATATATATATATATATATATATATATATATATATATATATATATATATATATATATATATATATATATATATATATATATATATATATATATATATATATATATATATATATATATATATATATATATATATATATATATATATATATATATATATATATATATATATATATATATATATAACAAGGCTGGTTTGAAAAGTCCGTGCAAAGTCCGAGAGATGGCACCACCGGCGCGTATCGAGGTCATGTTTAGTTAGTACCATCTCTTGAATGAACGCACACCAAATTTCAGCCATATTGGTCTATTTCTTTGTGTTTGGCATTCGTGTGAATCAAGGAAGTCAAGTGATTTTCAAGAAATGGATGAAAAAGAATTTCGTGTGGTGATTAAACATTACTTTATGAAAGGCAAAACGCCTCAGGAGACTAAAGAGAAGTTTGATAAACATTATGGTGACTCTGCACCTTCGATTAGAACAGTTTATAAGTGGTTTTAAAATTTTCGGACTGGCCATATGGGCACAAGTGACGCTGAACGTTCTGGACGGCCTGTGGATGTTACGACTCCAGAAATCATTGATCAAATCCATGATATGGTGATGGATGACAGAAGAGTTAAGGTGCGTGAGATTGCTAGTGCTGTGGGTATCTCGACTGAACGGGTACATAATATTTTGCATAAACATTTGGACATGAGAAAGCTATCCGCAAGATGGGTGCCGCAATTGCTCACGCTTGACCAAAAACAGAATCGTGTGAAGTGTTGCAAGGATGGTTTGCAGCTGTTTCAGAAGAATCCGGAGGACTTTAAGCGTCGTTTCGTCACTGTGGATGAAACATGGATACATTACTATACTCCTGAGACCAAACAACAATCTAAACAATGGGTTACCAACGGAAAATCTGCACAAAAAAAGGAGAAGACCGTTCCTTCGGCCGGAAAGGTTGGTGATTCGCAAGGGATAATCCTCATCGACTATCTGGAAAAGGGTAAAACTATTACAGGTGAATATTATTCATCGTTATTGGACCGTTTGAACAGAGCTGCAAGAAAAACGCCCGCGATTGGCCCACAAGAAAGTCTCTTTCCATCACGACAACGCACACCAGCACACACCTCAGCAGTTGTGGTCGCAAAATTAATGGAAATAGGATTCCAACTCGTTTCACATCCCCCCTATTCTCCAGACTTGGCTCCCTCGGACTACTATTTGTTCCCCAATTTGAAGAAATGGCTGGCGGGACAAAGATTTTATTCAAACGAGGAGGTGATTGCAGACACTAATGGATATTTTGCAGACTTGGACAAATTCTATTATTCGGAAGGGATCAACAAACTAGAACATCGTTGGACGAAGTTTATAAGTCTAAAAGGAGACTATGTCGAAAAATAAAAAAGGTTTACCCCCAACACATAAGTAGTTTTTATTTTTGCACGGACTTTTCAAACCAGCCTCGTACATATATATATATATATATATATATATATATATATATATATATATATATATATATATATATATATATATATATACATATATACATATATACATATATACATATATATATATATATATATATATATATATATATATATATATATATATATATATATATATATATATATATATATATATATATATATATATATATTTTTTTCAATTTCTTGGGTTTTATGGTTCTTTGGTTTTAAGGATAGAGAAATTACATCATGTTCTAGTTAGAATTTATTGAAAACGTTTCGCCCGATTTTCAGGCTTCTTCAGTTCATCTAAAAATTGAAATTTTCTGTTTTGGATATTCAATAGGACGCACAAATTTTTTTTAATTATGAATATATATATATATATATATATATTCATAATTAAAAAAAAATTAAAAAAATTAAAAAAAAATTGTGCGTCCTATTGAATATCCAAAACAGAAAATTTCAATTTTTAGATGAACTGAAGAAGCCTGAAAATCGGGCGAAACGTTTTCAATAAATTCTAACTAGAACATGATGTAATTTCTCTATCCTTAAAACAAAAGAACCATAAAGCCCAAGAAATTGAAAAAATATATATTCAATATTCCAAGGTTCAAGAAAGAATTCAATCCAACTTATATATATATATATATATATATATATATATATATATATATATATATATATATATATATATATATATATATATATACATATATACATATATATATATATATATATATATATATATATATATATATATATATATATATATATATATATATATATATATATATATATATATATATATATATATATATATATATATATATATATATATATATATATATACATATATATATATATATATATATATATATATATATATATATATATATATATATATATATATATATATCCTTTTATTACTTAAGAACTGATTCAATTTCTATGCATTTTTTTGTTATACATACATAAGTTGTTATATAAGGTATTAGTCTATGTTTGATTTAAATTTGTTTGGTAGGTTTAGGGAAATAACAATATTTATCAATGCTGAGCAAATGAGTAGGTATATGGGAGTTTTAGTATTTATGTAGTTACAAGAGCACAGGTGGTGCCAAATGCTAGCAACTTTTTAAAGTATTTCAAAGGGCCATAACTTGCATATTGTTAAACTTTATACAGGCTATTTTGGGCCAAGTGAGTTCGCATAATGTGTATTATAACTTGCTCAAATAATCTTTCAACTTCAAAAACACTCTTGTACACAGGTACACATCTAAAATGGTGGTGTTGGTTTATTTATATTATCTGATTAAAAGTTACCCTTTTTTTCTTTTTTTAACGGGGGATTTAGTTTCCTAAATAATAATTATTATTATTGCATTTTTTATTTAGTTCTTACTCTCTGAATTTCTACTTACTTTTGCTTTTTTAAATGACATAAAGCCCTGTTTGCATAAAAAACGGGATCATAGGAGTAACATTTTAATGCTTTAGTATAGGCTTCAATGGCTTTATCCCATTCTTTTTTCCTGACATAAGAATTTCCCTATAAAATAAAATAAATTAAAACTAAAGTTTTTGTGCTACCAATTTTAAATATTTGTCCTTTCTTCTGCTGAATGCAAAGAAAGATGTTAAGTAGTTAGTTAAACATATGTATATCTTTTAAATTATAAATGTGATATCATTATTATATAAAGAAAACTTATAAAATAAATAATCCTCTACTTATTCAAAGAAATACTTAAATTAACTAACTTTTTCTTTATGTACAAGTGCTTCATCTCTAGCACTGTCTTCAAATTCATCAGTTAATTCAGAATCATCTTTAATATCATCCTCTAAACGCTCACACTCTAAATCAGCATCATACTTATCCCATTTTGCATAATCAGTTGTTCCATTTTTTGGTAATTTGGATTTTGATATCTCTTTAATTTTTTGCTTAGGTTTTTCAGGTACTTCAGTTTTTGTTTTCTAAAAAGAAGTAAAGAAAGAATTTATTGGTTTAAATAAAAGCTGTTTCTTAACACAATAACACAAATCAGAGTAAAATGTGTTACCTTAGAATTACCCTCATTGTTTTTAAGAGAGTCTTCTTTACGTTTCATTTCTTCACCCCAACTTTGTAGGTCTTTATAAAAGTCTTGCAAATCGTTCGAGTTTTCTTTAAGCTGTTTTTGTAAGAGTATGGGATTCATTTCGACTTCAATCTTCAAAATTTTTTGTAACCACTAAAATAAGGTTAAAATTTTTAATTTGTTTGTTAGAAACCTGTCATCGTTGCCCAGGTTCCCTCGCTAAGTTCGGTATGGAAGTTTGAAATTAAGAGAAAAACAATTTCACTTGGTGGGACCATTGGAGGAGTAGGTAATGAAACCTACTATGAATCTGGTGGTCGGCGGTCTGTCTGCTTGGGTGTTTGTGTTTCGTCCTTAATAAGTTGATTGCATATGTATGGACTGGGATAGCCGCATGGCTACGAATCAGATAATCGCTACCAGTCAAGAATAGAATGGCTAATGAGCTTAATTGATTCGAACCAATAAACAAACAAACATAACAATTTCACAATCCTGTAAAAGAGTGCATGAAATATGTTAATAGCAACCAGAAATTGGCGCAATTAACGATATCAATCAAAATTGATAATGTATCCCGCCAATTTCTGAACGTTATAAACATGTTCGCTGCGCTGTTTTGTTTACAGTCTTATAAAATGGTGATATACGCTAATTTTAACCGGCTATGAGTATGGTGATGTTTTGGTGACAAATAAAGTGATTAAGGACGCACTATCGCTTAGTGCAGGGCTGTCTAGGCCGCAGTCATTCAAATTTCTCCTTTACAATGCTGTAAATGTCAACTTCAATATTACTCGTTGCCAAATGCAGTACGTGAACAAGTGCCTTATCTCTTTGTGGGCTGTACACATAGGAGTTGCGAGCCGCACGCGGCCCGAGGGCCTATGTTTAGACAGTCCTCGCTTAGTGCATCCTCACTCTTTTTTGAAGGAGGATTTACTTTAAATATTCTTCTATTGGCTAAAACCGCCGTATCTAAGGCCACAATAAAAAAAGAAGGATAAAATAACTAACCTAATACATTACAGATACGGTCCTTGTCGGCAAAACTTGAGAACAAGCCAAACAAGTTTTCTTTGTGTATTCTCGGGCGGTGATATTAAATAAACGAAAGAGAATATGTCCAAAAGATTGCTGGGTGCTCTTGACTATCCAAACGCGGATAAGGTAGACTTGAATGGTAAGAGATTATTTTTTTTTGTACCCAACAGTTTCCTATTTTCAAGACTCAAAAGCTTATTCTCCAATATGTCATTTTACTTTAAAAAAATATTATAGGTTAGCAGCAGCTACAAATCACAAAGTAAATTAATACCAAAGCCTGACTATGTTATTGTTCTAGTACAACCAAATATGGGTTTCCTATTTTCAGAAAGTTAAATTTTCCTCTAAAGAATATGATGTTTGAGATGCCTGTTGTGAATATTTTTAAATACTATTTAATAGATTAAATTGTTTATCAGTAGTGTTAAAACCTAGACCTCATTTAATTTCTAGATGAAAAAATAGTTCGGAACATTATATCATGGTTGGAAACTAACAAGATTAAAAGTGCTAGCCAGCATGTCTTCAATGGTTTAAAGAATGTTAATTCAAATGATTGGCCTAAATACTTTGATCAGTACAAAGATTCTTTAGGATGCCCAGTGTTGCCTTCTCAAATCGAAGAATTACAGTGGTTATTAGGAAAAGCTGTACAAATAGAAACTTCCAAGAATAGTAAGAATATGTGAATGAATGAATAAATAAAAATAAATAAATACATACATACATACATACATATATACATACATACATATATTTTATATATATATATATATATATATATATATATATATATATATATATATATATATATATATATATATATATATATATATAATATATTATTATTTATTATTTATTTATTTATTTAAGATATATAAAAATGTATTAATCATATTTTCAGAAAATATCTATATAAAACACGCTGTGGACAACATAAAAACATCTAATGTTCCAAGTGTAGTAGCTGAAAATCCATTAGATAAATTGGACTGTAAGTATTAGACATTTGAATTAAGGTTGTATAAGAATCTGTAAAATATTCTATTTCAGTCCGAAGTAAGGAATTTACAGATAGAATAACCCAAGTTGCAAAAGCACTTAAGATAGCACCTCATCCTGATCCTTTAGTAACTTTGCGAGCTGTGAAAAAAGTTATTTGTGCAAGATTGTCATCTGATTGTGTTGAAAATCCAAGCAAGATAATGGTCGAAGTAGGTTTTTTTTACAATAATTAAAACACTATATGTGTTTAAAATATAAAAAAATTATTCTAAGTCAGTTACAAGAGATGTTTAGAATGAAGAAGTTTATTATATTTACGTAAGCACTTTTGGGATGTTAAGATAATAAAGAAAAATGAAGAGTTTGTGTATTTTCTAAGTAGTGAAGTTATTAAGATTTTATTCTTTCAGGGTACTCCATTTCCTTTCCAAGATGCAGATCTTGGTTTTGACCTAAATGATCCTGTCTTAAATCAAGCAGCTAAAATTCTACGTATGCTATATATCCATGACCTGAGAGATCTGCAAACTAAAGCAAATGAATTGATTGTTGCTGTTCAAAATGTCACAGCAAATCCAAAAACTGATACAAGATTGGGACAAGTTGGACGATAAATGATATCATGACAAAAATTGTGAAATCTTGCAATTAAATTATAATATTATTTTAACTATAATTTCTTGTTTTAATTTATCTTATCTTAATATAGATTTCAAATAGATTTTTTGATTGTTAATATTTTCCCAGAAAATATTTTAAATAGCTTCCTAGAAACGTTTAAAGGAAGGATTATGCAATACTAAGAAAGTTTGGATATTAAGAAATGAAACTGATTTTGTACAATAATTTATTGGTAACATTACACAATACCTGTCTAGTGTTTCATATTGTTTACCAGAACAAAATTGTGTTTCCAGTATTTAAATGCAAGATTGATATTTCTATGTTGTATGGTGATGTTTGTGTACTGAAAAACCTTTTACTTTATTAAAATTTTTTTTTTTTTTGTATTTATATTGTAAAATAAGATGTATGTTTTACAGTAAAAAAATAATTCATACTAAATTTGCCCTAACTTAATATACCACTCCTATTTAGCATCATAACTTCTAAAAGGACTCTTATCAAATATTTCTCCAATTCCTAATGATATTGTACCTAAAAATAAATGGGTTAAAAAAAATGAGATTGCCTCAATTACTGGATTAGATAAATTGTGTTTTTATTCACTTATGAAACAGGAATTATTCACAAAAATTACGACAGAAATAAAAAGGCTAAGAAAAAGCCATCATTGTCCTCCTCGTCATATCAGCCACAGGCCTTACACCAATAGCATTCACACCACACTTAGTGCAATTTGGACTCGACATAAACATACACAGAAACATTCAGAAGTCGGTGATTTTGAAAATATGTAATGGCATTTGTACTGACTTGGCTTGGGGTCGTCAGCCAAACATGAAACCACATTGACCAAATGTGAGAAAGAACTTTTTTGTAATAATCTATATAATAATATATAAAACGCAACGTCTCTCTGTCTGTCCATTAGTGCACTTATCACTCAAAAACCACATCAGATTTACGTGTTTTTTTTTTTAATTCATACATATGTTCTCTGGCTAGGTTACAGGATATTTTTTATTATGTTAGGTAACATAAGGAATAAGCAGTGACAATAATAGTGAATCAACTCCACGGAGTGGAGCCGCGGACACGGCTAGTTAATTATATTTAATAAATATTTAGCTTAATCTCATACCAGCTCCTAGTAAATTTGTAAGAATTTTTGTATTTCCTCTGTAACTTCTGGTAGAATAAATTAAATATCCACCAATTCCAACTAGGCAACAAACTGATATAATTTTACAAGATAAGCAACTTTCTTTTTTTGTCTGTTCATTCATTTTGTTTTTAGTTCAAAAGCATATTTAAATAACAATACTCCGTTCAAATGCTAGGTTATTGAATCCACAAAATTGTTTCATATATAACGGACAATTGACATTACGAAAAATCATTACTACAAAAAGTAAATTTTCAAAATAAAATTCAAAAAGAAAAATTCATATGAAGGTCACTATGACGTCAGACTTTGATGCGTAGTGAAACGTTGGTTGAATACTGCCAGAAATCGATATAACGAAAAGTCGTGCTATGAAAGGGTGATTTGGAAACAGAAAATAGAAAAAATACTTTTTAATGCTAGTAAAAAACAGGATGAGCTAATAGACTTTTCATCAGAAGTTACCACCTTTAATTTCCGAAGTCATATAAACTCGTAAACATTTCTCCAAAATTGCCTAATATCGAGACAGTAAGCCAAATCATGCTGTTTGATTATCTTCTTACTCATTCATCAGTTCAAAACCAAAAATCTATTTCTGTTTGTAATTACGGGGGGCGCATCATTTTACAATACTGTAAACAAAAGAACTGAGTGGATGTTTACACCAACCAGAATTTTGTAAAACTAACAATACAGAAAACTGATCCCGTCAAGTTCTTGTTGCTGTAAATGTATTCTTTGCGCTTTTTGTTTACGGTGGAGTGATGCATAATTACAAACGGGAATTCTTTCAGTACATAGGAATCATAAGAACCATAGACATAGACGATGGACTGAGTGTTCCATATCTCGCTGTGAAGTAAATATAGACGCAAAAGTGTGAGAGCGACAAAGCGAATGAGGGGCCAGAAACTGTCTCTTTCTAGAATGCCATTAAACTGAAAATAATATTTCTAAGTGTTCTATTTGAACTAAAATCGGGTGGGTGCTTTTCTCGCCTTGAATTCCGTCTCGGGGTACTGCGCCTTGTTATTACAAGCCTAGAGAAAAGAGACAGGTATTGGCCGCCAGTCGCTTTGTCTCTTTCTAGAGAGTGGTCAATTTTGTGAGGTTAATGCTCAGTCCATACTCTATATCTATGATAAGACCCTACTACAGTAGAGTTGGGTGATACTGTGATTTTTTTGTCACGTTGTTATATGTTACTGTGATTTTTAATATCACTGATTTTTAAACGCGACGTGATCATAGTTTTTATTTTTTGAGACCCCGACTAGTACGACCACGTTATTGATATTGATACAGCCGACTAAATTAAGCAAATTGGTGATTTTCGCGATTATCACCTATACGCTTTTGTTCTTTGCTGCTACTGTGTAGGGATGAGCGATATTTCACTAACTGTGATTTTTTCACTCATGTTTAATAATCACTTATGTCTTCTGAACCCTGAATACTGAACACTTAATACTAACATTAATATTAATAGATATCACTGATATATATACATATATATATATATATATATATATATATATATATATATATATATATATATATATATATATATATATATATATATATATATATATATATACATATATCAACCAGTAATGTTTATACATCGTAAGTCGTAAGCACAAAAGCAAAAGTTTGTTTTTGTTACGTGATACTCATATCTGGATTGCGTCTGCATATATGTTAAATATTGAATATCAGTTTACGCTTTTATCAAAGTTAAAGGAACGATCGTTATAAGTGATTATTAAATATCAGTGAAAAAATCACAGTTCCTGAAATATCGCTCATCCCTACTAGAGAGAAAGAGACTCAAATGAACCTTATTGCGGGATAAGAGGAGACGCTCGTATCTCTGCCTACATGCGTTATGAAAGTACTAGGATTTACTTTAGAAGCCTTTTTAGCTCAAGGAAGTATATTAATAAGTAATACAAAATTGAACAGGATAATGATATTAAAGAGAGGTCTCGAATCTCGAAAGGCCCAATTATGATCTTTTGGGGATTTGTGTTGCAAAGCCTAGTTGAACTAACCTATTAACCTATTTTTTGATCGACGGCCGTCCTAAAGTATTAATGCCTCTTGCATAAAATAATATAATATAAATGTGAAATAGTGCCTAAAACCAAACATGACACTAGAATGCCCAGTGAAATCATTACTTTTGTAAAATAATAGTGAAAAAACTAGGTTAGGACCAATGGGAAATACGATTGTAGAATAGAAAAGGAAATATGATACATATTCGATCAATCTAAAATGGAATCTCAACCCTGACACGAAAATACTTAACATAACCTTAATATTTAGTTTGAAGAATATATATAAAGTTATAAAATTAAAATATTAATAATGTCCTCTATAGAAAGAGTAAGAATAATGGTTTTAGGTGATTCAGGAGTAGGAAAAACGTCTTTTGTGCATCTAGCTGCCCATAACGAACCTATAAAATCGCCTAGTTGGACTGTAGGGTGTTCTGTGGAAGTGAAACTACACGAGTTTAAAGAAGGAACTAGAGATCAAAAGACATTTTTTGTAGAATTTTGGGACGTAGGAGGTAGTAAAAATCATAGAAATACGCGTCACGTTTTTTATAATCCTTGTCATGGAGCAATTTTGGTTCATGATTTAACCAATCGCAAAAGCGAAGAAAATTTACACAAATGGCTTAAAGAACTCTTGAATAGAGACTCTAATAATGAAGGAAGTAATACCTTCACGTATGTGACAGCTCAAGCAGAGGAGATGGATGCAGAGAATTTATTGGGTGTTAATAATTTAATGCCAATATTAGTTGTAGGAACCAAACTGGACCAGATAGATGATAAGAGATCAAATATATCTAATGATAGTTTCAGGTATAAGTATAATGCTGAAGAAATTTTATTAGATTGTAGACAGACCCAGTATTTAGCAGCTGGTACCTCCAATGCTGTTAAATTATCTAGGTTTTATGATAAAGTTATTGAAAGTAGGCAGCTACTTAACAGATCATTTTCTGATAGGTTTAGTAGTAACACTGTCTCTCCTATTTATAGTTCTAAGTTTTATTCATCTCATCAGGATTAAGTGATCATATTAGTGTTATTAATAGTTAAGGATTTTTTTTTCATTACAGAAACATTAACATGCATATCTTTTTTATTAATTTATATAAAAAAAGTATTACAATATTAAGTCATAAAAAGTATAATTATAACAGTAATTTATACAGTATAAGGCAATTAAATAATGTTTGCTTTTTTATCTAACAGGAATAAAGAAATTAAAAGTTAATAATTATGTCTTATTGATTCATTTTAACCTATTTGTGTGGCTTTTAACAACACCTAAGATTGATTTTCTCCTTTTAATAAGTGTGTAAAAGAAAAGTAAGTATAAATAAATGGAAACGATCATAATATTTGGATTTATTTGTTAATTGGTTGTTGACCTTAATTTTATGAAATTTGTGTGTTTTAATATAAAACAAGAAACTGCCCTTTAGGGTCAGAAAGGGGTAATTTACAACACAGAATTATAAAATATTGTGTGTATGTTCATATTTCAATTAAACTGTAATAATTACACTTTAAACTGTCACTTAGTTTAAATGAACTTAATTGAAAAATTTACCAATTAAGACAGAACAGGTTAACTGAAGTTGACCTAACCTAATTAAATTATTTAAATTAATTATACATACATAAAAACAATAAATACGTTTGTTTTCAATTATTTTATTTCTAAATATGTAAAAATAATTTAAAACAAAAAAAAAGGGAATTTGTACTAGTTTTAGATACATAGAAAAAATATTTTTCTTCACTTTTCTATGTGTATTATTAGGTACTTGTACCTTCTTAAGCATTATGGAATGAGAATCAGAATTAGAGTACCTCATTTTCTAGATATACATGATTTTTTTAGGTTGGAGTTTTTTTTTTTTTATTCGTTTCCACGTCATAGTATGTGGTTAAATCACACCTAAACATACAAAACTATTCGATCACTATTTTTCCTGGAATGTAGCATCTTATATCATCAAATATTATTCCACAGATTACTCAGCATCTTTTATGTCATTTAAGTCAAAAAATATGATGTGCCTTTTTTGCTCAGCAATAGCATTGATTTCATTTCATTTTTAAATATTTCTAACCTATAGTAGCTATCCATCTCTTCCCTCATATCCTTATTCTTCTCTTTTATTTCTTCATATGTGTGTCTCTAATATACTTTGGAAACATGTAAGCTTGAAGTGTGTGGTTATAAAAAATTTTAAACTTATACTTTTTGTATCCACTTAAATGAGTTTGTAGATGTTTCTGTACATTTTCCTAACAGCCTCAACAGCACTCACATAGAGTATTCAATCAGTATCTGTGCACTCCCAAGTAGGGTTGATTATTTTGAAAAAAACAAAAATTATAGTTCATTTTACTTTAGGATGTCAAAGTGAATTATGAAACACATCTAAAAAAACAGAGCTATATATATTTTCAATTAAATATATCTAAATATATTTGGATCTCGAAAATAACAAAATATACCCTTTTTTTATTTTAGAATACGAGGACCCCCTTCCAAGTTTTTACAAACGATCACTAAATGGCGCTATTGAGGTGTGACATTACCATTGTTGTACAATTTGACATTTGTTATTGTTAAAACAGTGACAGCTCAGAAATTGACTGAGTATGCTTACAGTGAGCTTTATATATCCACTGGTACTCTCCCAGAATAGACTCGGCTTTCTCTGCTAGTCTGTTTTTGATAGTCAACACTACTATCTTGTACACAACATCTAATAAGGCTATTGGTCTATAATTAGCACATATAGTTTTTTTTTTCTCCTTTTTTGTATATTGGACAAATGAGCGACTCTCTCCAGCTCACTGGCATCTTTTCTGTTTCCCATATTTCTTGCACCAACCGACATATTTCATTTTCCAGATCTACTCCTCCAGCTTTGATCAGTTCTGCTGTTATACAATTTCCAACCGGGGCCTTATTTTTTTTGGTTCTGAGTATTTTTCTTATTTCTTCTTTGCAGGGTTTGTTTGTCCCCTCCTGACCTTCAGTTAATTTTGCTTCCTATTTCTCATTCAACTCATTTTCATCTCCATTTAGTGTTTCTTTAAAGTATTCCCCCCATCTATTCAGTCTTTCTACCAAGCTTACTGCTAAACTTCCATCTTTTTTTCTATATACTAGCATTTTGTCTCTGTTTATTCCCTTTGTATTTTATATAAAAAAAAGGGAAATTGAATAAGTGGTTCTTGAGTGCTAAGCACAGTAATAGATACACAGACAGACACAGAGACTTTAAGTTTTATATATATTATAGATTTTTTTTGACATATATTAAATTAAGAATTAAAAAAAAATCACGTAAATCAGATGAGTGGTTCTCGAATGATAAGCACACTAACGGACAGACACAGAGACGTTGCGTTTTATATATGGTATATTATATAGATTATTATTATTATTATATAACCTGGCCAGAGAACATATGTATGAATTAAAAAAAAAACACGTAAATCGGATAAGTGGTTCTCGAGTGATAAGCGCACTAACGGACAGACAGACAGACAGAGAGACGTTGTATTTTATATATATTACAGATATTCTTTGCTACATGATATTGTTCCATATTTAATGGTTTAGGCACTGTATTGCAAGAGAACGCTCTAGCGGCAAACTTTTTTCCGACTTGATTCACTATTAGCGTCACTGCTTATTCCTTATGTTATCTAACGTAATAAAATATAGCCTATAACCTGGCCAGAGAACATATGTATGTTTTAAAAAAAAAAGCACGTAAATCGGATAAGTGGTTCTCCCGTGGTAAGCGCACTAACGGACGGACAGACAGACAGAGAGACGTTGCATTTTATATATATTATAGATGTAATAAAATATATATCTATAACCTAGTCAGAGAACATATGTATGAATTTAAAAAATCACGTAAATCGAATAAGTGGTTCTCGAGGGATAAGCGCACTAACGGACAGACAAACAGACGTTGCATTTTACATATATTATAAATATAAATTATTATTATTACTATATAACCTGGCCAAAAAATATATGTATGAATTTAAAAAAAAAGACACGTAAATCGAATAAGTGGTTCTCGCGTAATAATGGCACTAATGGACAGACAGACAGACAGACAGAGAGACATTGCATTTTATATATATTAAAGATTATAGATATTCTCTGCTACATAATATTGTTTCAAATTTAATGGTTTATGCTGTGTATTGCAAGGGAACGCGCGGCAAACTTTTTTCCGACTTCATTCACTATTATCGTCACTGCTCATTCCCTATGCTACCTATCGTAATAAAATATAGCCTATAACCTGGCCAGAGAATATATGTATGTTTTAAAAAAAAAGTACGTAAATCGGATAAGTGGTTCTCCAGTGATAAGCGCACTAACGGACAGACAGACAGACAGAGAGACGTTGCATTTTATATATATTATATATATATATATATATATATATATATATATATATATATATATATATATATATATATATATATTTATATATATATATATATATATATATATATATATATATATATATATATATATATATATATATTATTTATTTATTTATTTATTTATTTATTTATTCATTTACTGCACTTTACAGATTGATCGCAGAGATCTTTCCAATTACAAAGTACTAGAACTTAAATTAACTTAATTTAAATAATATTACATAATAATCTACATACCCTTAAAACAACGCACGCAATTTAGTTTTGAAAAGAAAAGACTGCACTTATCGTTAAATATATCTACACTATTCTGGATTCCATTGTATAGCATGCAAGCATTATATAATGGAGATCCCAGGTGATGGTTATTATGGGCTACATCTGATATATAGAAAGTGCTATGATTTCTTGTGGTGTACGTTGGCACACTAAAATATAAGTTGGACAGAAATGCCGGGTCATTAATGAGATCTTTGTACAAGTAGAACATGCAATATTGTTTTCTACGTTTCTCTAAGGTTACCATCCCATAGCGTTCGTGCAACAGTGTAGAAGAGATCATAGAGTTATATGAACCGGTTTGTTTATAATGCATGTAACGCATCATTTTATTCTGTATCAGTTGAAGTGTTCGCTTGTGACAATTATAAAAGGGTGATCATACTATACTCGCATATTCTAATATACTTCTAACATAGGATATGTATAGCTGTTTTATGCAATTTGTATTTTTAAAATCTTTTGTGCTTCTGACAATTAAGCCATACATTTTGTTCGCTTTGCTTGCTGAATAACTTACATGTTACATGACAGTTAAACGTCAATTTGGAATCAAAAATCACCCCTAAGTCCTTTATCTTATCCTCATACAGAAGTGGGACATTCTCAATACTATATGTAAACTTTATCGGCTTCAGTTTTCTAGTATAAGAAACAACAGTACACTTACTTGCACTAGAGTAAATCTTATTGTCAATTGCCCATTTTGCAACGTTGTCTATATTATTCTGCAAAATCCGGCAGTCAGCAGGCGATCTGATTTCATAATAAAGTTTTAAGCCGTCAGCAAATAACAGGCAGGATGCATTTTTAACTTCACCATTGATGCCGTTGATATAGAGTAAAAAGAGCAGAGGTCCTAGGTTGGACTCCTGCGGAATCCCGGATGTAGGTGTAAAAGGTTTGGACTCATACCCCTTTATCTTCACTAGATGTTCACGATTATAAAGGTAAGATTTTAAAAACTCAATTAAATTCACGTGGAATCCAAAATCCTTCTCCAGCTTATTCAACAATATCGTAAATGAGACCTTATCGAATGCTTTTTCAAAGTCTGTATATACAATATTCATTTGGCCGCGCCGATTTAAGACATCTGACGTTGCCTGCGTCACCGCTAATAAATTACTAATGACAGATCTACTCTCCATAAAGCCGTGCTGATAAGTACTTATACTGTGACGAACCGACGTTGATATATTGTTAAAAATAATCTTTTCAAAAACTAGCTACCGTTGAGAGTATTACAATTGGTCGATAGCTCTTTATATCGTTTTTGTTACCCTTTTTAAAAACTGGTGTAACATTCATTTTTTCCTAGATTTTAAGACCATATAATGTTACTGATTTTTCTCTTTATAATGTACTTCTTTTCATTTTTGTATCGAGCGGTATATTAATCAGAAATTCTTAGCCGCTCGTTATATAGTGTGCTGTGCGGGTTTGCGACCGAATCTATCGATACGCCGGGATTGGTCAAATGTTTGTATCCGGAGTTTTGGTTCCGGCGTCGCCATATTACAGACAGCGTGCCCACGGCTTATTTAAGGGTCCGGAGGACACGAATCTTGGCTTAGTACCATCAAGCCGCTGCCAGGCAGTAACATCAAGCCGCCGCCAGGCTTAGTACCATCAAGCCGCCGAGAGGCTTAGTACCATCAAGCCGCAGCCAGGCTAATTTCCACCAAGCCGCCGAGAGGTTAGTACCATCAAGCCGCAGCCAGGCTGAGAACACCGAGCCGCCGCCAGGCAGTAACATCAAGCCGCAGCAGGCTAATTTCCACCGAGCCGCAGTAGAGGCATACGACAATACCTACGAGAACCAAGTTAAGCACGAGTTTTTTTATCATAAAGCCGTAGTGGGCGTTGTGTGTTTTCTAAATGGAGTAGCTAAAGTAGGCTCTCCTCAAAAGTGTGAAATCGGTTTTGTGTAGCATTGAAGGCCTAGAAGCCCATAGGAAGACCGTAAGTTACCAGAACTACATCAATAAATATATTCCCCGCAAATAAGTGTTTCAACAGCAATTTGAACTGAAAGATCGCGAAGTGAAAATCACGACTCTTCGATTTCGGGTGTAGTCAAAAATAAGAAGTAAAATCTCTGATTTAGGGACTCTAATTTATAAAAACTACATTTAGGCTAGAACTTTTATAATTTTTATAACAGCAAAGGTTGGTTTATTTTAAATCATGAATAAATTTTCTTTTTTTGTTGATTAAAGCTAGTGTCTCACTGAATACCTATTTTTCTTTTCAGGATAAGAAAAGTTGTACTAGAATAATTCTTTTTAGTAATACCCGTAAAACACTTCAGTATTTTTTCATTTTTTTAACTGAAGTTAGATCCTTTCTATTTTAAAATGAATGGTGCCCAAAATTTGTACAACTGATAGAAAATAATTCCAAAAAGACGTATAACAATTATCTCTTACCCATATTTCTCTACCAAGGAAAACTGAGCTAGTGTGTGTTTAATTTCTTTAGTTCTTTTAAAATCAGGATTCACTCAATTCATTATCAGAAATTAAAAAGAGGTTGCAAGAAAATTGCGCCCAAGCGTGGGAAAAACAAATTTCAAACGGTACAAAATAGCCGCCACAAAGTGCAAACAATTTTCACAGGGTACAAAATGACGCCTCAAAATGCGACCAAGTTTTAAGGTTACAAAAATGGCGCCCAACGTGGGGCTTTTGGAATTTTATTTTTTAAAGGGTTCAGTGTACTAGCTGTAGAACAAAGTAAAAGCTCTAACTTTTCAGATATTTTTATTTCATAATATTTAATTAAACGAAACTACACTATAGCAATAAGACAAAAGCAGGAAATTTGTAGAATTATTTATTTCAATTTATCTGATGGTGGTTTAGATATTTGAATTTTGTTAATCGACTCTAAGATAAGAGATTCCTACCCCCCCCCCCCCCCCCCCCACCCCACCCCCCCCTTTTTTCTTAAAAGCTACTTTTATAGTTCAGATTAGCAGATGTGCTGGTTTACTTTAATTTTTGCAGTGTTAGATTTATTTTGCGGTAAACCGAAGAAAAAACTGTACTTTTTTTCTCACCGATGTTTTGCATGAATATTAAAAATACTTTGCTGATACGAAACGGTATTTGGAGATTTTTTTGTTGAAAATTCTTAACATATTTGGTAAAAGAATTTTAATACAAGGCAATACTTAGAAATTTTTTTGAAATTGTTGAAGATTTTTTTAAATGTTTGGTAAAGAAGTTTACATATTTTAAGTGCCTTTACATATTTTTTATTTTGACTATTGGGAGCACAGGAGAAATATTTTCACGACTCTTTAAAACAATTTTTTTTAAATTTTATACATTTATCATGGAAGCTTTCAATTTTAAAGTCAATCACCTACTGGAATATGAGTTAGACTATGAAATGAAAATCCGTCGTATTTTCTCAGAACGTCCGGTCGCGGATAAAAGAAAGATTCCAACGAGGATCTTAAGTAAAGAAATAATCCAATAGATCAGATTGGACTAAATAGTTACAAAAGTTTCTGATTTTTTTAAGTCTAATAAAAATCCTCCTTCTCAAGTTAAAACTCCTGCTTCTCCAAATGGTCACATATCTCCTTTATTCGTGCATAAATATTTAGATAATAGACCGCATATAAAGATAAATCTATTAGGTGTCCATTTCTCGGCTTTATTTGACTCTCGTGCAAATACCTCCGTAGGTCAGAATGGTATTAAAATTTTAAGTCGTTTAAGTATAAAAATATGCCATGTAGAAAATAGAAGTGTTACCACTGCAGATGGCAGCCGTCTAAAAGTTTTAGGAACCGGTTGAGTTGCCGCTAGTCTGCAATAGTCATTGTTTAGTAATCTCTGCTCTAGTAGTACCTTCTCTATCACATACTTTGGTTTTAGGATGTGATTTTGCACAAAAATTCGGAATTTTAGTAAATTTTAATTTCACCGACGTGCGTAGTAGGATACATAAGGCTTATGAACGGAACAGTAAGTCTTACAACCTTAGAAAAAGGGATTTTGCCTTTAATATAGGTGATCACGTTTGGCGAAAAAATAAAATTCTTTCCAGTGCAGCCGATAAATTCACATCTAAGTTGGTACATAAGTATGTGCATTGCGTGATAAGAGAAAAGATTTCAGATTTAGTTTATGGTTTGGTTGATTTAGATGGGACTAAAATAGGACGATGGCATATTAAGGACTTAAAACCATTCAATGAACCTAACCCTAATGAAAGTTTGTCAGAAGAAGAATAATTTATATTTACATTATCTTAATTGCTTTACTTTATTTTTTTGATGTTGCTCTGTAGAGGTGACGACCTCGTTTTTTGACTGTTATAAAAGTTGAGCAGAGAATAGCTTACTTTTATTGTTTAATGCTAAGGTTTTGGGTATTGGCCATATCCCAAACTTAGGTTGATTGTGGTTGATGTTTAGCATCGACTCAGTTTTAGCGAGCTTGCGAAGGAGTCACACTCAGGATATATCATAAGACTGGTATGTCGGTGGTCGCGGGATTTGATTTGCTTATGACCCCAAATAATATCCAGTTCTTGACACTTGGAAGCGAAATTTTGATTAGAGGCAATCCAAGGGGATCTTGAGTTAGGACAAGCGCAAGATGTAGCTCGTGTAGTGTGATGTAGAGTCAAAATTTTTATGAGCAATTTCAAAGTTTGTTACCCGAGTGGGTGGATTTCTATTACCTTAGTGGTATATGTTGGGTGCAATTAAGAGTAAATTGATTTTGGTTTATCCAGTGAGTCTAAGACTTGGATTATTTTGATTTAGATCTTCTTCTGAATTGACAAACTGAGGGTATACTCTATTCTTTTCAGGGCCGTTTAAAACGTTACCTTTGAGTCACTAATTTTTTTAAAATTTTTTTTGCATAGACTCATAGGCGTATGTTGAGTTTTTTCGGTATACTATCAGATTGATAGGAAATTGAAGTCCTGCAGGAGAACTAAAGGCTGATCATTTACAGGAGATGAGAGCAGAGTAAGACAGGCGTTTCACAAAGAAAGGATCAAAATCTGATACCGAGATGAGAACCTTGTCAAGAGTGGCTAAGCGCAGTGAAGGAAGATTCCTAACCGAATTTTTAGATTTCCAAGAGGTAATCTAGAAGTTTGGGCTGACAGAAAACGGTTATGCCTGATACCTGTAGCAGTTTCTTCTAGAGGCTATTGTCTAGGGAGACGATTAACACCATGATCGAATATTTTAGCTGTCAACGATGTTTTCTTCTTGTTTCTGATTAAGCTGGAAAAGCTCTTGTCGTTTTCAAAAGTTTTGTTGCGTTGCCACCGGAAAATTGAGAAATTTTTGCTTCATGTAGCTTTTTAAGCTCATTTTCGTAGTTTGGAAATTTCCGTTAGAAGCTTGGTTAAGTCAACCTTGTAAACCATTTAGGTTGTATCCCGTAAGTTATTTTTTACAGGCTGTGATGCACCGGGTGCTAACAGATGCCGTTACGACGTTTGGCAGGAAGTTAGTCTTCTTGAGGAACAGACTGATTGGAAGGGTAGTCTATGGAGGGTGAACGTTTGACCTTTGGGACCTTTAGAGGTTTTGTTACCCAATGGTTATTACTATTTGAGCCAAAGGAGAGCCTAGCTACTGTAGTCGACCTCAGCTCAAATTAGCCTATTAGTGGTGACAGGCTGTTGGCAGTAGTGTGTTTCGGAACACCCTATTGATTAAATTTTTTTTTGACTTATGGTGGTGTGGTAGACACCGTTTTAGTTTAGTGGATGCTATAATCTACTCCCTTTTGTTGGTGGACACCAGGGTCACCATTTCCGTATTTTATTGTCTCCACCTTTCAGTATATCGTGGTGAGGTGTTTGTCTCCTGTTATGTGGGATGAATTAGATGTTTTTCGTTGTTGTTCTAGGGCGAGACCAGTACCCGAGGGTTCTTCATGCAACTTAAAGAAGCGCAATGCTGGTTAAGTTTTATATCTCTGTGTAGCCACCCTGAAGAATGACGGAGGGCGTTTTTTCTGGCCATGTTTCTAGGCAGATTTGCCACTTTGGTACGATGTGCCGAAGATTTGATTAGCTTTTGCTAAGAGCTTTCACCAAGCTCAGTATGGAGTTATCATAACCAAGAGTTTGGGATTTGAACTCCTGTATATATTTCTGTATATATTTCTGTATATATTTCTGTATATATTTCTGTATATATTTCAGTGTATGTTGGTTGCCTGAGGGCATGTGCTCAAAATGTGTGATTTTGAGTCGTTTTGTTTAAGGACTCCTATATATAGGATTATGACTTTAGGGAGGTCCTATTTCGAGACTTGCTGTCTCACATAGTTATATTGGGAATGTTTCCTTGAATGTTAGTTGCGCGCGGACTAATCATTCTGTTCTTTGTGAACATTGCTTTTTGAAGCAGGATCATTCAGTTTGGTGAATTTTAGCTTTTATAGCTATTCACTGTGTTTAGAGTGAATTTTAGCTTTTATAGCTATTCACTGTGCCTATAGTGATATTGTTAGCTTTATAGCTGCTCACTATGTTAATGACGAGATTGTTCTTTTAGAACGCAGACTTTGTGTAGTCGAAGACTATTTACAGAGTGTTTTCTTGGCGAGGAGCCGAGGTTTTTTCTGGCGATATACCAGAGTGTTTTCTTGGCGAGGAGCCGAGGCTTTTTTCTGGCGATGTACCAGAATGTTTTCTTGGCGAGGAGCCGAAGTTTTTTTTCTGGCGATATACCAGAGTGTTTAGTTGGCGATGAGCTGACGTGTTTTCTGGCGATCAACCAGAGCGTTTTCCCTGGCGATTTTAGCATGTCTAGATGTCTTAGGACGTCGACATTGCGCGATAGAGTGCGATTATTTTCTGATGCGACTAGTAGTGATACTAGATTTAGAATGTTCTCTTAGCGGTGAGCTAGAGCATTGATGGCGATTTTTTCCGAGCGTTTGTCTGGATTTTCATCCAGATGTTTTTCTTAGCCTTGTGCTAAATGGTCTTACAAGACTTTCTCCTTTTAGTGTTAGTGTTTGCACTAGAATCACTTATTTTTTTTGTTTTTCTTTATTTAAGAATTTTTATAAATTTCTTTTGCCGAAATAGAAAATTTTCAGACAATCCTTAAAATATTTTAAGGGGGGTGTTCATACTTTGTTTCAGTTCATTTTTTTTTGATTTAGACAAGAGTCTAGACAAAGTTATATTTTTTTTGTTTTGGTAACAATAACAGAGCTGATTCTTTTATATAAGAAGACCGCGATTGTTACTTTAAACAGGTATTTCTTATGTTCATGCAAGGATTTTTATTTACTTTTTGATGTACTTAACCTTAGTGCTTAATTAAGTTAAGTCTAGTTATAAGATTCTTGTGTACATGCAAAGATTTTCATTTGGTTTTCATTGTACTTAATATTAGTGCTTAATTGAATTAAGTCTAGTAGTAAGGTCCGAAGTTTGTAATTTTGTTTTAAGTTCTGACCTTAGTATTAAGTGATAGTGTACCACTTTGTACCTTTTCATAAGTAGCCTTAGTTTAATAGACTAGTGTAGTCTATTTCTTTTTGGAAGGGGGTAATGTAACATTCATTTTTTCCTAGATTTTAAGACCATATAATGTTACTGATTTTTCTCTTTATAATGTACTTCTTTTCATTTTTGTATCGAGCGGTATATTAATCAGAAATTCTTAGCCGCTCGTTATATAGTGTGCTGTGCGGGTTTGCGACCGAATCTATCGATACGCCGGGATTGGTCAAATGTTTGTATCCGGAGTTTTGGTTCCGGCGTCGCCATATTACAGACAGCGTGCCCACGGCTTATTTAAGGGTCCGGAGGACACGAATCTTGGCTTAGTACCATCAAGCTGCTGCCAGGCAGTAACATCAAGCCGCCACCAGGCTTAGTACCATCAAGCCGCCGAGAGGCTTAGTACCATCAAGCCGCAGCCAGGCTAATTTCCACCAAGCCGCCGAGAGGTTAGTACCATCAAGCCGCAGCCAGGCTGAGAACACCGAGCCGCCGCCAGGCAGTAACATCAAGCCGCAGCAGGCTAATTTCCACCGAGCCGCAGTAGAGGCATACGACAATACCTACGAGAACCAAGTTAAGCACGAGTTTTTTTATCATAAAGCCGTAGTGGGCGTTGTGTGTTTTCTAAATGGAGTAGCTAAAGTAGGCTCTCCTCAAAAGTGTGAAATCGGTTTTGTGTAGCATTGAAGGCCTAGAAGCCCATAGGAAGACCGTAAGTTACCAGAACTACATCAATAAATATATTCCCCGCAAATAAGTGTTTCAACAGCAATTTGAACTGAAAGATCGCGAAGTGAAAATCACGACTCTTCGATTTCGGGTGTAGTCAAAAATAAGAAGTAAAATCTCTGATTTAGGGACTCTAATTTATAAAAACTACATTTAGGCTAGAACTTTTATAATTTTTATAACAGCAAAGGTTGGAACTTTTATTTTAAATCATGAATAAATTTTCTTTTTTTGTTGATTAAAGCTAGTGTCTCACTGAATACCTATTTTTCTTTTCAGGATAAGAAAAGTTGTACTAGAATAATTCTTTTTAGTAATACCCGTAAAACACTTCAGTATTTTTTCATTTTTTTAACTGAAGTTAGATCCTTTCTATTTTAAAATGAATGGTGCCCAAAATTTGTACAACTGATAGAAAATAATTCCAAAAAGACGTATAACAATTATCTCTTACCCATATTTCTCTACCAAGGAAAACTGAGCTAGTGTGTGTTTAATTTCTTTAGTTCTTTTAAAATCAGGATTCACTCAATTCATTATCAGAAATTAAAAAGAGGTTGCAAGAAAATTGCGCCCAAGCGTGGAAAAACAAATTTCAAACGGTACAAAATAGCCGCCACAAAGTGCAAACAATTTTCACAGGGTACAAAATGACGCCTCAAAATGCGACCAAGTTTTAAGGTTACACTGGACATATTCTTGTTCTTTTCCACAGGTGGGGAAACATTTTTGTTTTAGGACTCAAATTAAACAAAAACAGTAGCGGATAACATATCATCAAAGCCCTTAAATATGTATGGGGGAATGCCCTCTAGGCCTGTTGTTCTATCATCCTTCAATTCCCTCAATGTCTCCACAACATTAACTATATCAGTTTTGGCAATTAGAACGCCGTGATGATTGACACTCTCAACACTATCATTACTGCTACCTAAATCATTAGAGTAGACGCTTTCAAAGTAATTAGCAAATGCATTAGATATTTCATCCCCTCCATTAAACTCCTCAATATTGAAAAACATTTTATTTGGTTTGTGCAATGACCCTTTTTTGTTATTTATAAATGACCAAAATAAACGAGGGCTTATTCCAATATTGTTCTGTACTGTTATCAAGTATGCACATTGAGCACTTCTTATATCCTTTTATAGTTGGGATCGTATTTTTTTAAATTCTAACAATACCAGTAAATCATTGGTCCTTTTTATTTTTTTCTCAATTTTGCTTTATACTTGAGTTTATTTATTATTTCTATGTTAAACCAAGTAGGATAATTTTTTGATTTATTATTAGTTTTAGGTATGCACTTATTAAATATGTCATATACCTTCTCATAGAAACCGTTGAGGGCTAGATTAACATTATCATAAGATTCAAGAAATGTCCAATCCGTGGCATGTAACATATGATATAAAGACAAATAGTCTGCTTTGCGGAAATTATAGCGTACATCATTAGATTTTAATTCTTTTATTCTCATATGCGGTATTGATACGGAAATACCCAGAGTGGGGTGGTATTTGTCTTCTGGAACGAGACTAAAGTCGTTTTTTAAAACAAGACAATTAACATTACCGTAGAAGCTTAAAAAATGATTTAACAATTCAACATATTTATTAGGTTTTTCTCACTTCATAATACATTTTGTGATATGTTAAATTAAAATCACCCATAATTACAAAATTAGAATCCAAGAGATAATTTTGCTCTTCAATAAACGTATATAGCTTTTCATATGAATGTAGACCGCACTTTGGCGTAACATATAGAGCAAGAAGATAAATGACTCTACTATTCCCCAAATTTAACTTTACACAAAGAAGGTCAACATTTTCATCCTCAAAATGTGTATTAACCCTACAAATATCAATATGTTTTTTTGACTCTATCAGAACCCCACCCCCTCTGGACTTTCCACATGTTGCATAATTTCTATCCTTCCTGAACACGTTAAACATGGCCGGAAATATTTCACTATCCGTAACATAATCATGAAGCCAAGTTTCAGTTAAAATCACAACATCATACTCATCAGATGTAGCCCACACATTATTGTTAAAGTCTATTAATTTAGAGTTCAAACAAGTAGTACTGTTTAATTTCTTAGGAGTGATGATCTCAAGCTTTGGACACCTAACAACAGAAGTAAGAAATCAAGTAACAAAAGCAAATCGGATGCCTACGAGATATTGTGTGGAAAAACAAAAACGTGACAACAAAAAGTAAATCACGCATCTATAAAACCTGCATCGGACCTATACTCCCTTATACAGGCGAAACTAGACCCGACACTACAAAGACAAAAAGTGCACTACGAACCAGTGAAATGAGAATTTTAAGAATTATATGTGGAAAAACACTACTCGAAATGATACAGAATGAAACAATAAGAACGGAATGCGAAACAGAAGACATTGTAAGATGGACGAGAAAAAAGACACAGGGTATATATATATATATATATATATATATATATATATATATATATATATATATATATATATATATATATATATATACAGTCG
>CM032446.1:188337402-188354086 GCA_019049505.1 Pachyrhynchus sulphureomaculatus
CATCAAAAACGATTTTTTCCATTGTTTTGAAAATATCAAAAGTAACGTCATTAAAACCATTGTAATTTGTAAACTAATCGTCGAAAGGTCATGAAATTTTGACACGTATCGTTTGAAGGTTGGTACTTCCTAAAAATCGTATGGATTTTTTTGAAAAGGGCGACATCTGTGTGTCAGACCAAAAACTTTTCAGCCTACGTGTTATTTTCCTTAGACATGTCGGCCCTGTCGTACTTGCACAACAGTTATTAGTAGAAATATAAGTAAGAAATCACAGCTGATTTTCTCAGGAACTACTCGGTATCAACAATTTAAAATATAGACTGGTTAGTTATGTAACATCTTTTTATAGAGGTCTTTAATTTAGAAATAAATAAAATACAGTTAAAATATATTTATGTCAATGCATGTTAAAATCTCTTTAAAGTGTAAAGAGTACATGTTTTAGTGTTCCGTATGGAACACTTATAGGATGACTTCGGTGTCTGTGTGTCCGTCTATCTGTCTGTTACACCCGATTTTCTCCTCATCAGAGCCATGTAGTTTTGAAAGTTAAATTTTGACTTAAGGGGTTAGTTTTGGGGGGTGAAATCGGAAGTGAAAAAAAAAAAAAAATTACGAGGTCATCGAGTGTGGTCTCAAATGAAAGCTTGTGAAAACACGAGTAATATATATATATATATATATATATATATATATATATATATATATATATATATATATATATGCATATATATAATGTAATACTTGCACACACTTTTCTTTGTATTATTTTTAAAAAATCGCCAAAAATTGGTGTCCCCCCCCCTTATCTCGAAACGTACTGATTAAAAAATTTTGAAAAAATTCTGGAAAATTCTCCACGGGGTGTCGATTGAACAAAAATTATCACGAGTGCATTACCTTTAATAATTTATCTGGTATATAAAAAAAACAAAAATTTCAAGGTCATCAGTTTTCAGTAAAGACTGGACACAAACTTTGTTGAAAACTCATTTGGGGTGTATTTTGTGAAGTCACTGATCATTTTATACCTCCGTAACAATTTTTTTTTTATTTTAAAAGCAATTAACGTACGGAGTACTAACTGCGCAAGTTCAACTTGCACTTGACCGGTTATTTATACTTATATTCCTTGGCGTTCCAGAAAACAAAATAGGCACTTTGTCAATATGATATTTTATCTTCAACTTATTATATATAACATATAAACCCCTTAGGGATATTTATCAATATTTACGGTGGGGAAGATATGTTGAGTATAGTGCTAAAAAAAATCAGTTTTGCCAAGATTTAGGTCTTTAAATAAATGTTTATATCTGTTTTATATAAACTTGTGACATTATATTTCTCGCTGGCGCTGATCCACCTTTATTATGGAATTTTAGGCGAGGGTTGGGGAAATGACAAATATAGAAAATAGGCGCCTCAAAATGAGGCTGGCTGGCTACCGCGAGGTCATTAAAATGTGCCTCGTCGAGTTTTGAGCAACCCACTCATATTTATCGCTATTGTTACATATAATACAACTTCTACTTGCGCGGTGTCTCTAAGACACTCGACGGTGTCAGCAAACCGGCTTCGTTTTGGTTTACCTGTTTGTCTTTCTGTAGTGATAACTATATTTTCTGTGATAAGATTTGAATACTATTCAGAAGTGGATTTTAAATACAATTTGTGGGAAGGAAAAATTCTATCTAACTAATGAACTTTTTAGTAAAAGTAAAGTTTTTGTTGTGGAATAATTGTTTTGCTTCATATTGCTTTCCAAAATTTTTAAAAATCCCTTTGTTATTGCATCTCAAAATTTTTATAATACCGTAGAAATAGATCACAAAGTAAATTCAGACCACTAGTAAACAACAAATGAGAAGGGAACATTTTTATTTTCTGCTACCCAATTGTATGCTCTTATTCCTAATAATTTAAAGAATAGAAACAACTACATAGGTGTATGCATAAGTTTTTGCCGGTTCTTGTGGTAAAGAAAACACGTAATTTTCAAGGGAAATTCATTTTTTATTTATTCAAAATATTGGCCATTGGCTTCTACACATTTCGCCCATCTTTCAGGTAAATTATGAATACCATGCCAGAAAAACTGCTTGTCTTTTGCGGCAACCCATTCGTCGAACCATTTTCCAATTTCCTCGAAATTGCTGAAGTGCTGCTCTGTAAGCACGTGCCCCATTGATGCGAAGAGGTGATAGTCAGATGGCGCCAGGTCGGGAGAGTACAGCGGGTGCGGAAGGATGTCCCATCCAAGCGATTTCAAGGTGTCTTTCACTGATTTTGCTATGTGAGACGGCGCATTGTCGTGTAACAAAATCACTTTGCCATGTCTTCTGGCCCATTCCGGTCGTCTTTCGATCAATGCATGATTTTAATTAATCATTTGTTGGCGATAGTGTTGTGCATTAACGGTTTCGCCGGGCTTCAAGCGTTCATATACCGCTCTGGTCCCACCAGACACAAAGCATGGTCTTCTTGCCGAAGCGATTTGGCCTTGGCGTTGCAGGACCGGCTTCGCCAGGTGACAGCTACGATTTTCTTCGCTTCGGGTTTTCAATATAAATTCATTTTTCGTCACCCGTCACAATTCGGTGCTGAAATGATTTTCTTTCGTGGTGTTGAAGCAGCATTTCACAAGTGACTTTAGGATTTTCCATTTGCCGTTCATTCAAATCGTGTGGGACCCATTTACCGAGTTTATTGATCTTCCCCATTGTTCGTAAACGTCTGCTGATTGTTTCTTGTGACACATTTAATGCTTTTGCCAATTGCTGTTGTGTTTGAGCTGGGTCATCATCCAGTAACGCCTGCAATTTCTCGTCTTCGTACTTTTTTGGTCTACTTTCACATTTAAATCACCATGTTTAAATTGTCGAAACCATGTCCCACATGTTCTAATCATATGTTTCTACCAGCAAACGATGACTTTCCGCAGCATTTTTCTTTTGATTAAATAAGAAAAGCAATGTGTGCCGCAAATGTTTTTTTTTCAGGCACAAAAGTCGACATGATCACTGAACGATACAATACAGACGCTAATGTTTGGCGGACTCAATTTGTGTATGTTGGTTAGGTTAATGTCAGACGAACAAACTGACGTATCTATCAAATTCATACCCTGCGTACTGTTCGCTGGTGCCATCTCTTAGTGAAACCGGCAAAAACTTATGCATACACCTGGTATACATTACATAATAAAAAAGTTCTTATCACAATTCTGTTAATCAACTTTTTTAGGTTGCTCTATGCAGTTACTTGCAGCACCTTAACTATTTAAATTATTTTTTCTTTTGTGTTTTTTGCTGTTTCTTTTATGCTAAGTGCGCGATGTCGCGAAGAAATAGAAACACTGGTACATATGTGGCTTCCTTTAATGTTTACTTATCCTATTTTTGTACCATTTATTGTCTTTTTATTTTATTTGATATATTTATTGTTTTTATGCCCATCTATTATTGAAATACACATTATTTCTATTACGTTGTTATTTTTCATCATTATTGGTATAGTTTTTAAAAGCCCTTTATGGATATTTAATTTAAATAATAAATTCAATTAGGTATAAATTACTAGCTGTGCCCGCGGTCCGAGCGTGTTGATTACAGAATTATTGTTTAGGTTTTTTGCAGGAGGCTGGCCGCAAATTTTTGTCCGACTTGATTCACTGTTATCGTCACTACTTATTCCCTATGTTATTTAACGTAATAAAATATATACTAAAACCTGGCCAGAAAACATATGTATGAATTAAAAAAAAACCACGTAATTCCTATAAGTGGTATATATATATACATATATATATATATATATATATATATATATATATATATATATATATATATATATATATATATATATATATATATACGAGAATGGATTGAAAAGTTCGCGGCCTCACTAAAAAATAATTATATTATTATTATTATAATATCCTCAATAAGTTCATACTTTCTTTGGTTGTCACAGTGTAAAATTTGTTGTTGTCGAATTTGTGGTTTTTAGGTTAGAACGAGTTTAGTGAGACCAAGTGCAACGTTTTTGGAAAAATGGAAAAAAAATTGAACAACGTGAAGTCATCAAGTACCTGTTTAAAAAAATATTAACATTAAAGGAGATCCATGATCTTCTGAAAACAACACTAGGGGAATCTGCTCTGTCATATACCATTATGAAAAAATGGGTTGCAGAATTTAAATGTGGATGAGAGAGCATCGATGATGACCCTCGCTCCGGCCAGCCCACGACGTCTACGACTGAAGAAAACATCGGCAAAGTGTGTGATCTTATATTGAAAGACTTTAGATTAACTATCAGGGAGATTGCAGACACTACAGGCATCTCGTATGAACGAATACAAAACATTATTGCCAACGAACTCGGATTTTCTAAGGTTTCCGCTAGATGGGTCCCCAGATTGCTTTCAGTTGAACAAAAACGAATTCGACTCCCGATTTCTCGCGACTGTTTGGAGAGGTTTGAGGCTGGTCCGCAAGATTTTCTTAACAGGTTTGTGACAATGGGCGAAATCTGGATTTACCACTATACTCCAGAGTCAAAACAACAATCCAAGCAGTGGAAAAAATCTGGTGAACCGACCCCAAAGAAAGCGAAGGCAATTCTGTCGGCTGGAAAAGTGATGGCGTCAGTTTTTTGGGATGATAAATGTATTATTATGGTGGACTACCTTCCGAAAGGCGAAACAATAAACTCGACTTACTGTTTTACCCTTTTGCGTCGTTTACGTTAAGAACAACGCTCGCGTTCACAGGTCTGTTGAGTCCATGACTCAAATTCGTGATTGTGGTTTCGAATTGCTGCCCCACCCGGCTTATTCTCCTGATTTGGCATCTTCGGGCTTTCATCTGTTTCCAAACCTAAAAAAAACCTCGATGGCCACAAATGAAGAAGTCGAAGCTGCAGTTAACTAGTATTTTGAAGACCTTGAGGAATCTTTTTTTCAAACAGGTGTGGAAGCTTTGGAAAGCAGGTGGAAGAAGTGTATAGAGTTAGGTGGAGATTACGTGAAAAAATAAAGATATTTTTGTACGTATTTTATTTTGTTTTCTTGACTAGGCCGCGAACTCCATCCAATCCATCCTCGTATATATATATATATATATATATATATATATATATATATATGTATGTATATATATATATATATATATATATATATATATATATATGTATGTATATATATATATATATATATATATATATATATATATATATATATATATATATATATATATATATATAAAAGATATAGAAGTCTCATAAGCAAAATGGAAAAATAAAAACAAAAGTAAAAAATTCTATTTAATCCGTCCGTAATGGTTTGTATACAATTGATATCACAGCCCCACAAAAAAAAAAGTGGGGTATACTTTTGATGTGATATATCAGATCCGTAGTATTTTTGTCGGCTGATCACGAATCTGACGTCAGAATATCGCCATCATATCTCAATTTTTTTTCTAACCTCAAAAAATAGGTAAAAATTAGTAAAAATTAAGAAAAATATACTCCTAAAAAATTGATTCAAGCTTTTTCATGAATCCAAAGATGTATTAATATGTATTCGGACACGCTAAGCTAATATTCATCGGTTGGATTGAGCCATACAGTTCTGTTTTCTTTCTAACCTCAATAAATCAGACAGATATAGTGCTTCTCGAATGCAAAAACGAATTCAAATTAAAATTCAACCGATCCTTACCAAATTTGGTACACGGAGATTTTTTGGGTCGCTGATCACGAATCTGAGGTTGGATTTGCAAAATTCAAGATGGCAGATGTTTTCGCGCCATTTTGAACGCCGAGAAAATTCATCGGTCGATTTTTATTCTTCTACCTGCATCCAGGGCACCTCCACGTGGTGACGGTGGGCAACGGTGTTACTCCGCTAGCCGGCAGAGTCCCTGGATAACGGCTTAGATGCCGTCATGGCAGGTAGAAGAAAGAGAATTACGATGCAGGGACTCGGAAACCCAGTATCGGCGGTTGGTCAGGGTGGGAAAGCGGGCCCGCAGCCGTCGTCATCCAGCGACCGTAGCTCTTCATGTGTGGGTGACTTGGCTCATGTAGAGTATAATGCTACAAGAAAACGGTCTCACGGTACAAGGACTTTTCATAAGTGCGATAAAAACAGTGATTCATTTTGTTATATTTGCTGTCAACACGTATTGAGTAAAATGGGGTCACCGATAACGGATAAGATTAAAACCTTATATAAGGATTGTTTTAACATTGAAATACAGCACCAGGATACAGATTGGGTTCCCCACATCATTTGCAGTTCTTGCAAAATAATGTTGTACATCAATAAGAAGGCGATTAAATATTCCAGACCAGCAATATGGAATAGACCATACAGTGAAAATGATTGCTACTTTTGTATGAATGTTGTATCTAGGCATAACCGAAAAAATAAAAGCACTATTACTTATAACGATGTTTCGACAGTAACAAGACCAACTAAACTAATTCCGCCTCCTGAACCACTTGATGCTGATGTTATGGAAACAAATGATTTCACCTTATCAGTTCATGCCGAAAACATTGAGACTGTCGAAAAAGATTCAAACACTGTTACTAATGAATGTTCTAGTGACAACCTATCATATACTAGTGACACAGATAAAGAATTTTTACCATACAACCGTAAACCAGAACCAATACTCGTA
Source organism: Pachyrhynchus sulphureomaculatus (assembly GCA_019049505.1). NCBI lineage: Eukaryota > Metazoa > Arthropoda > Insecta > Coleoptera > Curculionidae > Pachyrhynchus > Pachyrhynchus sulphureomaculatus. Next base: position 188,344,101 of record CM032446.1, read on the forward strand.
TCACAGTCAGAACTTAGTGATCTAGTCAGAGATTTAGGCTTATCCAAAGTTGGTTTAGAGCATCTTGCTTCCTTTTTAAAGAAAATACATTTACTTAAGCCAAAAGCTACGATTTCTTATTATAGAAACAGAGATGAAGAATTTCGAAAATATTTCACAATGGACGAGGAATTGTCACTTTCATATTGTACCGATGTAAAAGGTCTAATGGATGAATTTCAAAATAACTCATACGATCCTGAAGAATGGAGACTATTCATTGATTCTTCTAAACGGAGCATTAAGGCAGTTTTGCTGCATAATACCAACGTTTACGCTCCCATTCCGATTGCTCATTCCACAGTTATGGAAGAGCAATATGAAAAAATGAAGCAGCTTTTGATAAAAATAAAATATGCTGATGATAACTGGAAAATTTGTGGAGATCTGAAAATTGTAACAATATTGCTTGGCCAACAGTCAGGGTTTACACTTTATCCCTGTTATAAATGTCTGTGGAATAGCAGAGACAGGGAACGTCATTATAAGAAAAAAATTTGGCCAATAAGAGAATCGTTCACTCCTGGTGAAAATAATGTATTGTTTCCACCATTGGTAGATCCAGGAAAAGTTCTTATTCCCCTGCTTCACATTAAGCTTGGACTTATGAAGCAATTCACGAGAGAATTAGATATAAACGGCCCATGTTTCAAATATTTGCATAAAAAATTTCCGAAATTTTCTGAAGCTAAAATTAAGGCAGGCGTATTTGACGGGCCACAAATAAGAAAATTGTTTCAAGATTCATTATTTGTTACTAAAATGAATAAAGTTGAAAAAGCTGCTTGGCTTAGTTTTAAAGAAGTCGCAACAAACTTTTTGGGAAATAATAAAAGTCCTAAGTACAAAGAAATAGTCGAGAAAATGGTAAAAAATTTTCAAACATTAGGTTGCTTAATGAATCTAAAATTACATTTCCTGGACTCCCACATCGATGATTTCCCAGATAATCTTGGTGACTACAGTGAGGAGCAAGGGGAACGTTTTCACCAAGATCTGAAAATCATAGAAAATCGGTATCAAGGACGATGGGATGACCATATGCTAGCGGACTATTGCTGGTCGCTAAAAAGAGAAACAAGTCCTCAAAAGCGTTTGGGCAGAAAGCCTTTGAATAGGTCATTCGCGGAAAAAAGAACAAGATACAGCCAAAAAAAGGAAAGTTAGGCGCGGGTCTAACCTTCGCAATTCTAGGGCTTAAGGGTCTACTATTTGAGAGTATATGGTTTAAAAGTCCTGGTTTTGAGTTTATTGGATCTCATTTTTAAAGTTACAGGGTTATTAGGTCTATTTTTTGAGGTTACAGGGTGTGGGAGTCTAAGGTTTCAGGGTTTAGGGTTTAAGAGTATCAGGTTTGAGGATTCCCCAACTGTACACCAAATTTGGTAGGAATCGGTTGGTTTTCAAAAATTTTGTCCGCCATCTTGGATCCGCCATTTTGAATTTTGCAAATCCGACCTCAGACTCATGATCAGCAACCCAAAAAACCCCCGTGTACCAAATTTGGTAAGAATCGGTTGAATTTTAATTTGAATTCGTTTTTGCATTCGAGAAGCACTATATCTGTCTGATTTATTGAGGTTAGAAAGAAAACAGAACTGTATGGCTTAATCCAACCGATGAATATTAGCTTAGCGTGTCCGAATACATATTAATACATCTTTGGATTCATGAAAAAGCTTGAATCAATTTTTTAGGAGTATATTTTTCTTAATTTTTACTACTAGATTCGTGATCAGCGGGCAAAAATACTACGGATCTGATATATCGCATCAAAAGTATACCCCACTTTTTTTTTTGTGGGGCTGTGTATTTTGTCTCTGCAGAAGGCATTCACTCGAGTCGGTGGTCCTTCTGATCTAGGTTCTGTTGTCTTCATTAGGTTTTTTTTGTAGATTTTGTTGTTGTGTGTGTGTTGTGGGTGTATCTGTTTTGTTTTAGGGCTATGATTATATTTTTTTGTACTAAAAGAAGTGGTATTGGGAAGGTTCTAAGATTGTCAAGATTTTTTTTAAAAGAGCCTCAACCTATTTATCGATTTTTTTTGAGGCGTTGAGGAGAGTTTCTTTTTCGAGAAAAGCTTCATCCCACCGTCTTCGATTTGTTGTTGATTTGTTGTGTTGTTAAGCTTCCCGACTACTAATTTCTCTTTACCGCATTGAGAAGTCTTTAAAGTTCCACTGTAAGAAAGTTTTTTGTCCCAAAAATCAACTGTTTTTTCCTACTTCACTAGTTTATATTGGCATAATGTTAAATGTTAAAGAAAAAAATCGGTTATTCCTAAAATTGCAAGTTAAAATAGGGTTATTTAAGAAATTTGAAAGTGTATAATTTGATTTAATTTGTTTCTTATCGAATTTGTTGCTGAACATCTAGCTGGTAACCCCATGTAAATCTTACTTACCTGTCTTCGATACCAAAAATGTGTCCTATAACCCTCCATAAATGTATAAAAGCTTTCCATTCTTCTTGTGTAGCATTGTACACTCCTAAAATTTCACTTCTTATTAATTGAAACCCCATGAATCCAAACTGAGTCAAAACCATATCTTTTTGAGATATTCTGCCAAGACCAGCTTCACATCCTTTTTTACTAGCCGAATTGTGCATATTTTTTACTTGGGCCGTTGATCTCCATAATCTAAAAAAATATTATCTGTTTTTTTAAGGAGTTTTTTAAACAGAATATAAAATTGTTTTTTTTTAAATTTAATTAAAAACCTATTTTAATTGTAGTAAATTTCGAAAGCTTGCCAGCTATAAAAGAGTATTTTTAATATTAACTTACTATAGGCCACACGATCTTTTTTTTCTTTAAAAAAAGAAAAGGAAGAAAGAGAATAAATACCAAAGGCGGAGCTACTTCTATAGGGGATTTGTCAATCGACAAACAGGGGGACGTCAAACGAAAATTGGAAGCAAAACCACTAGAAGAAAAAAAGACCCTCTGGCACTGGAACACTACACGTTTAACATAGGTCCCTCTCGACATAGTACACTAAAAATCGAAGATAGGGAGGAGCAGCTTTTTCATGAAAAGAACCTCTACCTAAAATGGAACTTCAAAATATTCAAATTAACAATCGATGACAGCGAGATATTTCAAGAAAGCAAACCATTAAAAAAGTCACGTTTTTGAGGGGCGTATTTTGCACCCCCGTAGGGGCGGATGTCCATATCGTCTATATATATATATATATATATATATATATATATATATATATATATATATATATATATATATATACGAGGCTGGTTTGAAAAGTCCGTGCAAAAATAAAAACTACTTATGTGTTTGGGGTAAACCTTTTTTATTTTTCGACATAGTCTCCTTTTAGGCTTATACACTTCGTCCAACGATGTTCTAGTTTGTTGATCCCTTCCGAATAATAGGATTTGTCCAAGTCTGCAAAATATCCATTAGTGTCTGCAATCACCTTCTCGTTTGAATAAAATCTTTGTCCCGCCAGCCATTTCTTTAAATTGGGGAACAAATAGTAGTCCGAGGGAGCCAAGTCTGGAGAATAGGGGGGATGTGAAACGAGTTGGAATCCTATTTCCATTAATTTTGCGACCACAACTGCTGAGGCGTGTGCTGGTGCGTTGTCGTGATGGAAAAGGACTTTCTTGTGGGCCAATCGCGGGCGTTTTTCTTGCAGCTCGGTTTTCAAACGGTCCAATAACGATGAATAATATTCACCTGTAATAGTTTTACCCTTTTCCAGATAGTCGATGAGGATTATCCCTTGCGAATCCCAAAAGACAGTCGCCATAACCTTTCCGGCCGAAGGAACGGTCTTCGCCTTTTTTGGTGCAGATTCCCCCTTGGTAACCCATTGTTTAGATTGTTGTTTTGTCTCAGGAATATAGTAATGTATCCATGTTTCATCCACAGTGACGAAACGACGCTTAAAGTCCTCCGGATTCTTCTGGAACAGCTGCAAACCATCCTTGCAACACTTCACACGATTCCGTTTTTGGTCAAGCGTGAGCAATTGCGGCACCCATCTTGCGGATAGCTTTCTCATGTCCAAATATTTATGCAAAATATTATGTACCCGTTCAGTCGAGATGCCCACAGCACTAGCAATCTCACGCACCTTAACTCTTCTATCATCCATCACCATATCATGGATTTGATCAATGATTTCTGGAGTCGTAATCTCCACAGGACGTCCAGAACGTTCAGCGTCACTTGTGCCCATATGGCCAGTCCGAAAATTTTGAAACCACTTATAAACTGTTCTAATCGAAGGTGCAGAGTCACCATAATGTTTATCAAGCTTCTCTTTAGTCTCCTGGGGCATTTTGCCTTTCATAAAGTAATGTTTAATCACCACACGAAATTCTTTTTCGTCCATTTCTCGAAAATCACTCGACTTCCTTGATTTACACGAATGCCAAACACAAAGAAATAGACCAATATGGCTGAAACTTGGTGTTCGTTCATTCAAGAGATGCTACTAACTAAACATGACTTCGATACGCGCCGGTGGTGCCATCTCTCGGACTTTGCACGGACTGTATATATATATATATATATATATATATATATATATATATATATATATATATATATATATATATATATGTGTATATATATATATATATATATATATATGTATACAGATATATATATATATATATATATATATGTATATATATATATATATATATGTATACAGATATATGTGTATATATATATATATATATATATATATATATATATATATATATATATATATATATATATATATATATATATATATATATATATATATATATATATATATATATATATATATATATATATATATATATATATATATATATATATATATATATATATATATATATATATATATATATATATATATATATATATATATATATATATATGTATATATATATATATATATATATATATATATATATATATATATATATATATATATATATGTATATATATATATATATATATATATATATATATATATATATATATATATATATATATTTACTTATTTTCGAGGTACTTAAAAATATGGAATTTGTAAATAGAAATTAAATTTAAACTAAGTTATGTAAAATTTTAAAACAGTGTTTTTCCTTTTATTTTTATATAATTATACGTGTTATGTTTGTAAACCAGTGTGTTTGTTGTAATTTAAAGCAAGACTGTCATGTATTTTTAATTTTATTTCTAGACATGGCAAACTGTTTTTTGAAAATGCCCAAAACCAGGGGCGAAACGTCAAAATAATATATAAAAAAAAATTGAAAAGAACTCCAAGATTTTCATTTGATGAACCATAATCCAAGATACATCAAAAAGTTTTATTTACATAAAGGTTCAAGAAATCAAATCTATATATATATATATATATATATATATATATATATATATATATATATATATATATATATATATATATATATACGAGGGTCGGCCAAAAAGTAAAGAACGATTGGGTATATCTCCACAAAAACAAATATATATCACAAAACTTTATTTACAACAATACTAAACTTAACACTACTCTTCTATATAATCGTAATTGTTATTTAGGCACTTATCATAATGAGACATAAGTTTTTCAATGCCTCAGTGACTGAAGCCCTGAAGTTACTGCTTCTTTAAGCATTTCATCACTTGCCCGTGTTCCCCCGAAAATCGCCTGCATTTTTGGGAAAAGGTGAAATATCACTACGAGCCAAGTCGAAACTGTAAGGAGGATGGTCAAAAACGTTCCTCTTGAAACGTTGCAATTTTTGTTGTGTTGCTGCAGCTGCACAAGGCCGAGCGTTGTCATGAATGAACACAATCCCCGCAGATAATATTCCACGTCTCCTGTTTTGTATAGCGCGCCGAAGTCGTCCAAGAGTGTCACAGTAGGCTGCTGAAGTTATCGTCTCCCCTCTTGCCATGAATTCTACTAAGAGTAAGCTCTTGCGATCCCAAAAGACAGTTGCCATCATTTTCCTCATATTTAAGTTTTGCTCTGGTTCTCTGTTTTTTGGAGGATAATTCGTATGATGCCACTCCATGGACTGGCACTTGGATTTAAGTGGTTCATACGAAATCCAAAGCTCCTCTCATTCGTTTTGTCTTGTGGGCTTCTGTTAACTCTTTGGGGACCTAGCGCGTATACATTTCTTTGTAGCCTAGATGAACTCTGACAACTTAATGTAGGAGGGATCACGAATTTCCGGGAAAGTTTCCTGTAATGGGTCCAAGGTAAAGCGCTTGTTCTACTGAATTTGTTCTTCAACTTTGTTTCTCAAGTCGTTCATGACGAATGATGGCCGGCCGCTGCGACCTTCATCGTGTGCGTTTGTTCTTCTTTCGTTTTTTAACAGAAGATTCATTCATTGCATTTTCACCATACATGTTTGATTTGCCTATAAATTTATATAGGCTGAACATTTTGCGCATTCAAAAACCAAATAATGCTGCGAATTTCACACTTCGCGGCCTCTATTTAGAAAATATGCCCTTGGTACGAATGTAACCGTATAACAAGACCCAGCTTAGACTGAGGCTGGAAAGGGAGCTAACCGACAAACATGCTATTATCATGGTGTGATATCTGCGCGCGGTGTAGGACGCAATCGCTCTTTACTTTCTGGACGACCCTCGTATATACTATTCGAGTATAATATGTAACAATATAATGATTTACACAATACAATGTTGTCTACCAAATACTCTTCCCGTAGATTCTCTTTTATAAATAGTTTATTCATGTTAGTTCTTCTTGAAAACCCACATTCCATGATTTACATAGTCGTCCTCAGTCTATCTGAGGACTACATAATATAATAAAAAAGTATATAAGTGTCCTTATTGGAGGTTTTCAATCAGATACATAGGTGATCTAATCACGTTAGACTTTTCTACGTCCTTTATTGATCATATCTTATGAGGACTATCTTTTAAGTTTTTACAAAAACAATAAAAAAAAAAAAATTTTTTTTGGTACAAATCGTTTTATTGTTCCTCAAAATATTTTCCTTTAAGATTTATATGCGTTTGCATGCGTTCGAACCAATTCTCGAAACATTTTTTCCACTTTGAAGTTGATACTTCAAAAACATGGTTTTGGAAGGATTCGTCAGCTTCTTGAGGTGATGAAAATCGCGCATTTTTTTCTGACATTCGGGAACAAAAAGAAGTCGTTAGGCGATAAATCAGGTGAATACGGCCAATGAGACATTAATTCGATGTTTTTCTCCGTTAAATAATTAATTGTTTGACGTGATGTTTCAGAGCTGGCATTGTCTTGATGAATAATGATGCGACGTTTTTGGTTGTTTTTTTTTTGATTTCATCGATGCCTTCTGGCAAACAAACTGTTGTATACCATTCAGCATTAGTTGTTCTTCAATCTTCTAAAGCAATGGTTGCAATATGTTCGGTATAACCAAAGAAACAAGCCATCATATTCTTGGAAATGCTTCGCAAACGAACCACTTTTGTTGGATTCGGCTCATCTTGGAACACCTATACAGTTGAGTGTTGCTTAGTTTCCTGCTCGTAAGAATATATCTAAGTTTCACCTCCTGTTAGATGTCATATACGGATTTTGCATGTCCTCGGTGGAATTTTTTGAGCATTTCCTTACACTAATTGACACAAGGAACAACGCAATTGAACACTTTGGAAAATCTCGAGCGGTTGCTCTTGACATATCCAAGGCATTCGACCGTGTTTGGCACGATGTACTGTTGGCTAAGTTACGCTCTTATGGTATGTCTGAAAGGTTCTGTTTGTGGCTCTCATGGTTCCTCAGAGAGCGTTCTTTACGAGTGGCGGTCGACGGATTTCTTTCTAATACCCTCACTATCAACGCCGGTGTGCCCCAGGGCTCCATACTGTCTCCTACTCTTTTTCTCATTTACATTAACGATCTGCTGGAAAAGACCGGGACTCCAATCTACAGCTCTGCAGATGACAGTACGCTTGTCTCTTCATTCGCCTTGAACGCTCGGACATCGGCTGCTCAGGCGAATATCCGCAGACATCAGGAGGTCGTTCAACTTAACAAAGACCTGGAAGAAATTCTATCTTGGGATAATAGTAACCAGGTGGAATTTAACGCTACAAAAACCCAGGCGGCAGTTTTTTCTAAAAAAGTTAACGTTGCTGAACCCGACATAGTTATGTCGGGGCACTCCATTCTCCTAGCATCGTCGCTCAATTTGTTGGGCGTTAGTTTGGGAGCAAATATGTCTTGGCATGAATATGTTGCAGGCATAGCAAGGAGAGCTTCTCAAAGTTGGGAATATTATTTCGAACCAGAAAGCTTTACATCCAACAACAACCGTTAATTCTTTACAAAGCTCAAATTCGACCAACTATGGAATACTGCTCCTACGTTTGGGGCTCCGCACCCAAACGTACACTGCATTTGTTGGATTCTCTTTAGAGAAGAGCAGTCCGTCTGATTGGAGACCCGGAATTGACCGGCGCCCTTGATTCGCTGGAACATCGAAGAACGGTTGACGACTTGAGTTTGTTCTTCAAGTATTTTCATGAAAAGTGTTCGAAGGATGTAGCCCGCTTAATTCTTCCCAAAGCGGTGCATGTTAGAAATACACGTCGCGCTGGTGCTTCACATCCGTATGAGGTTCAGCTTGTTACTCCACGTACAACGCTTTTCAAGCAGTCTTTTATATGGAGAACGTCATCTCTTTGGAATAATTTGCCCAGCGCTGTGTTTCCCACCGAGTATAATTTACAGAGATTCAAGAACAACGTGAATCGCTTTTTCCGCACACATGCCGCTCCTAGAGCGCTTTAGGGACTTCCCTGCAGCACGTGTGCTAGACCCATAAAAAAAAACAAGCCTATTTTTGAGTTTCCGTAAAATTATGCGAAATCCATTGGGACCAGATCTTTTTCACAGCTAAATATTCATGCAAAATCGAAGGTCTTCGATATACCTAAGGATGCCTTTATTTCACGGTAAGACGCATGTCGATCCTTTTCAATCATGTTGCACATAACATCGATCTTTTTTAGAACAACAACCGGTTTTGGTCGACCTTCACGAAATTCATCGCTGACGGAAGCACGACCATGACGAAATTTTGCAAACCAATTGTAAACAGTCTTTTCTGATGATGATTTATTATTGAAAGTTAAACGAAGCAATTCGAGGCATTGTTGTTGAGTTAGGATGAAAACCTTCACGTGAAATTTCCATTTGCTCACAAAACCATTTTTTTTTAAACGCGCACTGTAAACATATTACTCGGCCAATTTCTGAGTTGCCAATGTTTTAAAAATAACAAATGTCAAATTTTATAACAAAGGTAATATCACAACTCAATAGTGCCATCTAGCGGTCGTTTGTAAAAACTTAAAAGGCGTTCCTCGTATGTCCATACGTTATTGCTGGTTCCACCACCGCATTTTCAATATTTTTGTTGCTTGTCAATGTGCGCCGTCTCAGAGATTTTATTACTTGTATTACTTATACAAGTTTGGTAACGTGATTTCAGCAGTATCTTGGGATAGTACTACCGGGTCATCAGCAAAGCTAAAGATAAATAGATTATGATTTTGAAGCAGAATAGTCAGTCTACCACAGCTATTCTCCAATTTCTTTAAAACCCATTTTACATATATACTAATTTTGGGAACAAATTTCAATAATTTAATTGTATTTGTTATATCTTACTTTGATCCAGGTTTAAATTCTGTGTCATACCAAACAGTCATATGAAAAATTGTGGCCACATATCTTCTGTATGCTGTTAGTTCACTACCAGACATTTTTGTGTGTATAAGGATTTTTAATATAGAAGGTATGGAAAGTATCGATATCAAACCAAACAATTTTCCAGAAAAAATACCAAATATGTGCTTGTGGTAAAATTGTTGTCCCCTGAAAAATAAAATAAATATTTTAGGAGACTTATATATAGCGAGATAAGTCCGT
>CM032446.1:188354186-188441686 GCA_019049505.1 Pachyrhynchus sulphureomaculatus
ATATATATATATATATATATATATATATATATATATATATATACCAAGATCAAAGAACCTTACACTCAATAAAATAATATATATATATATATATATATATATATATATATATATATATATATATATATATATATATATATATATATATATATATATATGAAGTTTTCTATTAGGGATGTTCGACTTTTGACAGCTAATAGTGGCCATGTTGGTTGGCAGATGTTTGACATCCGATGTCAGTTGTGTTTAGTAAGGTTTGCCATTCAATCATGAATCGCTTCACATTAAAAGAACGCTTGGAAATTGTCCAAAGTTACTCGATTACTCCAAAATTACTCCAAAATAACTCGATGCTGCAGGAATATTTCTTCCCAGAATTTGACGAAATGGACGCAAATGATTTTTATTTCCAACAGGATGGAGCGCCGCTCCATATTTCCGGCGCAAACATGGCTTTATTGCGCGCCAAGTTCGGTGAGTCATTAATTTCTCGAAATGGCCCTACCACTTGGCCGCCGAGATCGTGCGATTTAACACCTTTGGACTATTTTCTTTGGGGCCACGTTAAATCACAAGTTTACATCAACAAATCAGCAATTCTTGATGCACTTGAAGCCAACATTCGCCGTGCCATAACCGCGTAAGGCCCGAAATGCGGACCCCATGGAAAATAAGCGGATTCGCCATTTGAGCGATATCTTGTTTAAGTCATCGTAAAATTTTTCCAGAATGAATTTTGCTTAAAAAACTATTTGTTTTATTCAATTCTAAAGTTAGGACGTTTTTAAGAAAACCCCATGGGATCTTCCCTTTCACCGGTAACAGCCAATCTCCATATGATGTATTTTGAATCAGAGGCCCTTAAAAACTCATCACTCAAACCCAAACTCTGGAAACGATATATTGATGACATCTTTACAATTTGGCCCCATGGACGAAATGAATTCGACAACTTCCTGACCTATACCACCGGATACAGTTCACTTTGGAAATAGAAGAAAAAAAAGCCTCCCTTTCCTTGATGTGCTCATAACTAGGAAAAACAACGGTCAACTTTAATATTCAGTCTACCGGAAGCTCACCCACACCAACAGATATTTAAACGCTGGCTCACACAACCATCCATCCTAAATAGCCAACACCCTCGTATGGAGATCATACCGACTCACCGACCCAGACACGAAAGAATTACATAAATCATTAGGGCCCTTTAAGCAAAACAGATATAAAGATCAGTTTATACGGAAAGCATTAGAGAGGCAGCACCATCCAGAGACAAGGACAGAAGAACGGGACCTCAACCAAAATAGAGTCCTATTATCGTATGTGAAAGGAGTTACAGATAGGATCGGAAGAGTCCTAAGAAAACATAACATAGACACAGCATACAAACCACGAAACACTTTTGTAGACATCCTGGATAATCCCAAGGACAAGAGAAAACTGAAAAACCATGGAGTTTACAGCATCCCATGCCGAGACTATCACAAATTGTATATAGGGTAAACAAATAGAAGAATCTCCACCCGGATTCAACAACATAAAATAAATATCAAAAACCAACAAAAAACTTCAGCCCTTTTTCAGCACCATCATGATACTGGTCACAATATCTATTTTCAGAGTTTTAAACAGATAGCCTCGATTTCACATTATAAAACACGCATAGTCAGAGAAGCCTTGGAAATCGAAAAGAACGGACAACTACATAAGCGGCATGATGCACTTAATATCTCCACTGCGTGGAAGGATCTACTAGCTAAACCAAGGAGTAACTAAAATATCGAGAATGTTACAGTCAGCATAGCGCCTGATCCCGTAATTACCACCGATACAGGCATCCGGCTGGCAAACACCGATGCCCGCACGAACACTCCCGATCCCCCCACCTACAATCTGCGTAGACGCCGACCTATAAAAGCCGGCAACCGCACTTCGGTTTCTCAGTTAGCTTCGAGTGGCAGCAGTAAGATCATAGTATCGAGTAGCAGTAGCAGCAAGAGTACTTGAAAATGCCAAATGAGATTGTGAAAATTAGACGAAAGGATTGAAACCCGGAATTTTAATGTATTTTATATATATATATATATATATATATATATATATATATATATATATATATATATATATATATATATATATATATATATATATATATATATATATATTTATTTATTTATTTATTTTATAATCATAGATTCACGTTATTAATCGATACTTACGTCTTTTTGTTACTAAAAATAGGTCTCACAAAACCGCTTTTATTCCTTTCTTCTTTTTATAAGTCTTGCACGCAGATTGGGCCAAACAGTCCTTAACCAGACAGTGACGTAATTTTTCTTACCGATAATGATTCTCCACTTATCTTACCAGCGACAATATTGTGTCTAGTTTTAAATCGGTGAATCCAACTTGGTGTACGTGTGAAATCCGGTACATTAAACTGCGAGGCAAAGAAATCGGCTTTTCCTGATGAGGTAGGGCCATTTACGGAAATTCCTCTATTTCATTGTATTTTTAACCACTGTAACAATGCTTGTTCCACTTGTTCCTGAGTAGATTTCGTTTAAAGTTCAAAATATTACTATTAAATAAGTCTTCAATCTTACTTTTGCTTTTCTTTGCACTCTTTTCTTCAATAGAGAATTACGTTCGACATTTAGGCGTTCTCATCTTTATGCACGTAAATCATCAGTATTATCACACGTATCACGTGACGATTGCATAATAAAGAATGATCGAGCCGCGAGTGATCAACAAATCCACGGAGCCTTCCTCGCGCGGGAGAGAGGCCAGGTACGGCTCATAGACCAAGAGCTACCATGGAACGCCAAATGCTGAGAATAAGTTTAAGGGAAGAAGAAACGAATGGATCCGAGCAAGAACAAAAATAAAAGAAGATGTGGCAGAAGCAATCGCGGACCGTAAATGGAATTTCGCAGGTCATGTAGCGAGATATAAAGATTAAAGATGGCCGAAAATACTTTTTCAATGGAGGCCGTACCTCGGCGAACTATCAAGGGAAAGACCTTCGATGGGCTGGACCGATGATTTCAGGAAGATCTCGGGATTAATGTGGCAGAGAACTGTTTAAAACCCACGAGTTTGGCAACAAATGAAGGAGGTCCAAGAATGGAATGAAACGGAAGGCTGGTGATGATGATGATGAATGTTATTTACTTTCTTTCCTATTAGCTACCATAAAATTATGCACTTCATTAGAGAGGACTTTTAATGATATTTAGAAAGCCAGTGAAGTTTTAGCATTTTAAAAGATAACAATACATATTTGACCAATTTGTTGGCATGCTATTCAGTCAGCCAGTTTTCAGGTTAGATATGTGATCACGTTTTATTTTAAACGTTGATTCCTTGGACCATTGAAGAACGGTTAGTGACTTGAGTCTTTTGATTGATTCCTCCAAGAGCGGAGCATGCTAGGAATACACGGTGTGCTAATACATCACATTCGTATGAGGTTCAGCATGTCACTCCTCGTCCAACCTTTTCAGCTACAAGAATATCATCCCTTTGGAATGATTTGCCCAGGACTGTGCTTTCAACCGCGTACCATTTACAACAATTTAAGGTCAACGTGAATCGCGTTTCCGCAATCACTTCGTTCCTGTAACGCTTTAGCGATTTCCCTACAGCACGAGCAAATTATAATTAATTTTCACTTACTTGTGTTAACGTCGATTATATTCATAATTATATCGATTAATTTTAAACAACTATGTTTTCACTAGTTTGTTTTAAATTGCTATTTAGAAGGATTTAAGTACTCATTTTAATTTACTGAAAAATTACAACGAAAATTTGCTTAAAGAAAGATATATGTGTTGGACAATAATGTCTTTAAAGTAAACTAAATACTTTAATAAGATTAAGAGATAAATTCTGTTATGAAATTAGCACAACTATTAAGTCTAAAATAAAAATAACGGACGATAACAAACTCTTATTGATTTACAGTTGCTATATAATTGTTTTACTAATATTTTCTGACGTTTGCATAAAATCCATGATATTACAGACATTTTTTTTCATTAAAAATTATTATCAACTGTAAAAGTTATTACTACACTGCTGAGCAAGAAAATCGACTCAAACGATTTCGCTTCATTACAGCACCGATCCTTGAATTTAATTTTCAAACAGTGGTATTATTTTTGATATCATTAGAATGCTGATTTTCTACTCTTTCCAATAATACAAAAAACATTTGGATTTTCAAAAAGTTTTACTAATTAAAACGGTTTTACTCAACAGAACCATTTTTGCTCGCTCAGCAATGTACTTGTTGCGCGCTATTCATCCCTATAAAAACACATGTAACTGCATTTTCCTATCATTCCTTTATCGGAACTTGAACCGTCAACGTCTCTGCTATACCTGCTCACTAATTATGTCAACGGAAAATGGATACCACCCCGGCCCAAGTCATTGCCTTATTACAAGAAGAGCATAGCCAACGTATAGTCGTTGCGCAACTGCACCTGAACCAGTCAGCTGTCTCCAGAGTTTACAGACGTTACCAAGAGACTGACGCCTTTACACGGAGACAAGGATCAGGAAGAAGAAGGTGCACCTCGGGGCGAGACGGCCGCTGCATTGCCAACATAACAATAGGAAATCGTCACTTGACCGGTGTTGAGGACCAGTAGAACCTCCGATAAGTTCGTGGTCGGGCTGTCAGTCAGAAGAAGACTTAAAGAAGCCACCTAACTTCGCAGAGACCAGCTAACGGACCCAAATTGACAGCAGCCCATCGACAAGCGCGACTCAGATTTGCCCGAGAACATGTCGCCTGGACGTTAGAGCAATGGCGCTCCGTTTTATTCTCCGACGAGTCCCGAATGTGCCTACATGGCAATGACGGAAGAAGACGAGAGGAGACGTCTATAGGAGGCCTGGGGAGCACTCTGCGCAGTATTACTGAAACGGTCGCCTACGGAGGAGGTTCTGTCATGGTGTGAGGAGGCATCTCACTGGATGCGAAAATCGATTTGCTTTTCGTGACTGATGAGACTCGTAGCGGTGGATTAACTGCTTGCCGGTACATCGAGGAGATTCTGCAAGAATATGTCGTTCCTTATGCTGGACTTGTTGGCGATAGCATCGGTGCTGCAATACCTGGCGGAAGTGGGAGCATCTTTGAGGCATGCTGCCGACGAGATTTTCTGCATATTCGGGCAAAGTTCTCCAAATTTTTCGAATCTCGCGAGACAACTGAGTCAAAGTCCTCAGAGTCTTTCCTCTGAGCTTTCTCTTTACGAGGGACCATGCGAGTATTAACTGAAACGACATTGAAATCTAAAAAAATAATTATACTAAGAGAATAAAACTACCTACCAGGAAGTGAGAATAAAAAATAAAAAAGAAATTAGTTCCTTTATGCCTTAATATTAATATCAGATTGAGGATTAACTACTCTGTGAATAAATTCGGTTGTTGTTTTCAAGTATGTTGTTCCGTTTAAAATTTCGTCAAAAAAGATTGGCCCTATTACTCTATTGTTCAGTTTATCGCACGAAATCCGTGTAGATTGACGGTCCCCGTGTTTTAGTATCCCTTAGGAATAATCATTAGCCGACGAAAAGTAAACATTTGTTCTATTAAAAAATTTGGCTGTTGAAAAAACGAATGCATCCGTCCAAACATTTTTATAAAATAGTTATACATCTTGGTTGATACTTTGCATTATCTTCTGACAAGAGCCGAAACGTAATTCTTTATTTTCCTAGGTTAAATGTCGCCCTGGAAAAACTTTATATGGGTGGTAATCATGTTTCTGTACAATATCTTCAATCCTGTACAATGTTTTTCCACGATCTTTAACAAAGTCAAATCAGAGTCAAATATTTTTTTATTATTCATAAATCAGTACAGTAATAGGTTTACTTTCTAACTTAGTGTATGGCAAATACAATATATAATTACATGTATATTTATTTGTTGCTTTTAGCCTTTCGGCAAGCTTACCCAGTGTTTATTCTATTTCTCTAATCATTTCCGAACGTATCTTTAACGGTTTTTATATATTTTTCGCAACATTTAAGCGTTTATTTCCATCACAAAATGAATTACGTTAATAATCAAAGTATTGACCATCGTTAGCTATGACTTTTTCCCATCTTTCTGTCAAAGAATGGTTTCCGCACCAGAAGAATTTTTCATCTTTTGAGGCCAACCATTCATTAAGCCAAATTTTCACTTCTTCGTAAGAATGTAGGTGTTGTTCTGAAAGTTCGTGCTGCATCGATCGAAATAAGTGGTAGTCTGAAGGGGCTAAGTCCGGTGAATACGGCGGGTGGTTTAGAATGTCCCATTTGATGTTTTTCAAATAGTTTTTAACACATTTTGCGACATGGGGCCGAGCACTGTCATGTTGAAAAATGACTTTATCGTGTTTTTGGGCGTATTCTGGTCGTTTTTCCTTCAATGCTCGGTTCAACTTTATCAATTATTGTCGGTATCGGTCGCCAGAAATCGTTTCACCAGGTTTTAGCAGTTCGTAATACACAGTTCCTCTAATATCCCACCAAATACACAGTAAAGCTTTCTTTCCCTGTATATTGCGTACTGGTTGTGATGTTGAAGGCTGGCCTGGATCTACCAAGGTTTATTGGGTTGGAGCATGTTCACCATAAGCTTCAACCAACAATCGATAGCTTTCAGCGGCCGTTTTCTTCAAATGCAAGAAGGTTATTAAATTTCCTCGCAAAATATGTTTTTCTGATAGGAAATACAACATATTCAAAGCTATGAAGCACTATGTTTCAGGTCTAGTCAGTTGATTTGACTTTATTATTAGCTAATCTAGATTATAATCTCTTTTAGGCTTGATTCATACTATGAGGCCGCTCTCGATACGCTCTCGCTCCGCTCTCGGTTCGATAAAATTTTCTCATATCCACATTGCTGTTGCGATATAGATCTCGCTTCAGTTTGCCTTCATCAACATTTCAAGTTAGATCGGAGTAGCTAAGAAAAATGCATATATAATGTCATTTCACTTTTCAATTGAAGAATTATCAATTATAGTTACTCTTTTAGACGATGATTTAAAAATCATCGAAACACGGAGGAAACCGAGAAGAATATGGGTACAAGTTTAAAGGCTCGAAAAAGTGAAGGTGAAGATTATAAACTGTACCGTCATCTAATTGACGACGATGAAAAGTTTATAAAGTATTTTAGAATGGATTCTGGGACATTTGAAATGATCTTCCACAATTTTTCACTCGCCATTATTTATTAACGTGTTTTAATTTTTATTAATTTTTTATCTTACACACACTTGTTGTCTAATCGACAACTGAGCGGGGACGGGATGGAGCGGGATCGTGAACATATTCATACTACCGTGACGAACTATGACAGGTCCGATCTCGCTCCGATAAAATATTCTTTGAAATGTATCGATATTGGAGCATTGTGAGATCGAGATCTGAGCGATAGTGGTAGTGTGAATACACTCATTGTTTCTTTTGTAAACATATTTTATCGAACCGAGAGCGTGTCGAGATCGGCCTCATAGTATGAATCAAGCCTTATTCTATAGTTCACATTCATTCCTTTCTCTCTCTCTCTCTCTCTCATTCTTATGTACAACCAGTTACTCATTTTGTTGTTTACATTATTTACAATGTAATATCATGCCATAGATATTTTGTATTTAGATTATTACTATTTTTGTTTTATTTTATTATTTAGTTATTATTATTATTTTATTTATTTTTTACTATTATCATTATTGTTACTTTGATTTACTATTTATTTGCACTGTATACTGCACTTCACTATTTATTTAATTTAGATTCTGTTTAACACTTAAAAATTTATTACAACTTACAGCAGATTATGTTTAAACTAAACCAAATTTTACCTTGATGAATTGTTCAATTTATATGATTGCAGCTGACCACTTAACAATCTTATTTAGATGTTTATATTTGTATTTATATCTAATGGACCCTCGAAATAAATTGGTAATCTGTGGTATAATGGTTTATGTTTGGGATGGTCTAGTTGTCTAGTTTGTGCAATATTACATGTTAGGGTGGATATTTGTGTTTTGTATTTATAAAATTTGTTAGATATTTCTTATGGTTTGCATGTTAGTCATTTGGTGTAGTTCGTTGATTCTTATGTAACGTCCAGTTGATGTTACGCATCTTACTATTCTGTTTTATGTGCGTTGTAGTCGCTTCGTTTGTGTATCAGACTTACTGCACCATACAGGTGGGGCATATATTAGTAGATCTACTGGTCTTATTATTTCTTTATAGATCATCAATTTAATTCTTGGATTCATGTGTGAATTCGGCGATATAAGAGCATATAGATTTTGCATTGCCACGAATGCTTTTTTTAATATGTGGCTTACATATGAGTGAAATCTTAATTTTGTGTCAGTAATGGCACCCAGATACTTCAGCATATTTCTGAAGGGTATCTGAGTGTCATTTATTTTCATAGGGATATTTATCTTGTTATTTGTAAATATTCTGGTTAGTATTATACCTTCACATTTTGATTCGTTTAGGTTGATTTTCCAAAATTTCAGCCATGGGAGTAGTTTAGTTAAATGATTGCAGATGTGCGCTGTAGCTACATTCACATCATACGAATGTGCGTAAATGATGCATCATCAGCAAATAATTCTATTTTTATGTGTACATATCCAACTTTAGCAAAGTTAGAAATAGCATTTTTTCTTCATTGTTTTGACAAAAACACAATAAAAATATATATTGAAACTGAAACATCATGCCCCATTAAAAAAATAAAATAAATATTTCAAAAATGCAATTTTAGTTTTAACTCCGTAAAAAAAATCTTTAACAACGTTACAACTTCTGTATCTATAATCTATAATATCTATAATATATATAAAATGCAACGTCTCTCTGTCTGTCTGTTTGTCCGTTAGTGCGCTTATCACTGTAGAACCACTTATCCGATTTACGTACTTTTTTTTTAAAACATACATATGTTCTCTGGCCAGGTTATAGGCTATATTTTATTACGATAGGTAGCATAAGGAATGAGCAGTGACGTAAAATAGTGAATGAAGTCGGAAAAAAGTTTGCCGCTAGCGCGTTCGTTTGCAATACACAGCCTAAACCATTAAATATGGAACAATATTATGTAGCAGAGGATATCTATAATCTATAATATATATAAAATTCAATGTCTTTCTGTCTGTCTGTCTGTCTGTCTGTCCATTAGTGCGTTTATCACGCGAGGACCATTTATCCGATTTACCTGTCTCTCGTGTCAACTGGCGTAAGGAAATGCTCAAAAAATTCGTACACAACATCGTAACAGGAGACGAAACTTGGATATATTTGTACGAGTTGGGATCTAAGCAATAATCAACTGTTTGGGTGTTCCAATCCAACAAAAATGGTTCGATTGCGAAGCACTTTCAAGAAAATGATCGCTTGTTTCTTTGGTGATACCGAACATGTTCCAACCATTGCTTTAGAGGATCGAAAAAGAAGAATGCGGAATGGTATACAACAATTTGTTTGCCAGCAGTAATCGATGAAATCAGGAAAAACAACCGAAAACGTCGCATCATTCTTCATCATGACAAACAATTGATTTTGACGAAAAAAACGTCGAATTAATGTCTCATTGTCCGTATTTACATGATTTATCGCCTAATGACTTCTTTTTGTTGTGTGGAGAACGACTTTCATCACCTCAAGAAGCTGTTGAATCCAAAACCATGTTTTTGAGGTACCAACTTCGGAGTGGAAAAATGTTTCGAGAGTTGGTTCGAACGCATGCAAAAGTGTATAAATCTTAAAGGCGAATATTTTGGGAAACAATAAAATGATTTGTACCAAAAAATTTTCTCTCTTTCATTGTTTTTGTAAAAACTTAAAAGGTAACCCTCGTAGCCACCTGAAGATTGGTAAGCACAACTACAAGTTGTCGGCCTCCAGTATGTTGAAGGACATTCGGTCAGTGCCTTTTTAACAGCTGGTTTTTTTCTTTTTTACTTCATTCTCTGCTGCATTTTTTCTCGTTTAATGCATCGAGCACTATTTACTTTGCGATTATATAAAGATAGTGTTTATATACGTACCATTTAGGCTTTTTTATACTTAAAAAACAAATACTGTATTATTTTATCTCGACTATTAGCTGTTACACTTTGATTGTCTATCTGTAAGATCTTTACCTTACTCATTAATATTATTATCACGATTTGTTGTTGGTAAAACACAAGACCTCACTTTCACTAGTTTTTACTTCATGGTCTAACAACGATAGGTGATGGTATGGATTGATGCCACCGCGAAAGCAAGAATTACGGTGGGAGATGATTGGTACTGTTAAGAGAAAGCATATAAAAATGTTAAATTGCAACTAAGACAGTGATTTTCAGTATCGTAATTTACACTAACTTGTTGATGTTATGATGATTAAAAATAATACCGGCAAAGTTCTTGTTCGACTAGCACAGCAAGTGTTTCATACCTACCTGAGGTGTTCTTGATATGGTAGTAATTTGACCAGTTGAAAATTTACTAAAATCAAATTACATAAAAATGATTTTAGTGATCTGTAATCTAAAAAAAATACTAATGATCCTGTTGAAATGATGCCTTCTTTATTTTTTTTTTTTGGTTTATTTCGATGTTGTTTAGATTTTGGAAATTATTTATAAAAACCACAAGCTTAATAAGAATAACCGGTCAAGTGCAAGTTGAACTTGCACAATTAGTGTTCCGTACGTTGATTGTTTTTAAAATAAAAAATTTTGTTACGGAGGTATAAAATGATCAGTGCCTTCAAAAAACACACCCCAAATGAGTTTTCAACAAAGTTTGTTTCCAATCTTTACTGAAAACTGGTGACCTTGAAATTTTGTTTTTTTTTTCTATATCAGATAAATTATTAAAGGTAATGATAATTTTCTTTCAATGAAGAAAATGAAGAATATTCCAAGATTTTTTCAAAATTTTTTGATCAGTACTTTTCGAGATAAGGTAGGGGACAGCGATTTTTTCACGAGTTTTTAAAAGTAATACGAAGAAAAGTGTGCGCAAGTATTACATTATATATATATATATATATATATATATATATATATATATATATATATATATATATATATATATTACTCGTGTTTTCACAAGCTTTCATTTGACACCACACTTGATGACCTAGTAAAAAAAATTTTTTTTTCACTTCTGATTTCACCCCTCAAAACGAATCCCTTAAGTCAAAATTTATGTTACGGTGATATAAAATGATCAGTGACTTCACAAAACACACCCCAAATAAGTTTTCAACAAAGTTTATTTCCAATCTTTACTGAAAATTGATGACCTTGAAATTTCTGTTTTTTTTTTATATACCAGATAAATTATTACAGGTAATGCACTCGTGATAATTTTCGTTCAATCTACACCCCGTGGAGAATATTCCAGAATTTTTTCAAAATTTTTTTTGATAAGTACTTTCCGAGATAAGGCGGGTTGACAGCGATTTTTCGCGATTTTTTAAAAATAATACAAAGAAAAGTGCGCGCAAGTATTACATTATATATATATATTTTTTACTCGTGTTTTCACGAGCTTTCATTTGACACCACACTCGATTACCTAGTAAAAAAATTTTTTTTTCACTTCCGATTTCACCCCCCCAAAACTAACCCCATAAGTCAAAATTTAACATTCAAAACTACATGGCTCTGATGAGGCCATCAATTCCTATATTACTACCAAATTTCAACTTTCTATGACAAATAGTTTCGGAGAAAATCGGGTGTGACACACTGACAGACAGACGGACAGACAGACGGACAGACACCGAAGTGATCTTATAAGTGTTCCGTACGGAACACTAAAAATAAGAGCGTAAAGCACATCTAGAAACATAACGCTTTTTTATCATGTTGCGGATTCTCACTGTACTGTGTTGAACTTTACCTACGTACACGTACCAAATGCTAAAGGAGACATAACATATGTATATCGTCATGATAAAATCATACATAGGATGATATTTGTATGGTTTATAGATGCCTGGTGCTACAACACATGTTAAGGGGTGCATTGGTGAAAAAGAGTGGCTGTATGAAAACAACAAATTGCTTCAAATGAATCGCGCACTTTCCCTGCATTAATGTCTGTTTTCGAGAAAATTTAATTACAATATCTGTAAAGTTATGCAATAGTATATCTACATTAATGATAACCCCTAAATCTAACTTTTATAAGTTAATCTCTCTGAGCTTGACATAGCGGTATTAGCAATAAGAGTTGCATAAGTAATTTTCTACGACCGAATTAAAACTGTTCATATACGCCGCAACTTAATTACAAAGTATTTTTTATTTTTCAATTTTCTTGGGTTTGGAGGACAATTATAGAATGAAACTTCTCAAAATTTATCGTGATCCTTTCCTTTTATTATTGATGTTTCGGCACAGTTTGCCTTTCTCAAAATTCTTGTTTAGTTTGGCTTGGACGTGGATGTTTGGGTTAATATTTATCCTAGCCCCATTCAATGAATTACACCGTACACGTCAATTAATTGTCAGTGTCATATATTTTTATTTTAAAAATGGGACGAACACAACATGTAAACTACGTTATATTACTATAGTAGTTTACATGTTGTGTCCGTCCCAATTTTTAAAATGTGTAAAAAATATATGACACTGATAATTAATTAACATGTGGTTCGTGTAACAAAAAAATTAAAAAAAAAGTACGTTGTAATTCATTGAAATGGGCTATGATAAATATTAACCTAAACATCCTACGTCCAAGCCAAACTAAATAAGAATTTTGAGAAAGGCAAACTGTGCCGAAACTTCAATAATAAAAGGAAAGGATCACGATAAATTTTAGGAAGTTTCATTCTATAATTGACCCCCAAACCCAAGAAAATTGAAAAATAAAAATAAAAAATACATAGAGGGTCAAAGAAAAATTACAAAATCATACATACATACATATATATATATATATATATATATATATATATATATATATATATATATATATATATATATATATATATATATATATAGGCTAAAAAGTTTTTGGTCTATACTAAAAACATCGACTTTATTCATCAATATAGTCTCCTTCAAGAGCGATACAATCATCCAAGGCATTTCTAACATTTCTATACCTTTCTTGTAGAAGGATTTGTCTTTATCTTCAAAATAGGCCTCAGTTTCGGCGAAAGCAATTCGAACTTCAATTCATGCAATTTTGCCATCATAACCATTGACTTGTGACACGGTGCATTATCTTGATGAAAGAGTACTTTTTTCTTGTTCATTTAGGGCCGTTTCTTTGCGATTTCTACCTTCAAACGTACCAATAACTTTATATAATATTCGTTATTGATGGATTTTCCCTTCTCAACATAGTCGTTGAAAATTATTCTATGCGTATCCGAAAGTACAGAGGCCAAAACCTTCCCTTCTGACTGTTGTGTCTTTGGTCGCCTCGGGCGGTTTTCACCGACTGCTGTCCACTCAGCTGACTGCCGATTTGATTCCGGTGTGTAGTGGTGGATCCATGTTTCATCGATTCTCACATATCACATGAAAAAATCCTTTTTATTGCGCTTAAACAGGTCCAAACAGCGCTTAGAATCATCAACACGTTGTTGTTTTTGGTCCATTGTGAGCAAATGCGGTACCCATTTCGAACAGAGCTTTCTTATGTCCAAACGTTCATGCAAAATATGACCAACACGTTCTTTTGATATCTTTAAGGTGTTAGCTATCTCACGCAATTTCACTTTACGGTCATCCAAAACAATTTTGTGGATTTTTTTTTATGTTTTCCGTTGTAACCACCCCATTTAGGCGTCCAGAGCGTTTAGCATCATTTGTATTTGTACGACCGCGTTTATATTCAGCATACCAGTAAATGACGAGTGATGTTCCAGGGGCCCCAGTCCCCGTAACCCTTATCAAACCATTGCTTTGCTTGAAATATTTTTTCCCATCAAAAAACAGTGAACATACGAAATTCGATTTTTTCCATTGTGTTAAAAATGTCAAAAGAAGCGTCAGTGAAACCACTGTAACTTGTAAACTAATCGTCGAAATGTCATGAAATTTTGATAGGTATCCTTTGAAGGTTGGTACTTCCTACATCTATGTGTCAGACCAAAAACTTTTCAACCTACATGGTATATACTATATATATATATATATATATATATATATATATATATATACTATATATATATATATATATCTATATATATATATATATATATATATATATATATATATATATATAATATATATTTATATATATATATATATATATATATATATATATATATATATATATATATATATATATATATATATATATACAGGGGTGGGGGTTCGTTAAATGTTGTCTAGTTTCTATAGTATTTTTTCAATTTGTTGTTTAATGTAAGACAAATTTGCGTATTTGTACAATATATAAGGGGTTAGTAGGGTGAGGTAGAGGGTTAGAGGGGATGTATAATATATCTTAGTATATGTTCTATTCGTGGTTCTTGGACTGTAGGAATACGAAAATTATGTTATTTTTTCATTATTTTCAATTTTAATAGAGAAAGATGGTGAAAGAGAAGGGAGTATGTAATATTTTAACAGTATTATGCTAATTTTTTTCAGATTTGTTGAATGGAAGAATAGGCACACTTTAAGCATAATCATTATTATGATAAAACATACAAGGGACCAAAGGGATGGGGAAGGGAGTAGAAGAGTGACTCAGTATTTATCGTGTTATAAGAATTTTTCGGGGTTCGTTCAGTCTAGAAATCGAAAAAAATTTTAAAAATTTTTTTTTTTTTATTATTGTCTTGATTAACATGGGAAGATGGTGAAAAGGTGTAGGTCATTGTATCATTTCCATAGTATTATGAGAATTTTTCCTGGTTTTTAGTTGGGATATTAGATTTTTATAGTAAAATATATATGGGATGTGCTCTTGTTTTTCAATAATTCTCAATTTTTACAGAAATAGTATCGAGAAGAAATTGAAAAAATGTTTAGTTAAATATAGAATAAATTTTAGAAATATGAACGGTTCAATTGGACAAACGTACGTATGGCACAGCTGGTAAATTATTGTTTT
This sequence comes from Pachyrhynchus sulphureomaculatus, assembly GCA_019049505.1. Classification (NCBI taxonomy): domain Eukaryota; kingdom Metazoa; phylum Arthropoda; class Insecta; order Coleoptera; family Curculionidae; genus Pachyrhynchus; species Pachyrhynchus sulphureomaculatus. The sequence continues at coordinate 188,369,324 of CM032446.1, forward strand.
TACTTTCTTTGCTAACGAAAAAATTTGTATTCGCAAAATTTGCGTTTTTTTGAACTTAAAAAAGCAAACCTTTCAAAAGATTGAATCTTTGCAAAAAGTATATTACACCAAACCGTTTTTGCAACGCGCGTTTCCTAACCATAGCTTCATCAACGATGATTGACTCAGTTTGACAAAAAGCTAACATGGTTAGCGAAAACAAAAATAAAGTGTTTGGTGTAGTGGTAACGTATAAAGTAGTCTTAAATTAAAGCTAATTAAAAATCTAAAAGGACACGTTCTTCCATTTTTCTATTTAGGGGTAACTACCCTCTATTTTGAGGGTTAAAAGGATGCAAATAAATAAGTTTTTAACAGAAAATAAAAAAAATATTTATGATATGTAATTATTGAAAATAGGTCACTTTAATTATATACATATTCTCTATCCAATACCGTATGGTCAATCAAAAACCAGCCTCTAATTAATTTAATTCCTAGTATGTCACTTTGATGGTTTCTTTTGTGTTCTTCGGCAAAAAAATGGCATTTTAGATGAAAATTCCTGTCAAGGTAGGTTTAAGAATTCGTCTCAATTAATAGGAAATCTTGCCATTTTCACACTTCCGAGCCTAGGAAAAAATATAAAGAAATAATCAAAATATTAGGAATATAGCGCTGGACTTGAACGTCTCTTAAATTTTTCGCTAGGCGATAACCCCCCCCCCCCCCCCCCCCTAAAACGGGGTTGAAATTCATGTTGGTGCTATTTTAACCTAAAAAATAACTTGTAATTCTTGGGAAAAATCTTATTTATTTTCACACTTTTAACTTTTAACCCTCAAAATAGGGGATAGTTACCCCTAAAGAGAAAAACTTGAAAAATATATCCTAGATTTTTAATTAGCTTTAATTTAAGACCTTTTACCTTAAGTTTGTTTTTTTTGTCTCCAAGTTATGAAGGTTGCAAAAATGGGCTAAAATTCACACTTTTTTGTGGTTACTCTTTCTGCTTTTCTTCACGTCGTAGGGTTTTTAGATCACGAAAAATGTATGTTCCCATTTTTTTTTGTTTATCTGGTCCTGGCGATTTGTCGATCTGTTGGCACGATAACTCTGGAACGATGATAATATAATACTTGATATATAAAAGAGGGACAAAGAGGTAGGATTTCTCTTTATTCGAGAAAGTCAAATTCAGCATTTATTTTAAAACTACATGCAAGGAAAGTACTGGGTAAATAACTCTAATGTTTGCTGTTATTAATCGTTACCGACTTTTTCTTTAATAAAATTGCAATCCTTTTAATTACTATGTGATCTTATTGAAGTAAAGTAAAACAAGAGCGATTAAGATGACAAATTCGGCATTTATGAGGAAATAAGGAATATATTAAAAAATTCAAAAATTTTAAAAGGTAAGGAACCAAACCGTTAAATATTGACATGTATAATGCCCAATTCCGAATTTAACGTTACAGAAAAACTTTTTTTGCGTTGAAATAGGAAAAAACAAAGAACTTTCTGCGAACTATGGCTGTATTCTGAATTTACAAACATTAAAAGTTCAAAACTAGAAATATGAGTTCGTGATTTTAGTAGGACATAATAATGTAGCATTTAGGCTGAAAAGTTTTTGGACTGACACATTCATTTCAAAAAATCCATATTATTTTTAAGAAGTACCAACCTTCAAACGATACGTGTCAAAATTTCATGATATTTCGACGATTACTTTACAAGTTACAGTGGTTTCAGTGACGCTACTATTGATATTTTCAACACAATGAAAAAAAAATCGAATTCGATTTCACGTGTTGATTAAACACTGTTTTTTGATGAAAAAAAACACCGCTCAAGCAAAGCAATGGCTTGATAAGTGTTGCGGAGACTCTGCCCCTGGAAAATCACTCATGATTTACTGGTATGCTGAATTTAAACGTGATCGTACAGATACAAATGATGCTGAACGCTCTGGACGCCCAAATAAGGCGATTACACCGGAAAACATTAAAAAAATCCACAAAATTGTTTTGGATGATCGTAAAGTGAAATTGTGTGAGATAGCTGACACCCTAAATATATCAAGAGAACATGTTGGTCATATTTTGCATGAACATTTGGGCATTTGCGTTTGCTCACAGTGGACAAAAAACAACATGTTGATGATTTTGAGCGCTATTTGGATCTGTTTGAGCGCAATAAAAATGATTTTTTCATGCGATATGTGACAATGGATGAAACATGGATCTACCACTACACACCGGAATCGAATCGGCAGTCCGCTGAGTGGACAGCAGCCGGTGAAAGCCGTCCGAAGCGATCAAAGACAATACAGTCGACTGGGAAGATTTTGGTCGCAAATGAACAAAGTGCTCTTTCATCAAGACAATGCACCGTGTCACAACTCAATGGTTACGATGACAAAATTGCATGAAGTTCGAATTGCTTCCTCATCCATCGTATTCTCGAAATTTCGCCACCAGCTACTATTATCTATGCGCAAACCTCAAAAAAAGCTCGTGGGAAAGAAATTTGGTTCCAATGAAGAAGTTATCGCCAAAAGTGAGGCCTATTTTGAAGGCAATGACAAATCCTTCCACAAGCGTTGGACTGATTGTATCGCTCTTGAAGGAGACTATATTGATGAACAAAGTCAAATTTTGCAAAACAAATGTGTTAAGTAGTTAGACCAAAAACTTTTCAGCCTATGTGCCTTGTTATGAGGGTGTTTTTCAGTTATTTAACATGAATATGAGATCATACAAAAAAAATACATGGCGCTGTTCTAAGTATTTTCATGAAATCTTGTGCTAGTTCGCTGCGTTTTCTAGTCTTTGCAATTTTTTATTTTTCATGCCAAAGGAAAATATTGTATTCGTGGAAAAATCGCTATCTCAGATTTTTGTTTTTCTTCACGTTTTAGGATTCCTAGGGCAAAAAGAACTCATTTCCGTCAGTCTATCTCTTTCTCAGTTTGTCGAAATGTTGGCACGATAACTCTTGAACGAAATAGGATATCAATATCACATTTGGAATAATGAAGGGATGAAGCTTAGAGTTTTTAAGCGATATACCTTAAAGTGAAGACAGTGAGAGAGGTGGGGGGGGGGGGGTCGATAAATTTTGTATGATTTTAATACTAATATGGTAATTTTTCCTGTTTATTTTTGTTGCGTTAATAAATAAATATTATGCAATAATATTTACTGCAAAACATGAAAGGGATGAAAGGTATGGGGGAGGAGATTAGAGAAGTTGTTTCGTATATAGAGCGTTGTATGTCCTTTTCAAGATTTTTGAAGTTGAAAAAATTCAAAAATTAAGATATTTTTTCATTATTTATAATTCGTTAAGACTGTATAATTTCTTGAGAATCTTGCAGGTTTTTGGTTTATATAATTGACAAATTTTAATGAAGTGGGGTAGGGAATACATACATATATTGCGGTATGTCCTTTTCAGGGTCCTTAGAGTGTAGGAATATGAAAATTAAGTTATTTTTCGTTACTTTCAATTTTTAATAGGACATGGGAGAATCTAGTATAGTTTCAATATGAACATTAACATTTGTTCAGGTTTTTCTGGTGGGAGAATGGGCAAATTTTAAGCATAATCCTTTATAATATAAAATAATGCGCCAAAGGTGTGGGTAAGCGAGGTAAACTAGTGACTTCGTATTTATCTCCTTATAGGTCTTTTTGGGGGTTCTTTCAATCAGGTAGTCGAAACATTACAATTTTTTTCATTATTTTTATGGTTAACAAGGGAAGGGGGTAAAAGAGGTGGGTTTCAATATTATTCTTTTAGCAATTTTTCCTCGTTATTGACTGGGATATTGTATATTTATTATAAAATAAATTTTTTATACTAAAAGTTAGAAGGGATGAGGGAGGGTGCTAAAAGGGTGATTCCGTAAATATCGTAATATATTTCTATTTCACTGTTTTTGCTTTTCCATTATTTTTAATTTTAACAGAAACAGTATATAGAAGATATTCAGATATGACTAGAAGGTAAGCTAAAAAATGTTGACTTGAATATAGAACAAGTTTTAGAAATACAAGCGGTTAAGTTGACGGTAACGTACTTATGGTACAACAGGTAAATCTGTATATTTATTTCCCTTGCTAACGCGAGAAAAGTACTCTCTGAAAATTTTGCTTTTCTTTACAGATTTGCACGAAAAATATATTTTTCCATTTTCTTCGGTGCGTCTATCTGACTGTTGGTCTGTCGATCTGTTGGCATGATAACTCCTGAATGATAACACAGGCCAACAAAAAAAAAAATATTTGTAAAACTTTTTAAACCAATACATCTAAGCGTTATGTATTTTTGGGTGCTGAAATCATATCTGGTATCAGTTTTTTTGTATCACCCCACAGTTCTTTCACAATATGACATCGATTAAATTTCAAAATAGGGAAAATTTGATACATAAAAAATAAAAACTTAAACCGTACTTTTATTTTTTATTTTGATCTTTTGTTCTGTAATGGTAAATAGATGTTCCAGATTCCAATAAATGTTTTTCTTTCAGCCTAGAACCAAGCAATTCTGCTTTTTCCTTAGTCAAACCCAAATCTCTGACTAAATCATTTAATTCAGCTTGTGTAAACAACTGCGGTTTTAAATTTTCTAGAGGACATTGAAACTCATCATTATCCGGTCGACTTTCATTAAATTCGGGACTGGTCTGTAAAACGTCATCAATAGACTGAGGTGGCTCAGAGACAGGAAGTCCCGGTCCATGTCCTACCGGCCGATTAGCTGAAGTAAAGTTAGGATAGACAATTACTTTCTTATTTTTGGAGTTATATTCAGAAACATGAACGCTGCAAAAATAACAATCATTTGAATGATTTTCCTGCGCTCTCCATACCATGGGTACCGCAAATCTAAAAGCTTTCTTTTCTTTCTTATACCATTTCCTAAGATCCTCGACACAAACATAACATACTTTGTGAGGAGCCCAACATTTTTCTGGATTACTGATTTCTACACCAAAATATGCAAAGTATACTTTTTTTACAAAGTCAGTAATGTTTCTTTGATGTTTTTTTAACTACAAACTCACCACATATACAACGAAAAGTTTTGGGAGAGTTTTTACAACCACGATTAGCCATACTTTGAGTGTGAATTAAAGCACATGGGTTAAACACTGCAATGCGAGGTTATATTAACTGGAAGAAAAAGCTGTGATATTTATCCGAACTGCCAACCTAAAAACATTTGTTTTTACTGCCAACCTTATAAAATTCTGATTTTATTGCCAACCTAATAACATTCGAATGATAAAAAATAAACTTTTCACATTTTGATATTAAAATGTGAAAAATTATGGGTGTGGATGATACGACTTTTTTATTATTATTGTAAAATTTTTTATTTTTCTAGTGTCGATTTAGGCAAATAGTAATTCTGGAACCTTGGTTGTTTAGGGATAATTAGGAATAGTAGATGATAAATGTAAACATTAATTTGTTAATTAATTATTAGAGCTAGAATTTGCTTATATACTAAAATAGTTTGTTGTAATAAAACAAGCAACTTCAGTTCTTTCCCAACACCAGCTAGGGATGGGAGATAAAATCGACTTCAACAGTTGCAAGCAAATAGCTACAGAACATTACAGGACAGGAATTATCCGAGAAACCGTCGAGATAGAGAAATCTGGGGCCCTAGATAAAAGAGATGATGCTTTCTATTTCCCAGCAGCAAAGAAATGCTTAATAATATCAAAAGGAAACTCTTTTGGGGACTTAAAAAATGCCTACGTGTCTATAGAAAGCAAAATGCGTATATATAGAACCGTGGTAAGACCGGTTCTAACGTATGCAGCAGAAACAAGAGCCGAAACATCTAAAAGAAAAAGCTCCATGAGAGCTACAGAAATGGAAATACTGCGCACTATCAAAGGAATAACCCCAAGACACCAGGTATGAGGCACAACTATACGAGTAAAACTCAAGATTCAAGACATTTTCCGTGTCGCCCGATCAAGATGTGGATATTGGAGGGATCACATAAGTAGGATGCCAGCTAATAGCTAAGATGGTCAAAAGATGAAAAACCAGAAACAGGGAGATCTCCTGGTCGATCACCAAAAAGATGGCACGAAAGCTGGACATCTACGTCACAAAAGGCTTAACAACAGTCGAACCAAGACCTTCTCTTATAGGAAGAAGAAGAAGAAGAAGGAAACTCTTCAGGAGCTTAGATCACAGTAGACAATACTGTGATCGTCTATGTTACCCCAGGGGAGACGGAGCCGCTATCCAGGGATACAATCTACGGTCCAGGCAACCCGGACCCGAACCTCTTAAATTACCATCGACCAGTTAAAACAACACTGACTAACGGATGCTTATCCGGGTATTTATACATTTTTCCAAATGAATAAAAAGTTTATAAAACCGTTTCTATTTACCTAACTAGATGGGCATCAAAAGGACTCTACTATTCGTATTAACTAACTAACCACGAATTTTAGTAGGGACCTAAAGTCTGTTACAGCTAGATATGGTACTAGCGGTACATAAAATTTATTAAGGCCTGTACTATATTTTTTTTTAATTTTTAACTTTACCAGCTATTTCGTTGATTTGTTTTGTGTAAAAAAACCCTGAGATAATTAAATACGTTTTACTAGTTCTGCTAAAATCAGTAACTAATTACATTAAAGAAATATGCACTATTTAATTGGTATAATATATGATAAGTCAACAATAACATTTTAAAAAATTATCCTTAGCTACAATCTGTCAAATTCGTCGTACAATATGGAAATATCCTGTGATGTAGTCAAGGAGATTGGGCGACTAGAACGACCAGAGGGAGCATATACCTCCCTTTTCACTCCTATGAATGTAGAAAATCGTGTATTCTTAAAATAAGGCTAATTTTAGTGGGGGAAATTTTCAAAGTTTCATTATATGAAAGGATTATTTCTTCTCAAAAATCTTCTCCTCCAAGTAATGAATTTTTGAATTTGGTGTAATTTGTTAGAGTTCTACTGTATAAAAGGTTTTCTAGCGAAAAATCTTCTTTTCCGGTGGTCAATTTTGAGTTAATTGTATAAGGAAGAGTTTAAGCCTTTAGAGTTCCGGTGCAAGAGGGGCTCCGTTCTGGTTGTTGATTTGTGCTCTAACGTTTGTCGATTGATATCATTTATACCGCTGATACCTTTCATACCTCCTGCTATTAGCAGTTTCGTCTTAAGTGTTCCATCTTTTTTCCTTAAAGAAACGCGATTTTGAACCATATGATTCCTGCTCCTGGAACCTCGATACGCTATCTAGAGAACCCTTCTTACTGTATATAGGATTGGATCGCCTAATTCTTTATAATTCAAGAAATTAATTAAGGGCTGTATATTTTAACTATAGTTCAGTGCTTTTTTTTATTCCTGGTAAATTTTTCTAATGACAGTTACATTTTTATTTTCAGGTCTGTTAAAATATATTTAAATATAAGAGTTAAAGGTAAGATAACTATATCAAAATCATTAAAAAAAACCTTACAAATGTGTTAGTAATGCGATGGTCTACTTACGTTCTCCTTTTGAAGCAGATTTCTTAAAATCTCGGAAGTTTTTACTTACAGAATGCTGATGTATTTCGCATTAACGATGATATTCGGTGCTTAATTTTTGCTTCACAAAACACTGTATAAGTTATGTTGCTGGATTAAATATAAAATGTAGAATAATCTACGTACTTTAAATAAAATAGATCAAAATACAAAAAAACCTAAGACAAATAGATTCGTAGATGAACGTGGAATAATTGTTTATTGTTTAGAAATACTTACTAGTATAGAACTATTAAATTAGTTTAATTTCTCATAATTATATAGTAATTGATCTTTAATAAGATATTTTAAATTTGTTTTCCGTGTTTCTCTTGTCTAAATTAGGAAACTATTATGAGTTTGAACACGAAATGTAGTAACATGTAGTATACGAATATTAATAGAAGACCAAAGTTGCAATCAGGTAATTGAAACTAGTAATTGTTGGGAAGGAGTTATAGCTAAGCAAACAAACTGGCGGGATTTTTCTTGTTAACGCCATTTAATATCTGGGTAATGTCTGGTAGACGCTTCCAACAGTTTAACGTGGGATACGAACTATGGGATCGGTAGATGACACTCTCAGGCCACTGTTTTATGGTTAGTTTTACATTTTCATCTTGCCACCAACCTCGACAAGGAATAACTATGATAGTCTATGAATGCCCTCGAAGCATTGCGAGGAATTATGTTTTTTGGTGACGGCTCTTGACCCATCCAGTCCGACTTTAAATAATATACTACTATGTTAAAAAATTAAAGGGTTTGATTAAACAAAACACGATATATTAATTTATTCATCTAAATCTATTCGCTTCCGTGCAAAGTAATCTTCTCTAACTACGACACTCTCAACTGAGGCAACAGGAGAAAGCCGCACGGTGCTATATATGGAGCTTGTGGAGCAGTCATTGATGGTGCCCTATAGTGATGTAAAATCCACAAGTTGTTCTCTCACAAATCAGACCTGCTTTTACGAAATAACTCATTTAAACGATATATAACGTTTAAATAATACTCCTTATTAACAGCTTGGCTAGTTGGAAGGAACTTTTTATGCACAACACCATGGTAATTGAAGGAAGCAGTTAACATGACCTTGATTTTTATTCGATATTGACATGGTTTTTTCCGGTTTTTGGTTTAACATCTGGATATTTATTTATTATATGTATATCAAACTGGAGTCACCCAAAAAAAGTATCTCATTAGTAAGCTTAGCGTGATGATGCTTTTCAAGAAATTTTAATAGTTTTGAAACACAAGACAAGCCCAAATCGTTTTTCAGAATACATTGTATTGATCCAGTTGTTACTTCAGTAATATTTATAAGATTTCTAACACTTAACACACAAACACTTGAGCTGTCTAATAGAATTACTCTGGGCTGGGCAGCCTATGAAAAGATGTTTTTAACGGTAAGCTTGAAGCGAAAGGCATTCAATCAATGTATCATACTAGTTCTGTAATTTGGCGTAGATCCTTTAACCCTCACTAAATCATTCATAAGGAAATTACAAGTGGCACAAAGAAACATGGAAAGCTCAATGCTTGGGCCTTAGAGACCGGGTGAAGACCGAAGAGATAAACAGAGGAATGCCAGTAAACGACGACGTAGAGCATATTTTATGATCGAAATGGAGATAGGCTGGACATATTGCTAGAATGACGGATGGTCGTTGGCCGAAAACGGTTAACGAATGGAGACCAAGGGCTGACACACGCAGCATAGGTAGCCCCCTACCCGATGGAGTGACAATTTGAAGAGAGTTATGACGAACTGGGTTGCGAGTGTTCAGAACAGAATAATTTGGAGACATCTTGAGGAGGCCTATGTCCGATAATGGATGCAAGGGGCTGCATGATGATGATGATATAAATTAACTCCCGCAACATTGGTAAAATTAATAAATCTAGTAAAAAAATTTAAAAATAAAAATAGTAAAGCAAAAAATGAAATCTCACGGTTTTAAATATCTCAGCAGTATAAATATCACTGCTTTGTTTAAAAAGGAGGTTTAGAATAATTTAGATAATTATCGACCATATCAGTATTATATCTCCACATTCAAAAAACTTCTGTAAAAGTCTTTATAACAGAATTGAACAAAATTTTTTTATAGCTGACCGGACGATCTAATCCGAAGAACCACGATTTCTCATCTAACTAACACCGTAACGGTGGTTAAATATATTTGTTGAAGTTATTCGACTGTTGAAAATTTCAATTTCACCCTTTATAGGAATTGCGCAGATTAGTTCGCCTACGTATTTCTTCAAAAGTAGTTTATAAGAAAGTTTGGAAATACAGCCGGTCGATAAATCATCCAGTACATATGGTATAAGCTTTGATGAAATTTCTGACCCCACTGGCGTACCGAAATCGTATTTATAAAATTGGCAATCGAATGAAAAACAGTATGCAAGAAGACTGCTTTATGAATGAATAAACTGATAAAATTAGCTATATATTATTTATTTAAATTTACAGTTTATTTAAATCTTATTAACACCAGTCGGTTTAGATGTAGGGAAATTTGACATACATTGAGTAGCCACCGTAAGCTCAAAATACTGTACTTTATCAAAGGTGTTATAGAAATAGTTTAACATATTGAAATGGATGATTTTTTGAGTCAAGTAAAGAAACATACTTAAACGGTAGGTCTACTTTGTCTGTGGAACACCTAAAAAGGCACCAACCACAGACAAAGGCGAGAGGGTCGCCTACATCCTTATCATATATGGCACTTTAAGAAGAAATAAACATTTATAATCTTGTCCTATTTATAAACCCTTCGAGACGCTTGTTAATAATTTTGCTAAGTGTTAATTTTTTTCTTGCAATAACATGATCCTTGGACAAAAAGTATTTCCTTAAATGACTTTATTTAGTTAGTATGTATATTCTGATTTTAAAAACTAAAAAATCGGCCCAGTGCAATTCGAATTTGAGCAATTAGTGTTGATTGCTATTAAAAAAAAAATTTTGTTACGGAGGTATAAGATGATCGAAGACCTCACAAAACACACCCCAATTGAGTTTTCAACATTTTTTTCCGATCTTTACTGAAAACTGACGACTTTGAAATTTTTTTTTTTATTTATATACCAGATAAATTATTAAAGGTAACACACTCGTGATATATATATATATATATATATATATATATATATATATATATATATATATATACATATATATATTTATATATATGTATATATATATATATATATATATATATATATATATATATATATAATGTATATATATATATATATATATATATATATATATATATATATATATATATATATATATATATATATATATATATATATATATATATATATATATATATATATATATATATAGATATACGAGGCTGGTTTGAAAAGTCCGTGCAAAGTCCGAGAGATGGCACCACCGGCGCGTATCGAGGTCATGTTTAGTTAGTAGCATCTCTTGAATGAACGCACACCAAGTTTCAGCCATATTGGTCTATTTCTTTGTGTTTGGCATTCGTGTGAATCAAGGAAGTCGAATGATTTTGAAGAAATGGACGAAAAAGAATTTCGTGTGGTGATTAAACATTACTTTATGAAAGGCAAAACGCCTCAGGAGACTAAAGAGAAGCTTGATAAACATTATGGTGACTCTGCACCTTCTATTAGAACAGTTTATAAGTGGTTTCAAAATTTTCGGACTGGCCATATGGGCACAAGTGACGCTGAACGTTCTGGACGGCCTGTGGAGGTTACGACTCCAGAAATCATTGATCAAATCCATGATATGGTGATGGATGACAGAAGAGTTAAGGTGCGTGAGATTGCTAGTGCTGTGGGCATCTCGACTGAACGGGTACATAATATTTTGCATAAACATTTGGACATGAGAAAGCTATTTGCAAGATGGGTGCCGCGATTGCTCACGCTTGACCAAAAACGGAATCGTGTGAAGTGTTGCAAGGATGGTTTGCAGCTCTTCCAGAAGAATCCGGAGGACTTTAAGTGTCGTTTCGTCACTGTGGATGAAACATGGATACATTACTATACTCCTGAGACCAACCAACAATCCAAACAATGGGTTACCAAGGGGGAATCTGCACCAAAAACGGCGAAGACCGTTCCTTCGGCCGGAAAGGTTATGGCGACTGTCTTTTGGGATTCGCAAGGGATAATCCTCATCGACTATCTGGAAAAGGGTAAAACTATTACAGGTGAATATTATTCATCGTTATTGGACCGTTTGAAAACCGAGCTGCAAGAAAAACGCCCGCGATTGGCCCACAAGAAAGTCCTTTTCCATCACGACAACGCACCAGCACACACCTCAACAGTTGTGGTCGCAAAATTAATGGAAATAGGATTCCAACTCGTTTCACATCCCCCCTATTCTCCAGACTTGGCTCCCTCGGACTACTATTTGTTCCCCAATTTGAAGAAATGGCTGGCGGGACAAAGATTTTATTCAAACGGGGAGGTGATTGTAGACACTACTGGATATTTTGCAGACTTGTACAAATCCTATTATTCGGAAGGGATCAACAAACTAGAACATCGTTGGACGAAGTGTATAAGCCTAAAAGGAGACTATGTCGAAAAATAAAAAAGGTTTACCCCAAACACATAAGTAGTTTTTATTTTTGCACGGACTTTTCAAACCATCCTCGTATATATATATATATATATATATATATATATATATATATATATATATATATATATATATATATATATATATATATATATATATATATATATATATATATATATATATATATATATATATATATATATATATATATATATATATATATATATATATATATATATATATATATATATATATATATAAATATATATATATATATATATATATATATATATATATATATATATATATATATATATATATATATATATATATATATATATATATATATATATATATATATATATATATATATATATATATATATATACCAGGGGTTCCAGGTATGAAATGCGGATTTTTTTTCTAAAAAAACATGTTAAATTCGGAAGAATGATAAAAAGTGTTTTATTTAAAGTATGCTCCATCGCTTGTTATACATTTTTCCCATCTTTCTGGCAATTTGTGAATACCGCGCCAGTAAAAATCTTTCCCTTTTGTTGCGAACTATTCATCGAGCCATTTTCTCACATCTTCGTACGGACCAAAGCGCTGCTCAGCAAGTGCGTGACCCATCGATGCAAACAAGTCGTAATCGGAAGGAGCCAAGTCTAGTGAGTAAGCCGCATGGGGTGGAACTTCCCAGCTGAGTGCTTCTAACGTATCGCGAACTGGTTTTGCCGTATGTGATGGAGCATTGTCATAAAGAAAAATGATTTTGTGTTGCCTCTTTCGGTATTCTGGCCTTTTTTCAAGCAGCGAACGGTTCAAATCGGTCAATTGTTGTTGGTAACGTTTATTATTAACCGTTTCCCCAGGTTTTAACAGCTCATAATAGACCCTACCCATGATTTTCTGCGCTTGGGATTCTCAAAGTAAATCCAATTTTAATCCCCTGTAACTATACGATGCAAAAACGACTTCCTTTTGTACTGAGCGAGCAAAATGTCACACGTGTTTTTGCGCTTTTCCATTTGCCTGTCGTTCAACTCATTACCCATCTACAACACATGTATATATATATATATATATATATATATATATATATATATATATATATATGTATATATATATATATATATATATATATATATATATACCATATATATATATATATATATATATATATATATATATATATATATATATATATATATATATATATATATATATATATATATATATATATATATATATATATATATATATATATATGTCATTAGTAATGGAATAAGACCGGATTTGGTATACTTCGTGTTGATGATTGATGAATATTTATAGGTCACTGTATAATTAATTCTTATAGGGTTAAAGAGCAACACGCCGTATAGAGGCCTAGAGAATACAAAAGATGCAGATGTAGACCACAGACAAGAATGGATGGACGACATAAAAAGATTAGCGGGACACGATTGGACGCGAAGACTAAACAGCAAAGCTCATTGGAGACAACTTAGGGTGGCTTACATCCGACTATGGATGGAATCAGCTAATGATGACGATGATGATAATTTGTCGATATTGCATTGTTTTTACATCTTTACTAGATAGTTTTTAATTTAAACTACAATAAAAATATATAATCGCCATTCTTTTGTATTATTCATTTAATAATCTTTAAAATTTGTGTGTGTGTTGTGTTGAACAAGATATTATCAAAAGGGGTTTTATGTCCGGTTAAAAATAGATTATTATGTAGCCAAATTTTCTACAAGATAATTTACACTGGAAATCATATATACATATAATATAATTTTGTAAAGATGATATTCTTCAATTGTCGACCTTAACAAAATTTTTAAATTCCTCTACTTTAATTGTATTAAATGATATTCAATTTTTAATAAGTAATTTTTCTTTCATTGTTTCCGTCTTCCCTGATTTAATCATCTTCAATTTAAGTTTAGTTACGCTACTTGATAATTGAGCAGTCAACCAAATAAAGAATATGCTTTTAACATGTTCATTGTATGGAATAAAAATAGTAAAATGATCGTTCACATGAAAGTTTCCGTTTTCTTATAAACAAAGAAATCGTAGTATCCCCTTATGCGTTATAGGGGGTGCGATATTGGAGTTAAAACAAATAAAATTCAATAAAAAAAAACGGAGAGTAATTATGTAAACCATTAGAAAGAGTCCAAATTTCCCTTACGGTAACAGTATTCTGACTCTCGTAACTTTCTTCTGTGTTTAGCTGCAGTTACAAAATAGTTTATATTTGTATTTATTTACAGTGTGGTAACTATTTTTTTTTATACTGGTATTGTAAAAATTAAATGAAACAATTTTGTATGTATCTCTATCGTTTAATATATTCTCCTACTAATTAAATGTTTTTTTTATACAAATTTAATAGTGATGTAAACTGATTTCTAGCTCCTTTTATGATGTTACCTGTGAAGCACGTTTAAGACATCTGTCCCTCTTACGTCTCTATGGGCGTAGAAAATAGACACAGGGTTTTTGAATTTTATGACAGACCCCTTTTCGGTAATAAATCTTCACCTCCAATCATCGATTTTTAAATTGGGTGTAAAATTTCCCCACTATATAAAAGGGTTCGTTTGTGAAAAAATGCCTCCCCCTTGGTCGTCATCTTTTAAATTGAGTGTAAGTTTTTAACGTTTAATTGTATGAACGGGTTCCTTTTTGTGAAAAGTCTCCACACCCCATCATCTACTTTTAAATTGGATGTAAGTTTTTAAAGTTCTACTGTACAAGAGGATTACTTTTTTGTGAGAAACCTCCTCTCCAGTAACGTATTCAGAATCAAGGAGTGAGGTGGGAATATACAGACACAAAAGGCTTTTCTTTAATGAGAAAAAGAAAACACTAAAGGCTGAGCGAATTATAGACGGGGGGGGGGGAGAGGCGACAATAGACAAACAGAGAGCCGACCAATGAGAACCGGGAGTGAAACTCATTGATAAATAAAGATGGCCCTCTTGCAATGAAACTCTAACAGCTTAGAGTCCTCTTAACACAGTAAACTAAAAATCCATGAGCACCATGCTAAGATTTTAAAGTTTACTCCCAATTTAAAAATCGATAATCGAGTGAACATTCTTCACAAAAGAGAACCACCAATAAAAGAGAGTTCTGATAGTAAGGGTCATATTTTCCTAATCTGTAGGGGTTGGGCGTCATATCCGCCTGGTCTCCCTTGACTATGTGCTACAGCTTCTGTTGCTTGGTCATGGTTTTAACTTAGGTGTAAGTTTTTAAAGTTGCACTGTGGGAAAGGGTCCTTTTTGTAAAAAATCAAAGAGTTTTAGTACACGAAATGATTTTTCATCAAGGGCTCGGCCTCTAGTTGTAGATTTGCTTCCTATTTAACGGTTGCCTCCCTCCTATATTTTATAAGGAGTTTCACTTTTAATATTCTAGATGATTCGTTAAAGAAACGATTCGATACTTCTAAATAATACCTCTCATTGATAGTTTGACCAGTTGGAACAAATTCAGAATGAATAAGATCTTTGCTACTTCAATTCTAACCTTTAACGATTTATTTATTAATCATATTGAAAATACCATGTCTCGACGTCTTCTTTTTCTCTCGGTTCCTATCCATTCCGGATGTTGGCAATCATATTAGCTATCATCACCTTGTTGACTGCGGCCTTAAACAGCTGCCTGGTGTTCAATGACCACCAAGTGTGAAGAGTTTTGATCCACGAAATTCTTCTTCTCCCCACACTTCTCTTTCCACACTTACCTTGCAGTATATTCTGTAAGAGATGGAATCTGCTCTCATTTCATATAATATGGCCGAGGTGTTGGAGTTTACGTTGCTTGATGATAAGTAAAACCTCCTTTTCCTTATTCATTCTTTGAAGAATTCTTTCATTCGTGACTTGGTCCACCCATGATACTCTCAGCATCCTATGATATAGCCACATTTCAAAAGCTTCTAATCTTTTACTTATTGCCTCTGTCAGGGTTCATGTCTCCACTCCATAAAATAAAATGGAGAATACATAGCAACGCAGAAACTTCATTTTCGTGTCCAGTGTCAAATTATAGCTTTTGAAAATAGAGCTTCTTTTGGTGAATACTGCTCTAGCCTTTTCAATATGGTTCTATATTTCTTGCGAGTGGTCCCATTGGTCGTTGGTGTTAGTGCCTAGGTATGTGTACTTATTTACCCGTTCAATATTTTTCTGGTTGATTTCTAAATAACAGTTAGGCACCTTGTTCTTACTAATAACCATACATTTTGTTTTATTTATGTTAATATCAAGACCATATCTCTGGCTGCAGCTCGCCACCTTATCCATTAGTAATTGCAGGTCTACAGGGTGTCAATGAATATGAGCTTCTCATCAACATATCGAATATTATTCATCTTCTCTCCATTCCGTAGAATCCCGACATATTAAATAATAATGAAGATAATATGCATCCTGCAGACTGATTCCAATAAAGGTTCTTAATAATCTTCAGATCTTTGTCATCCAGTCCTGTATTCTTTAGAATATCTATCATCTTGTGGTGTTGTACTCTCTCAAATACTTTTTGGTAATCTATAAAGCATGCATAGATGTCAACGTTCACGTTTCTACAGCGCTGAAAAAATACTTAGACACTATATAAAATTTCACGTGTATCAATAGCGTTTCTAAAATCGAACTGGGTTGAAGATATTGGTTCTTCACAGAGTTTGTATATTCTTCTATGGATTATTTTAAGAAATATTTTTAAGAGGTGGCACATCAAACTGATTGTTTTATACTTTTCACATGATTTAGCTCCGGGTTTTTTGGGTAGAGTTATGAATTCAGTCTTTAGCCATTGAAGGGGAATGATTCTAGAACTGTAAATATGATTGAATAATGAAGTCGGCTGATTTCTTCATTTAGAAGCTTTAAGAATTTTGTTTCTATATTGTCTTACCTTTTTTCATTGTTCTTCTTTCACTTCTGACCTCCTTCTTAATGATGAGTGGTCCCGTATTTCCATCTACCTGAAGGGGTTCTGGTCGGTTGTTATAGAACAATTGTTCAATGTATATTATCAAAGTATTTTTAAATTCGTCTTTATTTATTATAACTGATCCTATTAGTCTATTTGTTTTATTTGTTTTATATTGTCTAGTCACTTCCCTCACTTTACGATAAACATTCAGACTCTCATGCTTTCTCTGTAGGGTTTTTATTTCGTCATGTACTTTTAATTCGTTTGCTTTTGTTTCTCTTGACACCAATATCAATTAATTCAAAAACTGTGAATTGTTTCTAGAAGTTTCTATGATATCCTTGGAATTCTTAATAATTTTTGATCTTTATTTAAAGCAGGTGGAATTAATTATGTATACACTATTTTTTGCTTAGATCTTCTTTCAAAACCATCGCATTGTGTCCCCGATTGATATTTAATGCTTTTTGTATCATTTTCAATAATCCATTATATGATATTCGTCCCACTATTAGGGGAGACGTATAAAATGATCCCTTATAGTTTTTATGAATCTCATAACGCCATCTATGAAACAACGAGTGCATTATGTCCAACAGGTGTGAAGTTCGTACAGGCAGTAATGGCGGATCGCTTGCCCGAGTCGTTGCTGAATTATTATCAAAATATTGGAATACGTTGTTTTTTCTAAGGTAAGGGTCTTTTAGATAGCCGTAATATGGCCGTAATATAAGAGATGTGTTTATTAATATTGGCTGTGTTATACTAGCGTTGCACTGCCGTTCGGGTATTGAATTCCACATTGTATTGGTTTGAATTATTTTGTGTGAGATTATGATTCGAAATGTAAAAATATTGGTTGGGGTAAAACGATTTCGTGTTGTGTGTATAAAACGGTCCGCTCATGTTACCTCAACACTTATTTTGTTTGTTTACAAGACAAACCGTCAGAATTGGGCCGTAGAGGCGATGGCAGCGGCTTTGAGAGATGTAGAAAAAGGTACACAGCGTTTGGAGTGCCAGTCATGGGTCCTTAAAGAAAAGCAAAAGGTACTAATAAAAGCGCTACACACAGACGACCTGTATTTACCAAAGATTAGGAGAGAGAGCTAGTAGCTCATCTTTATGAAATGGAGACCATAATGTACGGACTCACAGTTAAGGGCGTCCGGGACCTGGCTTTCCAGCTGGCTGAACAAAACAGACTTAAACACCCATTTTCCCTTGACAAGCAGAAGGCTGCTTATGAATGGCTACGAGGATTTCGTACGATAACCCAGATATTACTCTGCGTTCTCCAGTGGCTACCTTTGCGGCTCGAGCTAGAGCCTTCAATAAACTCGTTGTGGACAAATTCTTCAGCATACTCCATGGAATCCAAGAATCTAGATCGTTTTCCCCCCCATAGAATCTACAATGTAGATGAAACTGGTCTTAGTACTGTCCCAACAAGAAATACCAATATATTTGTGAAGACTGGTCGTAAACAAATGGCTAGGGTGACGTCAGCCGGAAGAGGTGTAACCACTACAGCGGTGATCGGCATGTCTGTATCCGGAATGTCCTTGCCTCCGATGCTAATATTTAAGAGTCCTCATAGATTTAGCGTTTATGGATGGTGCTCCACCGGATTCCGTATACGCACGCAATCCGTCAAGCTGGATGAGGATGGAGGTATTTACTGAATGGTTCAACCATTTCCTCCATCACGTGAAACCCACAGAAGAAGATCCTACTCATCTTAGACGGACATTTGGACATAGTAAAAACTTGGAGGCTATAAAAAAAGCTTGCGACAATCATGTTACAATTCTATGCTTACCTCCACACTGCACGCATAAAGTTCAGCCTCTGGACGTTGGTGTTATATTTCCATTAAGTACCTACCACAATCAAGCACTAGAAAAATGGATAAATAATCATCCATGCAGAGCCGTAACTGTCCAACAAATAAGCACAATCTTTAGTGAGACCTACCTTAAATCTGCCGTGCCATTCAATGCCATCAATGGTTTTAAAAAATGTGGAATTTATCCGTACAATACCAGACAATAAGTTTATTGGTCTATAATTAGCAACTAATTGTTAACTATTCAGTATATTTCACAACTACACCAGCTATTTTATTTTTGAGCTAGAAGCGCGTTTTGCTAACCATGATAGCTTCAATATGTTTGCGCGTCAGGTGCGAAAATAAACTCTTTGGTGTAGTAGTGATATATGCTGAGTGTGTCAAAAATTCCACATTCCTAACGTAACTATCTGTTTTTCTTGTTTCCTTTTGGAAAGAAATAAAACCTTGACTTTTTTCCAAGAGGATGGAATGTATACAAGGTTAAAAATGGAGTTCGTAAATCTAGGCCAGGAGCTTTTTTAATATTTAAATTTTTGACAATATTTTTAGATCTTCTAGTAAAATATGAACATTTTTGGGAGGATGATTGCTATTTTTGTAGATATTAACTGTTTTATTTATTCTGGATTTCTTATTTAAGTCCTAGGTAGAATTTTCATTAAATTATTCACGTAGAGAATTAGCAAAAATCTCCAATTTTAGAGAGTAATCAATTACAGTACTATCGTTAGGACCTAAAATGTGGTAAAATGTATTGTTGTTATATTTGGTAAGAGATTTCGACATCTTATAAGCTAAATTATCTTCTATGTTTAAGTTTTCGGTTAGAGTTTGCCATTTTTGTGAATAAAGATTTTTGAAAGTATTTTTAATACTACTAATGTTAGCTAATCGTTTAATAGCAAGATCATCAGTATGGTACGCCAGATTATTTAACTATTTTTAGTCCTAATTTCGTTTTTAAATCCTTGATTCAAATAGCCGTATTTGGAGAATTTTGAGGCCTCTGTATGAGAGGACAGAGCTATATAGCCTTATAACATAAAATAGCAAAATAGAGGTTGGCCCTAATGAAATACATTATGTTAAATCTGAAGTCTTTTTAACACAGAGATCTAAGATTTCTTATAGGTTTCGGTTGTTATTGAAAGACTTTGTTGTTAGTATTTCGTACGGAACACTTATAAGATCACTTCGGTGTCTGTCCGTCTGTCACATCTGATTTTTTCCGAAATTAATTGACATACAAAGTTGAAATTTGGCACTAATATAGGAGTTAATGGCCTCATTACAGCCGTGTAGTTTTGAAAGTTAAATTTTATCTTAAGAGGTTAGGTTTAAGGGGTGAAATCGTAAGTGAAAAAAAAAGTTATCAGGTCATCGAGTGGGGTGTTAAATGAAAGCTTGTAAAAACACGAGTTTAAAAATATGTATAAGTAATACTTGCGTACTTTTCTTTGTATTATTTTTAAAAAATTGTGAAAAATCGCCTAATATCGAAAAATACTGATCAAAAAATTTGGAAAAAATTCTGGAATATTCTCCACAGGGTGTAAATTGAACGAAAATTATCACGAGTGCATTAGTTTTAATAATTCGTTCGGTATTTAAAAAAAAAAAAAAAAAAAAATTTCAGGGTCATCAGTAAAGATCGGAAAAAAACCCTGTTGAAAACTTATTTGGGGTGTATTTTGTGAAGCAATTGATCATTTTATAATTTCACACGCAAATCGCTCGAGCTTAAACTGTTGTATTATTTGCAAGTATATACATTATTTTTATACTTTTCTGTTCTTTGTTATATTACATTCATTAGTCGTTTAAAAATGAACAGTCTTTTTTTGTTATTTTCTGCACAACATAAACCGCTTGCAAAAATAATCAACGGTAATATTTGGAAATTGAAGCTAATCAATTTTTAAGTGTGCATTATTTATTAAATTATTTTAATAATTATGTGTTTAATATAAAACTTTATTTTTTAAAAAACGGTTAAATCATTTATGTTCTAGGCAAGAACTAATAAAAATTCAAGTGTACTTTTTTACGTTTTCTGTTCAGCCATGAAAATGACGTCATTTAAAACAAAGACTGGCTAAATACAAGTCGGACTTGCGCAATTAGTATTCAGTATAATTGCTTTTAAAATAAAAATTTTTGTTACGAAGGTATAAAATGATCAGTGACTTCACGCCTCAAATAAGTTTTCAACAAAGTTTTTTTCCGTTCTTTACTGAAAGCTGACGACCTTGAAATTTTTGTTTCTTTTATATACCAGATAAATTATTAACGATAATGCACTCGTAATAATTCATATTCCAAACAACGAAATATAACTTAATATCATAATAATATTTAGTTGTTATAAGAGAAATAAGACAAAAATAACCGACCAAGTGCAAGCCGAACTCGCGCAATTAGTGTTCCGTACGTTGATTGGTTTTAAAATAAAAATGTTTATTACAGATGTATAAAATGATCAATGACTTCACAAAACATACCCCAAATGAATTTCCAGCAAAGTTTGATTCCGATCTTTGCTGTAAACTGATGACCTTGAACTTTTTTTTTTATATACCAGATAAATTATTAAAGGTAATGCACTCGGGATAATTTTCGTTGGGAGACTATTCCAGAATTTTTTCAAAATTCTTTATTCAGTACGTTTCGAGATAGGGTGGGTGGACAGGGCTTTTTGAATATTTTTTTAAAAAATAATACAAAGAAAAGTGTGTGCAAGAATGAGATCATATATATTTTTGAACTCGTGTTTTCACAAGCTTTCATTTGAGGCTCCACTCGATGATCTGGTAATTTTTTTTTTTACTTCCGATTTTCATCTCCAAGACTAATCCTTTAAGCCAAGATTTAACTTTTAGAATTACATGGCTCTGATTGGAGCATCAATTCCTATATTTGTGTCAAATTTCAACTTTCTGTGTCAAATACTTTCGAGGAAAACCGGGTGTGATAGACGGACGGACAGACAGACAGACACCGAAGTGAATCCATAAGTATTCCGTACGGAATACCAAAAATTGCTGCTACCACATCGACGAATCAAAATCCCCTGTGGTTGCTAAAGAAGCTGTAGTATCCGAAACTACAGTTTTCAAAATTGTGTACGACGATTTACAGATGAAAAAAATTTCTGCAGCATTATACCAGAGCAGAAACTGGCAAGGAAAGAAATTTATCAAGGACATCGAGCCGCTTTAGAGAACGAACAGATTATTTTTAGCGAGTTGTCACAGATGAAATGAAAAAACTCAAAAATATTGTGTAGACAGCAGTTATGTAGATAATATTTTTTAACTACCTGCTAATTTTCCTTCATAGTTTAAAAAAGCAAGAGTGTAAAAAAAAAACTGGTATCTCTACTTAGATCGTGATGTGATCGGGTGAAAAAGGTGCAATTTACGAAGTCACTACTTTACTGTCGTTTTATAAGCAAAACAGATTAAGTTAAATTTACGATTCTCTTGTCTTACTAGATTGAAATAGTCGACAATGATTTTGTTAACTTTATTAAGTGTTAAATTTAAACTATAATTATTTTATAATCGTTTTAGAATTTATGAAGCACAGTAGTTAATTTAGTAGTTTGCTATTACAAAATAAGTCTATTGAAAATATAGAAACTTAAAAAATCATTAACTGTGCCGTAGTTAAAAACGGCAAATTTTTTTCGTCTGTTAATAAGCAACTAAGTGTCTGTCGAAAATAAGGCCTAATTTCTTATAAAATGAACTTCTCGTGGTTTTACTATCCTTGATATGTTCTTCTTTATGCACACGTGTTATATTGGCATATTGAGGCACTGAAGTACAAAATGGTAGAGATTAAAAATTTGTCTTTAGAGGCAGAGCTAGAGAATTACAGACAAATAACTAATCTGTGTCAAGATATAAGTCACTCATGAAAACATGAAAATAGGAACTACAAGACGAACAAATTAGAATTACATAAAAAAAGAACAAGTAGACTTCAGAAAACCACTGTACCACTCTGAATCACATACAACTCATTCGACATATCATCGAAAAAACTTAATAAAAAGTTCCAAAGTACTTGAAGGGAAGAATAAGGCCGAAATATGGGTAACTGTAAATGCGTTTCAAAATTGCCGTGTAGATTCAAGATATATCGAATTAAAAAAAAACCTCAATGAAGTAATCCTAGAGTGAAATCACATTTAGAAACAGAAAAACTAAAATTCAAAGAGGAATAAGGTCAATAGACTTCATAATATCGAACCTTTTACTATGGCATACATATTAAGGAATAAAAATTAAACACACTAAGTTATGTAGACAAAGTAGTGATTGTTACGGAGGGTTGCTTGGAATTGCAGGTAATGATCTTCTTCTTCTTAAAGTCCTTCTATCGGAAGTTGGAAATCATCATCGCTATTCTGACTTTGCTTGCAGTCGTTCGGAACAACTCGTTGATGTAGCAACCAAATCAATCTCGCAGATTTTTCAACCATGATATCCTACGTCGCGTAACTCTTCGTTTCCCCTTTATCTTTCCCTTCATTATCACTCGTAGCAGAGCATATTTCGCTCTCATTACGTGTCCGAATTACTCAAGTTTTCGCTTTTTTATAAGGTTGACTATCTCGCTTGCAAGGACTTCACGGTCCAAGGTATGCGCCTCATTCTGCGGTAACACTACATCTCCAAAGCTCGCATTTTATCCAACTGGTTCTTTTTTAGTGTCCAAGCCTCCATTCCATACAACACAGGGAAATCCTAATCTCGAAGCATTCGTAACCTAAGTCCACTGCTAACATGTCGACAACATAACAATTTCTTTAACGACATAAACGATATTCTAGCGATTTCTATTCTTGTTTGTCTTTCTAAAGTTTGTTTTCCCATTTGTTCCATCCAGATTCCAAGGTACTTGTAGATTTGAACTCTTTCTATCACGGTGTTTGCATCAGTTAGTCATCCATTTAGTTTTATTAAGATTGATCTTTAATTCATACTCAGTACAGCTATCATTTACTGTTTCCAATACATACTGTAATTCTGAAAGATTACTCGCTAGTAAGACTGTGTCGTCTGCATATCGAATATTATTTATTGTCTCACCATTTATGTTAACATCCGCTTTCTTCTCTTTCGGGGCTTCATTAAAGATAACTTCACTGTACAAATTAAACAGAAGTGGGCAGAGGATGCAACCATGTCTTACTTCTCTACGTATTTCTATGTCCTCGGTTAATGTATTTTCTACTTTTATGTTGGCTCTTTGTCTCCAGTATAAGTTGTTAATAATTCTAATATCCTCCGAGTTGAAGTTTTTCGAATGAAACAGACACACATGTCTTGATTCATATCTACGCAGCGCTAATTAAGGATACTGACCCCAAAGAGATGTGTGTTCCAAAATGCGATCGAAAACCAAACTGAGTGGAACTTAAATACTTTTCCAACTTTATGTATATTTTTTTATGAATAATTCTTAAGAACAACTTTATTTCATAAGTGCAATAGTTTTATAACTGAAGCATTCCCTTGCACTAACCTTATTTGGTATTAATACGAATGTAGATGTCAGTCAATTTTTTGTGATTATACCAGTTTCGTAGATAGTATTGAAAAGATTCAGGATACCAATCGCTTCCTCATCGAAAGATTGAACAGCTCTACAGGTATGTGATCAGGAGCAACAGCTTCACCAGTTTTCATACTATTTAGGGCATGCATTAGTTCTGGTTTTAAGATTCCTCTGCTTTCATCATTAATTTCTATTGCAAGAAATGATAAAAGAGCTAAAAAACGATCGGCGGAAATAGGGCTTAGTATAAATATGATTTAGATAAAATTGGTGAAGAGGTTTTTCCAACAAAATAACGAACCCATCATACTGGATAGAACGAGAATAGAATAAATAAAACGATACATACCCATATAACATAATGGCCAAAAAAATTAAAATAAAGGAATAAGATTCCCATGGACAGATTTTGGGACATTAAAACGTATATTACAAAACAAAAACTAAAAATTTAAGACGTACAAACACAGTATTTTAGTTATTTTGCAAATAATCGCTAGTTGAATATTTATGTATAAAACTTTTCATTTGTTCATATTTCGGAAACGAATAGAGATAATTGAGTTATTTTTTTTTTTAAAAGAAGCTAAATGTTTATACTTTTCAGCTGAATTCATGTGGTTTTCGTAAACATTTAATTTATTAAAGTTATAAACAATTTTTTTAAACAATTGTGAATTAAACCATGTTCTCGGTTTCACTCGAAAATGAGATCGCACTCTTTTAATGCGTAAAACGCTAATGAGTAAATTAAAAATAAAGTTAGTAGCCTCTTATATTAAAGAAGTTATTAATATTTTTCTGATGACGCATGGCCTCCAACGCGCTCGTGGACTCTAATGCGCGTGCCGCTAACGCTTACGTTCTCGAAACACTCATTAATTTTTAACGAAGGAATCATAATAGTAATATTACCTTTTGTATTTATTATTTAATGAAAAATCAAGTAAAAATTATACAATATATATTAACTATTTCAAATATTAACTGTTACTGCTTCTTCAGAACTAGAAAATATTTTGCATATTAATTGGTTATTTTCTTTCGGTATAAACGAATGGAATTGGCGAGTGTTAGATATAGTTTTACAAGTTCGATGCTTCGATTGATAAACATTTTTGTGAGCCTGACATTTTTCATTTGTACAAAAATCCAAGCTAACATTTTTAAAATAATTAACTACCCAATCAAACATTTGGGAGATGTTATTTGATTTTAACTATTTTTCTGAAGACTTGCAGTTATCGCCGCACTTTTAACGCATCCACCATTCTCATCATAAGCCTCTTTTCCATGGGAAGTGGCGAAAAAATGCCACTTTGCACTAATACCACATTCAGATTTCTGCGAGCGTATAGAAGAAAAATTGAATTTGTTTTTACATTGAGACTCAGCTTCGTCAAAAAAATAATAAATTTTTCGAATGGTAGAGACGCCGAATGTAGCCTTCAAATGTTGAATCAATTTCTTATTATACAAATTAACTGAAGCCGCTGAATGTTTCACGTTCTCTGATCAACCTCCCAAACGCTTGTTTGATTGGGCCGTTAATTATTATTTTAAAAATGTAAGGTTATAAGGAATATTCAACTAGTGATTATTCGCAAAATAATTAAAGTATTGCAAAAAAATTTAGGAGGTAAAAAGGTACTTCTACCTCTATCGAAGAACAGAATTATCTTTGAAATCCGAGAAAAAAATTTTTCAGGTGGTCCGTTTTATTTATTTTGACCCAGGTATTACATCAGTGTGTTATCCCAGTGCAGCTGTCTGGGACTGAAACGTGAGCTGTGAGAAAAAAAAAATGAGTAAGATACAAATTATCCAATACCACATGGAGAGAACAATCCTAAATATAACGCCAAAGAATAGGAAATCTATACAATGGATTAAAGAACTTACCAGAATGGAAGATAACCTAAATTTAATACTAAAGGCAAAATAGAGATGAAAAGGTCAAGATGGAAATCCTGGGGCGAAAAAGGAATCCCCGATGGCCCATAATTAGGTGATGTGTTGAGATTCGGAAAGTGGCTGGGAGGGAATATAGCACCGAACAAAAGCAGACGGAGGAAATGGGGTTCATGAGTAGATTTCCGTCTCTTCTTGAACGATGAAATTTGGATAGAAGAAGAAAGAGAGAGAAATATGCTCAACGTAAAGGTTTAAAGGCATACCTTACCGGTAGAATTTTGATAAATTTTAGGTAAAATTGGAGTCTATATTATTACAAAATTAACCAGAGTTAAGAATTTAAAATAAAAATAGAGGGATTTCACCATTTATGAGCGTATTTTCACTTATTCTCGCTCCTGTGAAATACATTCTTTTATCTTGGTAAATATTATTCTTGTTAAAATTTATGATTTGTTACCAGTTGTGCTGAGAAAACACTCGCCGATAGACCGAGTCGAAGAAAATCACCAAAGTTTTATATATAGCAAAAACTCTTATCTCATTGTGGCAACACATTTCCATTATTTTTCAGCCAGGTTTAGGAGCCATTGGTTTTCTTCTCTCGGTTCCTATCCGGATGTTGGCAATCATATTAGCTAGCATCACCTTGTCGACTGAGGCCCTAAACAGCTGGGTGGTGGTCACTGAAAAAGTGCGAAAATTTTTGAGCCACGAAATCCTTCTTCTCTCCATACTTCTCTTTCCACACACAGCTGTTGCAGTATATTCTGCAACCGATGAAATCTGCTCTCATTCCTCATAATGTGGCCAAGGTATTGGAGTTTATGTTGCTCGATGGTAACTAAAACCTCTTTTTCCTTATTCATTCTTTGAAGAATTCTTTCATTCGTGACTCAGTCCATCCACGACACTCTCAGCAGCCTACGATATAGCCACATTTCAAAGAATTCCCATCTATTTATTGTTGTCTCTGTTAGGGTCCATGACTTCACTCTAGAAACCAAATGGAGAATGCGTAGCAACACAAAAGCCTCACTTTCGTGTCCAGTGTCAAGTTATGGCTTTTGCATATAAAGCTCATTTTGGTGAAAACTGCAGCCTTTTCAATAAGTTTCTTTATTTCTTGCAAGCGGTCCCATTGGTCATTGATGTTAGTGCTTAAGTATGTGTACTTATTTATTCCTTCAATATTTTTTCGGTTGATTTCTAAATGACCGTTAGGCAACTTGTTCTTACTAATAACCATTAATTGTGTTTTATTTATGTTAATATTGAGAATATATCTCTGGCTGCAGTTCGTCACTCTATCCATTAGTAATTGCAGGTCCTGCAGACTGTCAGCAAATATGATTGTGTTTTCAGCATATCGAATATTATTCATTCTCTCTCGATTCAGTAGAATCCCGACATCGATATCTGCCAGAGCCTGTTCGAATATTTGTTCGGAGTAAATATTAAATAATAGTGGAGATAATATGCATCCTTGTCTAACACCTCGAAGGATTTTTATCATTCATATGGTCTCCTCCTAATCTCACAGAAGCAGACTGATTTCAATAAAGGTTCTTAATAATTCTCAGTTCTTTGTCATCCAGTCCTATATCTTTTAGAATATCTATCATCTTGTGGTGTAGTACGCTGTCAAATGTTTTTTGGTAACGTTCACGTCTCTACAGCGCTAAAAAATATTTGGACACTACTACACGAGCCATTGGTTAAATTATCGTTATTTTGCGTTTTATTCCGCTGTTCGCAATTTATCGATAAAATCTCAATTCTATGTTTATTGATTTTATTTATTTATTTTTTAGTTCGAAACATTATTTCAGCAGTAATAGTAAGGCTAAATTAAAAAAATAAGCAAGTAAGTACTTTCCAATTTTTTATAATTAAAAATTTCTCCCAGTTGGAAGATTAATTAATAAAAAAATGACATATTTATCATAGATTTCACCTTTAGATTAATATATTCCTAAGGCATTTTTTTTTTTAATAAATAAGTTGTAAGTTTTGTCAAATTTTATTTTACAATAACAGTTCTATATAAACTAAATTAAAGAGAAATTATACTCTTACAGAAACACAATTAAAAATACAAAATGTACGCATACACGTACATAATGAGCGGGTTTAGCCAAAAGTTACTGCTACAGACGGGAAGTATAAAATTTATATTTTTTAATGTCTAGGTCAATCATACATTTAAATAAATTAAAATTTTGCGATATTTTTTATTTAATTCAAGGCAGACAGCCTTTGCGTGTAAGACATTGGACTACAGTGCGGCTCGTCCCGGTGGTCTTTGTTCGATTTCATGCCAGGCCAGATTAACTTCAAGAAGTTTGGTCATGCCTGTAGTAGTATATGTTGCATGAAGTTGGTAGGCACTCAAAATTGACAGTGTTGGAATTCATTTAACAGGCAATTGACTGTTTGATTGAGAATGAAGTGCTTGACTATTTCTGAGAATTATTAAACTGTAGGTTCTGGAGTTAAGAAACCTTAGATCACACCTGGAAGACAGGAAAACAATTCTGTTTTGGAGTGACACTAATCGAATAAAATTTAAGTGTACAAGAAGCTGGATTGCAGCTTTTTTTTAACAAAGTTAACATGACAGAACCCAATATAGTTATGTCAGGACATTCCATTATTCATTCAAATTCCTAGGTGTTGACTTGGGAGTAAAAAGTCTTGTTACGATCGTATGCAAGGCAAAGAAAGCTGCTTTAAAGATTGAAATATTATTTCGTACTAGAAAACGTGCATTCCACACACAGCCTTTAATTCTGTATGATACTTAGATTCTACCAGCGTTAGAATATTGCTCCCACATTTAGGACTCTGTTCCCAAATATGCTGCATTTTGAATTTTTTTAGCTTTTACTTAATGGAAATCCATAACTAACGTAATAAAACGTAATTACGTTTATACTTCATTTACTAAATTCTATCCAGAGAAGGGTTATTCGCCTGATTGGGGAGTCAAAACTCACCAGAAATCTTGGTCCTTTAGGACATCGAAGAAAAGCCGGTAAATTGAATCTATTCTACAAACACAACCGTTCCATGTATGTTGTCCGTTTAATTTCTGTCAGTTTAGTGTGTGTTAAGAACACACTTCGCACTAATATCTTCAGTAAGAAGCTCAGATTTCCACTTCTAGTATAACTTTCTTCAAAATCTGTTTTATATGGAGAACCATTGGATTAAATTGCCCACGACCGTATTTCTTATCGAGTACAACCTAGAATAATCTAAGACTAATGTAAATCCTTGCTTCCACGCATTCGCCGCTCTTGCGGTGATTTAGGATTTCTCTTGCAGTACATGTGATGTGCCTAAAAAAAGTTGAATTTTTAAAAAATATATTTAAATATCGAAGTTACCTAAAAACTTAACACAGAAAGAATATAGAGAAAAAAACACAAATGAGCAAAACCCCTATCCTTAAAAAGGTGTTAGTAACATCATATTTTACTTACATTCTCGTTATGACACTGATTCAAAAATATAAGTTTATAAAGAAAACTACAAAAACGAGAATGTAGGTAAAATATCGTATTACGGTGTTTCTAACAGCTTTTTAAGACCCTACTTAATGATTTTTGTTTATGTTTGTTGTTCTACAGCTGTTATATTTTAATATAAATATTATAAGAAACAGTTAATTAATTTTAAAACAGAGCTAATTCTTTATTTTAAAATACAACAATTTATTACTGTCACTACAGAAAAAATAGTTCGGTGACATAGTTTGACCATAAGATTCTAAAGTGTCATGTGCTTCGGTTTTTCAATTTCATGCCAGATTCTTTTTTTTGTGAAATAATGAAAATTGTTGAGAGTGTCGATGAGTTTCGCGGTACACCAACAAATATAGGAACTACAGTAAATTCGGTCATTTTAAACCTAGCGGACAAATCGAAGCGGAAATATGTAAATATATTCCATGTTTCCATATTTTAGAAATATGTTGGTTGGATACTGCGCTAGATTTTATCACGAGAACAAATTAATAAGTCTATAACAGAGGCAGAAATCTATTTATTTAAAATTTTGAGTGTTTTAAATTGTTTTAATTATGAGTATTTGAGGTGTCGATAAAAACTCACTAAAATAATCGTTGATGAGATATATTTTAATTGTGACAGTTCCTAATACAAAAATATACAACGCATTTTACAGTTTCCCAAATAGATTATACATATGACTACTTTGGAAGGACCAGGTCGCAGCCATTACCATGCTAATCAGCTCTACCCTCTCCTCAACAAATACAGTAAATTATCAACATGCAACAAGTTGACAATTTACAAAATGATCATCAGAGTCGGCCTGACAACTCCAGTCCAGCATGGTGTCAAATGTCACGTACCCAGAGATTCATTCTTCAGACTATTCGAAACAACGCCCCGTGGTTCGTTCGCAATACCCAAATTTCCGGATGTCAACAGTCCGAGAATTCATCAGCAATGTTCGCCACTTCAACCCTACAGTCAGAAATGCTTACGGACCTCCGCCTAATGACAGGACTCGCTAAAAAAGACTAAATAGCTTAAGATCCAAAATTCTTCGAACGTTAGATCAGCTCATGTACTAGTAGTTATAGAGCATAGTCCTACCTCTAGTTTATTCAATAAATGATATTAGATATTAGATATAATACGTCCAAATCATATGACTAGCCGACGTTTGTTTTTGAAATGGCTCCAATAACCGGTATGCCAAGTTGTTGGAATGAAAATAGTTGAAGGAGTATCTAGGCTAATAGAAAAGTATCTAAATCTCGAGGCCTATATAGCTAATTACTTTAGAAGAACTTCAGTCAGACTTCTTGCCAATGATAAGGACGATTTATGTGCACCTGAAGATGGAACTCTTCAACTGTAGCTCAAGAATATGTCGAGAATTCTATAAGTATTAAAATTTAAAATACAATTCTAAACTAAAGCATTTCTGTTACGTGAAAGAGGTATTATCAATGAAAAAATGTCACTTTGTACACTGACGTTAATGCGCAAACATTTTTTTTATGTTTGGAGAAAAATGAACTATATGCCTTTTTTTCTAAATCAAATGACAGGTCTTTTCTCATCAGTTCATAAAAAATTATACTGTTGTCACATTGATTGTCATTTACGTAAATAAATAGATGTGCCTTTATTTCATATCAACGTAAATTACTAATACTATGATGGTGTTTTAAACAACATGCATCCAAAAAAGTGTTTCTTGAATTGTACCACGGTACTTACTTTTTAATACACATGTAGTTAACGTAAATTCGTTGATATTACAGATTTACTTTTGCAAAGCAGTCTTGCCATTCGAGTTTATTGAGGTTCTAGCACGTTATATCTTAGCATATGACGTAGGAGGAATTATGCTAGGACGAAAAATTCTGGCTCCTTCTGTGTATTTATTGGATAATATTCATTATTTGTGAATATCTCTTGAAAAATTTTGTGCGTGCGGTCATGAACAGAATTTGGAAAGTAAATGCGAAAAAAAAGAAGTTAAATGTTCTTCAGGCGAGAAGAAAGACATTCATCGTAATGAACTTGACCTTGCTAGTGCTGGTGGTTCCGGAACACACCGTCGACTTTAGAGTCTTCATGAAATGATCTTGTTTATTTAGTCAGGACGCTTAATATAAAATTGTATATTTTTATAAAATAATTGGAATTTATTAATGTGCTCTTGAAAGTTCACTTATTCAAGTACTGTGGCTATTAAATGAAAGTAATCTGAGTTGCTACAATGTAATTACTTCTATAAATTCTATTTTAGGTATTTTGTTTGTTGTTTTATTGTGAAATTCTTTTAAAGATATAATATTTAATAAAGCATTAATTTTTTTCAAAAAATTAATTTACAATTTCTAAATTAAAAGTGATGAATATACAAAAATATATTTTTCGTGCTTTCCTTCGGAAAATTATCTCCTTCTAATACATTTTTTAAATCGAAAATAATGTTTTTGAACTGGTGGGACAATTTTTTTTATACTATTTCAGCATGTTTTGAGGTTACAAAAGCCAATATAAGTAAGATATGAATATAAATAGTGTCTTGCATAGTGTTACCTAGGCAAAGAAGTATTTTGATAGATAGAGGCTATCATTTTGCCGATAATGTTACTGGTAGGATTCCGGTAAATTACTGAGAACTTAAAATAAAACAAAATTGGAGAAACTTCATCTCTTGTGTGTGTTACTATACAACAGTTAACAACAGTTAACATGTGTTCATTTTATTTTTGCTTTGAAAGTTTTGGTAATCATATTAGCATTTGCAAAAATAAGGTAACTGTTAATAACTATTGTGATAACTGTTGTGTAGTGTCACTGCCAAAATTCCCATAATTTCAATGCAATTCTTCTTATTAAGATGTTTAATTCAAGAATGGATAGAGGAAGTGTTCTGTTAATCTTTATCTGTGTTGGTTTTAAAACTAATAACTTAAAGTAAAGTATCCACTACACCAAAACACTTTATTTTTGCACTCGACGCGCGTGTCGC
The DNA here is from genome assembly GCA_019049505.1 of Pachyrhynchus sulphureomaculatus. Lineage (NCBI taxonomy): Eukaryota > Metazoa > Arthropoda > Insecta > Coleoptera > Curculionidae > Pachyrhynchus > Pachyrhynchus sulphureomaculatus. Next base: position 188,402,320 of record CM032446.1, read on the forward strand.
TAACCATGTTAGCTTCATAGGAGCGAAGTTTTGAATGTCTGGTCACAATGATACTACACAACAAGTATCACCATGACACCAATCACTTTATGTTTTTTGACTGTCTACATAACAATTATCGCAATCCTGATGACATTTATCGCTCCTGATGACGTTAATATGGTTAGCGAAATATGCGTCGAATGCAAAAAATAAAGTGTTTGGTGTAGTGGTGATAACTGTTGTGCAATAACTTAAAGATAACTTTAACAGTGGCTCGTGACCTGTAAGGGTTTGATTACCTTGAAAAAAAAAGAGGTAGGTGACTCTAGCCACGCACATAAGAATGCGAGAATGACAATTCTTTGAAACAAATAAAATTTGTTTTTAAACAAAATATTTGTCAGTTATAAGGAAACTAAAATTCTCTTTGAACTTGCCATCCAATTTAAAGGACTAGGGTTGTGGGAATGCTGAGGGCTAAAAGTCTAGTTAGTTTTTAAGTGCTTTAAAACGATCACAAAAAAAAGTTTCCATTAAAATACGAGTATATAGTGCAGTAAAAAAAGCATTTGAAATTGCATAGTTTAGATACAGCAATACTATGATTTTATCCTCTTTCGGGTATCACCGGGAATATTGTCCTGAGTTTTGGACGTCGAAAAACTTGTGCTTTATAAACAATTTAAGTTTACAAAAAGCGTTTTTTGACCTTAAAATGTGAATAAATACGGTTATATAAGTCGGATCGAGACAAAAAAAAAACCAAACTCTTCGTAATGAAATTTCCAACAAATCCTCGTTGGTTTTTAAGTTGCTTAAGTGCGTACATAACCTACAAAATTGAAAAAAACAGGCAAAAAAACTGTTTTCTTTTTTTTCCTTTTATTGTATAGGTCGACTAAGTGAACTGATCGGGTTGAAACTTTTAGAAAATATGCCTTTTGTTATAGCAAAAATACCCTGAAATTTCGGTACAAAAATATTGAACCTAGCGGGCACAATTGACTTTGTTATTTAAAATTTGACTTGCCCGCCATTTTTTTGCGATTTGGTCCAAAATGGATCTTTTTTTTTTCAACCGTTTTTTCGGTCATTTTGAAAAAAAAAAATAGAAACATTTTTATGACATCTGGTAGAGAATTGCGAGACCTTTATTTAAAAAAAAATCATTTTCGTGAAAATGGCCGAAAAAATGCATTTGTTGTTATTTGATTAATAAACAAATGTAAAAAACGGTTAAAATGACTCCAAAAAAAAAAAGTTTTTTATTGGCATCGGAAAGCTGGCGTCGAGACCTAAATTTTGAAAAAATACATTCATTTTGGCAATTCAAATTTTAAATCACAAATACAATTGTGCCGATTAGGTTCAATATTTTTGTACTAAAATTTTAGGCTATTTTTGCTATAATAAAAGATAAATTTTCTGAAAGTTTCAAGCCGATTGGTTCACTTAGTTTTTGCTTGCTTTTTCAATTTTGTAGGTTATGTAAGCGTTTGAGCGACTTAAAAGCCAACGAAGATTTCATTACGAAGAGTTCGGTTTTTATTGTCTGGATACAACTTATATAACCGGAGTTATTTACATTTTAAGCTCAAAAAACGCGTTTTGAAAACTTAAATCGTTTTTAAACAAAAAAGCACAAGTTTCTGGAGGTCCAAAACTCAGTAAAATATTCCTGGTGATATCCCAGAGAGGATAAAATCATAATTTTGCTGTATCTAAACTATGCCTATTTCATCATTATTTTGACCTTTTTTTAGTGCATTAATAGTCAAAAACATACAGTAAAATTAAATACAACCTAGAATTAAGAAAAAATTGAGATAATCGTAATAAAATGGAAGCTCATCTCATGTTATCAATAAATTACAACGAAAAAATAGTCTTTAAAAGTATTCATAAAATGACCTGTTATATACCTCTTATTTATGGTTTTATCCTGTAGATGGTAATTTATGGGTCAAAATTTGAATTGCACCGATATATATTTAAAACTGAAATGTTGATAATATTTCATATTTGTCATGGAAATTTTAAGAAATAAGTTTTTATTTATTTTTTGTAGTAATTAATACGAATGCCTATGCGCAGTCTTGAAGCTGGTTTACTCCTTCTGTAAAATAATACTTTCCGAACTTGTCGCGTAAATAATTATTATTAGTGTGCCGTACAATCACTTCGATGTCTGCCCGTCTGTCACACTCGATTTTCTCCGAAACCATTTGACGTAGAAAGTTGAAATTTGCACTAATATAAGAATTGATGGTCCTATTAGAGCCGTGTAGTTTTGACAGTTAAATTTTGGATTCAGGTGTTAGTTTTGCTGCTCCTCCTTATCTCGAAAAGTATTGACCAAAAAATTTTGAAAAAAAAAACCCTGGAATATTCTTCACAACGGTGTAGATTGAATGAAAATGATCTTGAGTGCATTTAATAATTTATCTGGTATATAAAAAAAACAAAAATTTCAGGGTCATCAATTTTCACCAAAGATCGAAAACAATTTCTGTTGAAAACTCATTTAGGGTAACAAAATTTTTTATTTTAAAAGAAATCAGCGCACGGAACTCTAACTGTGCAAGTTCGACTTGCACTTGGTCAGGTTTTTTTAACAGAAGGATGCATTTTATTTTTATTGCGAATTTTTTTTTTTAATTTTGTAGTATTTAAAGGCAATATTAATTGTAATAAAATATTTTCTGGATTTTATATATGCAATGTGCTGATAAATTCTGTTCTTGGTATTTTCCTCATATCATTTGAATTGTTACACACTCTTATCAAGACCGTATATAAATCTATAGGATTTATATTTGTAGGGAACTGTATTAGAAATAATAATGTTAAGAAAATTTAATCAAGGTAATTTTATTAAGATAACAAGAGTTTTTTAAAACATTTTTTATGTTGTGTATATTTTGTGAATAGAGCTGTTAATATTTTAAATTTTCTTGACCTTTAAGAATTCAAGAAGGGAAAGTAATCTACTTTTAAAGGTAACTTAAATTCGAAGTTAAAGAAGAAGAAAAATATAAAACATCGACTTAAGCTCAACATCAATAAAACGTGTACTATTGTATCTCTGATAATATTTTGTCGATGTGTACTGGAGATCTTATATATATATATATATATATATATATATATATATATATATATATATATATATATATATATATAAAATGATTTTAGGAAAGCTGTTAAAATAATTCATAAGTTGAAAATTAAATTCCTATTAGGAATGGAATTTTTATTTTATTGACGATTCTCTTTTGTGAAAAATGTTCACCTCACCGTCATCGATCTTTCAATTGAGTGTAAGCTTTTAGAGTTTTATTGTAGATAGGGAATCTTTTTAGAATTCCACTGTACGTAGGGTTTTTTTTTGTAAAAAAATTGCGTTTGCAATGAATTCTCTGTTATTCTTTTGAGGTAATCACAGAGAAAATTTCAGTAGCTTTCAGTAAAATTAGTAGTAAATTTGGTATATATCAATTGCCATTAGTTTAGCCTCTTGATCTTACTTTACTCCTACCTCCAATATTTTTTGTTTGTCAATGATATAGAATTAGTACCCTAACGATTTTGCATCTTGAATTCTTCGTCTTATTGCTTGACTTAGTATAACATTTCTGCCAATAGGGCTTCCCACATATTGAAATGTTTATACCTATTTTACGTAGCAGTCCTTTAAATAAAATTTCTGAGTTTGCAACTATGTTTTCTTCTTTCTAACACAAATTCCAAGTTAGTAGCGTCTTGAGCGCGAACTACTTGATCATCAGCATCAATTGAAATACCCATTCCACTACAGCTGCCTGTCTATTTCTGTAAAACCCATTTTACTTGCATATTCGGGACAAATTCTTTAAGACTTTTAATTGTTTGTATTGGTTCCGACATGTTATGTTGTTTAATAATAATACTATTTTAGTAATTAGTGCTTGAATTAGATTAAGTGCTTACCGCATCCAGCTTATATTAGTTCGTCCCAAAGTTACTTCTTCGCACAGTGTCACAAGCTTTTATTAGAACTACATGTGCGTCATTATTGCCCGCAAATGTCTTTTCATAAAGTTATTGTAACAAGAATAGGTTGTCAACACAACAGCGTTCGCGCATAAAACCGCTTTAGTCCCAAAATCACTTGTCTTCATTGATTCACGAATTTAGAAACCCATATTATAAAAAAATAACAGGCTAGTAAAAAAAAATATTTATTCTCATTGTTACCGATTGCTATTATTAAAGTAATATCCATTTTTTATATATACTTATAAATTAATTTTGGTACATATGGTAAAACATATAGTCATTGGAACTCCCAGTGAAAAATATTACCTTTAGTACTATATGGATAATCGAAAATATGTATTTTCGTAAACTTACATAAATTAAAATGAAGCACACTTATTTGATTGCTTTCTTCTCATGAATACAAATGAGAATATTATCGCACATAATATATATTCTTGGCATCTTTGTATTCTAATGTTAGCTTAGTGATTGGGATATTACTATAAGCTTCCTTTTTAAAGATATCTAAAAAATTTTTTACTTAGGTACTTTTACAATCTTTAACTGATCAACAGATATATTTGGAAAGTCTCAAATATAAAATAATTGTCAATTAATAATTGTTAATTCATGACAGTTCTTTCTGAAGAATCTTTTTACGAACAAAAAGTATTATTCTATTAGAAATTTATCTTTCACTTATATTAATTCTGATATTAATTTCCTTAGTTTTAAATTTTGTATGTATCGTTTGACAATCCTGTTTTTATAGTAAAAATAAATTCTGTTTTTGTATATTTAAAATCATAGTTAAATTTTTAGGAGACAGACTCTTAGTCTATCAAGGCTGTCAAAAATTCCAAAAAAAAATTATATTGCTGCATATAAAATATGATTTCGTCAAAAAAAAAATTAAATTTTTTAAATTAAAAAAATATGGAAGATGTTCCAAAAATTGGGAAAATAATTCAAAAAAACATACCATAGTAAGTATTTTGTGAGGCTAGAAACCATTTTAAAACCAAAATTTATGAATAATACAAATTAAATTTTTCTGCGAGTAAAAATTTTAAATAATCTTCATCAAAACGAAAACGTAAGTAAAATAGTATTACGAATATTTTTTTAAGGTTGAATAGCAAATAGTAGGAAAATTTGACGAAGAATAAAAAAAAACGAATTCTGTAGCCTAGAGTTATTTTTTTCTAGTCCTTGTTTAGTTTTTCTAATATTGATAACAATGTTAAATATGTTTAAAGTTAAAGGTTAACTGAAAAATTGTCTAAAATAAAAAAAAAGAGAAAAATAGGAAGAAAAATAACCAATAATCAATAAGTAAGCCCTTAAAAAGGTATTAAAAGTACTACATTTTTTGCTTCCTTAGTTTAATGCAGATTTCTTATAAAGTCTTAAGTTTTTACTTACAGAAAATGTTTAACTTGTATTAATGATAATAATGGCTTTCAACTTCACAAAATACTAGCTGTGTTAGGTTTTTTGTTTGATTTACCGTCAATCACTTTTTCTTTGCCATATCTTCCACTTTTAGTGTTGCGTACAGAACACTTATAAGATCACATCGGTGTCTGTCTGTCCGTCTGCCTGTCCGTTTGTCACACCTGATTTTCTACTCTCTATTTGACGTAGAAAGTTGAAATTTGGTACTAACATAGAGCGGTGTAGTTTTGAAAGCTAAATTTTGACTTTAGGGTGAAATCGGAAGTGAAAAAAAAAATTACTAGGTTATCGAGTGGGGTGTCAAATGAAAGCTTGCAAAAACACGAGTTCAAAAATATATATAATGTCTTACATGCGCATACTTTTCTTTGTATTATTTCGAAAAATCGCGAAAAATCGCTGTCCCCTCTTGTATCTCAAAAAGTATTGATCCAAAATTTTTGAAAAAATTCTGGAATATTCTCCACGGGGTGTAGAGTGAACGAATCACGGCTCTCATCAGTCGGGCTAGGAGCGCCAGCAGGCGCAGGCTGCTAGGAGCGAGGCAGGCGTTATATCTTACCATTATTGGCCGTCAGTACTGGCTTAAGTACAGAAAATTCTGTTCTTTTTTTTTCGATCCTACCCCGACTGATGAGCTGTGATACGGCGAAACGCGTCTCGGGATGGATTCGACAAATAAGAGAACAGTAGATAGACTGCTGAGATACAGATTTTCGTCCGTTTTCAGTTGTTCTTACCTTAAACCATATATGCCTTAGGGGCCCTCGAACGTTCGCGCTACCTGTGGTGAAGTGGGGGCAGTCTGCTAACCGCTCTGTCGGTGAATGGTGTGCCACCTAGGCAGGCATGATATCTTACCATATATATATATATATATATATATATATATATATATATATATATATATATGTATATGTATATGTATATATGTATAAATATACATAATAATATACGTATTTGTTAAATTTATAGCAACAGTAACAATTCAGAGATAAATCCCCTGACTATTTCGTTACCTCGTTTCCTCGTCTACTTGTAATGGTATGTTGTTCAGTTGTGTCAGTTTTCGTTTTTAATCTTATTCTAAATAGTGTGGGTACCAACAATGGTACTACAATCGCGACGTTGAAGTGAGTGAAGCATAAAAATAAGAAGGGCATTTACAATAGTGCATAATTACCGATATAATAGCTTTTCTACATAGACTGGATCACATTTATTTTCAGTAGTTTTTAAGATTTTTTTATTAAAAAACTCTTAAATTTCTAAAATGTGTTTCGGGAAACCCTGCAATTGTTGTAATAATCCTTCCTTGAAGGAGGGCTGTGATAACTGCAAGACGAGATGTCAGGAGGAGTCGTCCTTTAATAAAGGTTAGATATACAATTTTATTTATTAAATACCAAGACCTGGTATTTTACAACTAAAAAATATAATTCTTAACTTATGCTGTAATAAGAGAACGAAAAGAAAGCGTTATTTGTGGCAGAAACTCAACTTTTGTTTTTCTTTTTAATACTGTCTTACAATTAATAATATTTTGGTTTTATTATTATTTATGTTGTTATTTTATAATTTTTTCGTTACAATATGACTTTTTAAATATAAAAAATGACATAGATATTCTCGATAATTTATATCATCGAAAGTAGTTGACTGAAGTAGCATCTTTGTTAAAGTAATTTTTATAGAAAAAATGTGATAAGGGGTATGTTTGACGAATTAATTAGTAATCTTTTACAGGTTACAGGATTATATTTTTTCGATTGGTATTTTCTTAAATGTAATAATTTTCGCAAACCCCCATGATTATTATTAAAAAAAAGTTTACTGTTCTGAATAATTTTTAAATTATTTGACGAGATACTAGAACTCAGCTGGCTACCGATGCCGTTGAATTGTTCTAAAACCTAAAATCAGTTTAGAAAAATTTATATTTGTCATATACTTTTTAAATTTTTTTAGTAAGCATAAACTTAGTCCTCCAGCTCCAGAGGAAACTAACATGCCGCTTCACACCTTCACCCTGTCGCGCCACTAAGTGGCCTCCATTGCTTCTGAGTGGGTGCTTTCAGTCGGGCCACACTGTCGCCCGTTTGAAAGGATTTTAAGTATAGAGGTAGTCAAAATAAAATATCTTACAGCTAAGCGTTTTACTTCCTTCACGAAGGAAGTATTACATTCAGTCAATTCAATTAACTCAAACAATTCAATCATATGTCGATTGCCATTATTACAAATCTTAGTTCTCAACAACAGTTTGAAAGTCTTGTCTGTTTTTTATTATTCCCAATCTCAACTGAATCAATTTTTGGGGAATTTGATATGACTACTTTTAATATTCTTTGATGTTTTTCTAATAATCAATAGAAAATGAAAAAATTAATTCATCTTTAATTAAATTGAACAACGGCAATCATTACAATGTGGCAATTTTATCTGCTTTTCATGATATGAAAATTTTCATATCAGATGAAAACTCATGGATCTTGGAATTGAACGGGGTTGAGTTAGAGTTATTTTCCGACGTTTCACTTATAATTACGTTATCTGTAGGGACCTTGAATCTTTTAGATAAACCAAGTAACTCCAATGTGACACGGTGTAAGTAGGGCCAATTTCAAAAATTATTTTATAAAATATGAAAAGTAAAAAATGTTTGTTATCTGTCAGCTTTTATATTAAATTGACACTTTAAGTGCCTTGAATCATAAAAAAATAAAAATTAAAAATTTGACTGTGTTACTTAGTCAGTTAAGAAGAATGAACAAGAGTTCACTTCCCTAGATTGCTGACCATATTAAATTTTAAGTAAAAAGGGGCGTATAACCTGAGTTTGTGAGTTCGATTGTTAGCGGCACCGCGAAACTTTTTTTAATTCCCTTGTGATTGTGGTTACCTTGACGCGTTTTTCTGATTTCCGTGCCAAATTTTTCTAATAATGGTAAAAACACATTTATGTTTTTATTTGTAATTTTACTAAAATGCATTTCAATTTAAAGGTTAACTAAAAAATTTTACGGAAAAAGACAGGAAAAATGTGAATATAAATAGTTACTTTCTTAGAATCGTTTCTTGTAGGTAAGCGACGCAGTTAAATTTGGCATTCGACTTGTGAAACAAAACCCAAAAAACTATTTAGAATTTGGCTTTGATGCCCATTTTTTCTAAGGCCATTAAAACAGATCTTCCGGAAATATTCATACATCAAAACTCCCTCTGTTAAGTGAAAATCTCCCTTAATTCTAATGAAATTCGTCGATATAATGTGGCAGGTATATCTTTAGTTCAATGGCTCTATTTATAGCCATACTGACGAAATTAACAAAATGCTTCAAATTATTTTCGCCTTCTGACTGAACTTGATATTCCAAAGAATACTGCTACTTTGGAATTATTGTTAATATGATAGGTAATTCTCCTGGCGATAATATTGTTAATATTTGGTATTTGTTTTCCAAGATATTACGACATTGTTCGTTATATACAGACATCAACTATTCTGTACTAAATATTACATTTAAATAATAAGAATTATTATTACGATAAAAATGTAGTGTGTTCTATGGACCATGAATTTTAATGTTCTGATAAGGACTGTTTCTTCTCTATCAAGTATTTCAACAAGATCACCTTTTTTTATTTAAATTAGTACAGGTTTTCTAATTAACACTCAAGGTGGGATGATTTAACAAGTTTTTGTTGATACTAACCTTGCCGGTATCAAATTGAATTTGTTTTTATGGACATAGTAAATAATATTAATTTTTGGTAATAGGTCTTTTGATTTAGATCTATTTCTTGCATAATCTAATAGATACTTTGGATAATGCTTCACTACTCCAGCCCGTTATAACGATGTAAAGTAACCTAATCAGAACTATACGAGAAACCCCAGCATAATTAACGAAAACAGCTTCTTTCTTTTACATCTTCTGTTTCTAGCCTGCATTTCTTAGTTTCTCCATCGTTTGTTTCTCGCTAGAATTAGCAAACACGAGCTGTGCCCTTGATGCTCTGCGTCGCGCGTTTTTGCTGTATGTTTAAGGACAGCGAAGCCGTTTTAAAGGTGAGAGATTCCTTAATAAATAAATATTAATTATTAGGAATTACTAAATGAATTTTCGTCTTAACGTGAAATTTTATAGATATATGTAATCGTTGTCCAGAATCTAAAATAATTAAAAGTATATAAATCGTAACATCAAATTAAAGTATTTAAATATATACAAACTAAATATATTTGACCTACTTTCAATGGGTATTTATGTTTTGATCTTCTGGTCATAAGTCATTATAAGCGGAGGGTCATGAATGACTGAAATAGGAAATCATTTGTTTTCTGCTACCTGTATTTAACTTTTTTCAGTTTCATATTGGCTCAATGCATTCATATCTCTCAAAGAACTCATTTGTCGTTCTGAATTAACCTGAAGATGTCTGGGAAAGTCAAACTTGACACACTTATTCCTGGGAACTATGAATTTCAAGCCCATTTATAAAACGAAAAAATAAAACAATCATTGCTTATAACCTGATTTCAACTTACAGGTGTGAGAAAAATAGTGAATAGTGGCGTAACCAGGTTCTAACGGCGGGAGCAGATGGTATAAAGGGCGATTTTCAGGAAAAAAAGGAAACACGTAATAAGGCTTATTATTACTATTATTATTATTTTTGTTCTTCTTTCTCAGCACAAACGCTATTACCATTGTGTATTAAGGAATCACCTGACAATATTACATGTTTTCAAAATCACTGACTTCTGAATGTTTTTGTGTATGTTTATGTTGAGTCCTAATTGTACTAAGTGTGGTGTCAATGTTGTTGGTATAAGGCCTGTGGCTGATATGAGGAGGGGGACCATGATGACTTTTTCTTGTTTCTATATCCTTTTTATTTCTGTTCCAAGGTCTGTGTATTTCGTTTAGATGTTCATGTCGTTAGGGACAATTATGTCAATCAGATAGGTGACTTCCTTTTTTGTATTGAAAAGTAATATCGTGTCTATTGGCGGGGACCGTTTTATCTGTATGGATACTGATGTCCCAGTAGAGTTCGTAATCTGTATTTTCAAGTATGGATGTTGGTGTGTATTTGTAGAGGGATCTGTCTTTTCTATAAGTTTGTATTGTGGCTAGTGCTTCGCGAAATACTTTTGTCGTTGAGTCATGTCTGTGTATTCCGTTCCGGCTATTATTTTACATCCGCTTGTTATGTGTTCGATCGTTTGTTTATGCTGGTGGCATTTTCTGCATCTGTCTTCTGTAACAGTTGGGTCTTTGATGATATGCTTTTGGTAGTTTCTGGTTAATATGACTTTATCCTAGATGGTAAGTAAGAAGCCTTCTGTTTCAGGGAATAGCTGCCCATCCTGTAACCAGGTGTATGATTATTTTTTATTTCCGTGGTCCTGTTCTATGTGGTATCTGTGTTTTCCGTGGAGTATTTTTTCTGATTATGTTTTCATCTTTTCCTGTTATAATTGGGTGTGGCTGTGTGTATCTGCTGGGTGGTCTGTCCGGGATAAGTCGAAAGGTGTGAAAGAATTTTCTTAGTGCTTGTATTTGTTTTGTATGTAGTGATATTATATCTATGATTCCTCTTTCTCCTTCCTTCCTCTCGATGGTAAGTTTTTCTTTATTATTATTATAATAATTATTATTATTACATATTATATTATACTTATAGAGGGGCACTTCTTTCTTGACCCATGGTAGCGGGGGATTTATGCCTTCCTCGCTACCCCCTGACTACGTCTCTGCCATGGGCTGTTTTCGTCCATTGGATTAGAATTGTCTATTGCTTGTTATTGTCATAACTCTAAGTTACAAATAAATTTCTAGCAGATACTTATTTAATTAGTCGCTTTTTCTTTCTATAAATGGACCTAAAAAAGAAGATGAATAAATCCCTGTCTTCTTTAATAATAGATGGCGGGAATTACCCCCTTGCAATATTTCTTAAAAATTACGTAACGTTTGTTATTTTTTAGTGCTCCGTGCGGAAAACTTATGGGATCAATTCGCTGTCTGCCTGTCTGTCCGTCTGTCACACAGGAATTGATGGTCAGTCAGAGCCGTGTAGTTAAATTTTGACTTAAGAGTTTTCGGGAGTGAAATCAGAAGTGAATTTTTTTTACCTAGTCATCAAAAATATATATGATGTAATACTTGTGCACACTTTCCTTCGTATTATTTTTAAAAAATTGCCAAAAATCGATGTCTCGAAAAGTACTGATCAAAAAATTTCGAAAAAATTCTGGAATATTCTCCATAAAGTAGATTGACCGAAAATTATTACCAGTGCATTGCGTTTGATAATTTATCTGGTATAAAAAGAAAATTATATTCCTTGGTATGGTGGAGGTTTCTGTAATATACTTTTTAATACATTACTGTACCGAGTGGCGAGTCGCTCTTGAACCGAGATATAATTTTATTTTATATTTAAATAACTATTGAGGTAGTAAATATTTGTTGTGCGCTTTTATTACTAGATTCTAGATTGAGCTAGATTGATTTATTTGCTACTTTATTAGCTAAAGTCCTATAACTATTATGCATTATTGACTAAGAAAAAACGAGAAAATACATATTGGGTCTTAAGATATATACATGCCAGGGACCTAATTAACTTAGCCTAGGTAAGGATTTTATTTTATTTTAAAAGCAATCACCGTACGGAACACTAATTGCGCAAGTTTGACTTGCACTTGGCTGGTTGTTTTTGCTAGTTATAAACACAATATTATGACTACCATGGTGACCTTATTCTCTAATTGATCTATGAGCGCATATATATTTTAGTCAGGTGTTTAATTTACAAGTACTAAGGTTATGACTTGTTTTCAATTAACGTTTACTTTTTATATGACTATTAGGTATATCGTAATTAAAATTTGAATAAAAAAATCTATATTTAAAGTACAAATAGTAAACGACTGCGTATTAGAATTATTTCTCAAGTAAAATCTTACACCGCACAGGAATTATATCCAGTACTCTCCTTGCTAACATATAGTTCATAAATAAATATCGAATTTGATATTAAGGGGCGCTGCTAAAAGTATGTACAGGGTGGCCCAAAATTACCGAAGGGGTTTGAGTTCATTATAACTTTTTATTTAAGACATAATTATATATTTTTTTTTAAATACAGTATATTAATGGAGAATATTTTTAATTCAATTATGAAAAATTATATCTCGCAAGTGCTGGCCATTTTCTGCTTCGCATATTCGTGCTCTTTCCAAAACATTTTCCATAACCTTTCGCAAAACTTCAGGTGTTATGTTGTTGATTTCGTCGCGTATATTGTTTTTTAATTGCTGGATGGTTCTAGGCTTATTAATATAGACTTTTCCTTTCAAATAACCCCAAAGGAAAAAGTCTGGAGCGATTAAATCCGGGTGAACGCGGAGGCCAATTAAAATCGCTTGTACGCGAAATAATTCGTTCACCAAACATGTCGCGTAAAAGAGCCATTGTGTCCCACGCAGTGTGCGCTGTGGCTCCATCCTGTTGGAACCATACTTGCGGATGGTTTTCCACGGCTGGCCTTAAAAATTTTCCAACATTGTCCGATATTGAACACCAGTGATGGAAACGGCGACACTGTGTTCATTTTCAAAAAAATATGGGCCAATTATCCTTTCCGACGAAACACCGCACCAAACAGTACACTTAAGTGCGTGTAATTGTCGCTGTTGCACTACTCTTGGATTTTCCGTAGCCCATATCCTGCAGTTTTGCCTATTAACGAACCCATTTAATTGGAAATGGGCTTCGTCGCTCATAATTAAATTATGAATAAAATCATGATTTTCTTCTGCTTTTTGCCGGAAATAAATTGTATAATCAAGTCGTTGCTGGTAATCTGTCGGTTTCAATTCTTGGACAAGCTGAATTTTGTATGGAAACATTCTTATTGTATGCAAAATTCTCTGCAGCTACCCTCGTGAGAGGCCAAGTTGTGTCGAACGTCTCCTGGTTGATGTTTCTCCATCTTCCCGAATACTCTCCTGTACCCGTTCAATATTGTCATCCGTGTGCACCGTTCGTCGTCTGCCGGCACCAGGAAGGTTCCTTACTGCCCCTTGTTGTCGAAAATTTGCAACCAGACGGTTGACTCCGAGGGTCCAACCCGCACATTAAAATAACGACGATATGCACGCTGAGTCAAAACAATGGACCGTTGATTTGAGAAATAAAGTTCAACGATTTGGGCACGTTGTTCAATTGTGTACTGTCCCATTTTAAATTCCCCAAGTCTTCTTTACAAAATACTGAAAAGAAATAAAAAAACAAAATTATAATAAAAAAGTTATAAGGAATTCAAACCCCTTCGGTAATTTTGGGCCACCCTGTATATTTAAAAAATTATTTTGAAGGTTATTAAGTGAATAATACAAAAGAATGGCGATTATAGATTTTTATTGAGTTTTAAATTATAAGAAACGTTTTTTTTTAAAATTTATTTTTAAATATTAACATTATTTTTTATCGGGTTAAATGGATGAAAACTGTGGCGCCTCCTTGTCTGCAGGATAACTTCACAAGAGATAATGAATGCTATATGCAAAAGGGTTTTTTTTTCAAAAATAAAATAAACAATTTACGGTGTTTTAAACTGTAGTATGCGATTTTCAGACCAACATTTTTCAAAACCTGAGACTACACTATACTTTTTCGAAGGTTTTTGGTGCACTAAATTTAAATCCGACCTCAGAATTGTTCCATCGTATCAGGTTTTGGGATATCCCAACCTATAAATGCAAAAAATATAGTTTTTCGCTATATTAGGGATTATATTACACAGCGAAATAATTTTTCTCCACAAAACTCGTTGCGGTATGTGAAAGTGCTACTATTCCTTATTTTACATGCATTTTGAATTTCGCAGATATTTTATTTCTTTTTAGAGAAATCGTCCGTTGAAATTAATTAGTTTGGCGTTTTCGTTACAACCATAACAATAAATAACTGGTCAAGTGCAAGTTAAACTTGCGCAATTAGTGTTCCGTACGTTGATTGCTTTTAAAATAAAAATTCTTATTACGGAGGTATAAAATGACCAGTGACTTCACAAAACACACCCCAAATGAGTTTTCAACAAAGTTTGTGTCCGATCTCTACTGAAAACTGATGACCTTGAAATGTTTTTGTTTAATATACCAGATAAATTATTAAAGGCAATGCACTCGTGATAATTTTCGCTCAATCTACACTCCGTGGAGAATATTCCAGAATTTTTTTAAAATTTTTTGATCAGTACTTTTCGAGATAAAGGGGGGGACAGCGATTTTTCGCGATGTTTTAAAAATAATACAAAGAAAAGTGTACCGAAGTTTTAGATTATATATATTTTTGAACTCGTGTTTTTACAAGCTTTCATTTGACACCCCTCTCGATGAGCTAGTAAAACATTTTTTTTTTCACATCTGATTTCACTTCCTTAAGTCAAAATTTTACTTTCAAAACTACACGGCTCTGATGAGGCCATCAGTTCCTATATTAGTATCAAATTTCAACTTTATATGTCAAATAGTTTCGGAGAAAATCGGGTATGACAGACGGACAGACACAGAAGTGATCTTATAAGTGTTCGGTATGGAACACTAAAAAGTTGATCCAGCAAGTGACAGTAATGTAATTATATGATTTTTGGGACGCTGAATCCGAATTTGGTCGGTTTAATCCCACCGAGTCATGGTTTGTCTCTAATCTTAAGAAAGAAGAGAGAGAAACATTTTTTGAACAAAACTTGTGTATTTGTGCTAAGGAAATATGATGCCGTCATAAAAAATATGAATTCCCATTTAAAAAATCAAAGTTGACCCTGGGTCATCAAAATTATATCATTTTATTGTCCCTTCAAAAATTCTGCAACTT
Organism: Pachyrhynchus sulphureomaculatus; assembly: GCA_019049505.1. NCBI lineage: Eukaryota > Metazoa > Arthropoda > Insecta > Coleoptera > Curculionidae > Pachyrhynchus > Pachyrhynchus sulphureomaculatus. The sequence goes on from CM032446.1 coordinate 188,417,676, forward strand.
TTGTCTGAAAGTTTTTTATTAAAAGTTGACATAAAAAAATTAAGAAGTCTGGTACATTAAAATGGGACACCATGTAAACAATGTTGTTACTAGAGAGATGATTTCTCCGAGAAGAAATAAGATACCTGCAAAATCCAAAATGCATTTTTATATGCCGCAACAAGTCTTCCAGAGAAAAATTAATTCGCTGTGTAATATAACTAATATAACCCCGAATATAGCGAAAAACCGTGTTTTTTTTGCGTTGTTAGGTTAGATCTCGAAAACCTGATATGATGGAGCAATTCTGAGGTCGGATTCGGATTGAGCGCCTCAAAAATCCTTAGGAAAGTATATTTTGGTCTTAGGGTCTGTAGTTTCGCCCAATTTTGTCGGCCTGTGTTATTTATAAAAAAATTAAAAAAACCTCTCGACGTTTTGTACAAACAGTAATTATTAAGAATTAAAAATAAAAATTTTTAAATATTAAAAATTGACTGAGTAATATTGCAGAGAGTATCAGAAAACAGGTAGCGTTTCCAATACGACACCAGGTCACATTTAATGCTATAACTTTGTAATGAAATGGAATTTTTAGTAATTTTTTCTTCAATAAGTATAGAGAATAAAAATTCGTAAAAAAATCAAATTTTTGAAAATCCGAGGTATATGTAACCCCTTAAAAAACAACTTACTATAATCTCAGCAATATAAGTCGATATTTTAAATTATCGTTACTCGATGTTAAGGTATTAATCACGAAAAAGGTAGAGGAAAAGAAGGTTTCAGAGATATTTACAACTGAAACTGGACATTTCTCTCTATACATTATTTCGGTTAAAAATAAAAATAAAGAAGATATAATTTGATTATCAGGTTAGTTCCGTTGAATCAACCCTCGAATCAAAAAGGACGTAGAATAGGATATATACGAAGTAACTTATCCAATACTCTCCATACCTCATTAACTTCTTATACCGTGTGTCTCAAAAAGTTTTATACAAATGGAGAAAAAGTTTATCTTACATGTTACAAAAAAAAATATACTTGATAAAAAGATCTGCATCACATGGAAATCCATAATCAAGCATCAAAAGTTTAAAATCTTTGATGGTATACAGGGAAAAATAAAAAATAATGATTTATAATGAAGAGTAAAATGTATTTAAATTTATATAAAGAGCAAAACAATAATTGAAAATTTTAATAGGAACTAAAAAAAAATATGCTCACGTTTAGATTTGTGGCCTTCCTAGTTAATAATAAAGTTTAATTTATTTTTGGTTTTCCTTTACTCAATAAATAATCCGATAATTACTGACGTGTTTACTGGAGTTCTTTTTAATTTTTAACTAGGAAGGTCACAAATTTAAACGTGAGCATGATTTTTTAGTTCCTATTAACATTTTCAATTAATATTTTCCTCTGTATTTAAATTTAAACACACTTTACTCTTCATTATAAATCATTATTTTTGATTTTCCCTGTATATCAACAAATATTTTAAACTTTTGATGCTTGATTATGGATTTTAATGTGATGCAGGATTTTTTTATAAAGAATAACTTTTTTTTGTAATACGTGAGATAAAATTTTTTGGGACACACTGTATTTTTAACCATAAATAATAAAAAATAATGACAAAGTATTACAATTCTCAGATTACTCTAGTCCAAAAACCCTGAAAAGGACATATAACACGATATATACGAAACAGCCTCTTTAACACCCACTATTTTAACGCCTTATATGTTTGACTAAAAATAATTATGCTTAAAATTTGTTCATAATCTCAGAATTTAAAAAATAGACTAACAGAAATAGGTGACTATGTTTTTCGAGATCTGTGGACCCCAAAACTTGAAAAAATGCAAAATCTCCGAGGATGATTTTCTTACAAATAGGACTATAGGCAGTCCTCGAGTTACGTCGCTTCGACTTACGTCCCATATATTTTTACACCATTCCTCAATCTAGCGTCAATTCTTTCGGGTTACGTCACGGGCTAATTTACGTGTCAAGCGATCGTCCGGACTGCGCACAGGCAGTGAAAGCTAATGAAGAAAATAACACGGAGCTGAGAGAGTTCTGGAAAAGTAACATCTTGCAATATTGCTGCATCCCGGGAAGCGGTGAAACCCAGCAATTTGAAAAGAGTATGGAAAAAGTAATGTTCGTATTTTTTTGAGTCACCTGAATATCCATGAACCATAGAGCAGCCCAACATCGATGAGATTGTTAATTTACCCAACAACTTGCCCAACATTGAAATCACTACTGATGATATTAAGGATTTTTTAGTGTCACATGATCAAGAGCGGACTGATAAGGAGCTTATTGAACTAAAAGCACAGAAGGGGTCGCGCAGAAATCATCATCGTCTGTTGCTAGCACTAAAAAGGAGCTCACACTGAATAAATTATTAAAAGCCTTTGCAAGTTTACAGAATGTAATGAATATTTTTTGAAGGAAATGATCCAAATTTTGAAATAAGTCTTGATGTTAGTAACAATGGTATTGCTGTCTATCAGTGCTATTGAGACATGTATCAAAACGAGAAAAAATAAGAGACACAGACTCGAATTGATGCGTTTTTCAAACCATCTATTTTTGCTGTTTTTTCAATTGAACAATAATTGCCAGATACATATAATGAATACGTAAATAAATAAATAAATGGCCTGGAAACACCCCTCTTGGGGTAGGGCCACCCTTTGGGTTCTCTAGATCTAGTTTATGGGTTGATCAGACCCATTTTCCTTGTTGTTATATTTCTCTGCTTAGATGTTTCCGAAGTTTTCTGTTAGACGTCTTCTCCTTCCAGTTCCTAATCCCTGCCGCCTCCATGTCTTCCTTGACTTGCTGCAGCCATCCTATTCTCGGTCTACCTCTCCTTCCACGTCCCGGTTCCCATTGAAGTATTTCATATATTGGTGCTCCTGGGCCTGCTCTCCATGTGTGCACTAGCCAATTAAATCTCTTCTGTTTTATTTTTTTGACTATGTCCTCCTCCACTTCTTCCAAAATTTCTTGATTAGTCCTCCTTCTGTAGACTCCTTCACATATTCTTATTGGCCCTAGGATCGCTCTTAATATGTTTAGTTCAATTCTCCTCATGTCTTCCTCTTGTTTCTTTATCATGCTTAGACCTTCGGTAGCCTACATTAGTTTTGGAAGTATTATTGTCTTGTATATCCTCATCTTTCTGTGTCTTCCTATTATCTTACTACTTAACAATTTCTTATTGCTATGGCACAACTTGTTTGCTATTATTAATCTTGCCTTTACTTCCATTTCCTTGTTCCCATCCCAATACAGCGTTACTCCGAAATATTTAATCTTCTCTACTCTTTCGAAGGTATATTCGTTTATTCTAATCCTTTCCATTTCTTTTCCATTTTTCATTATTTTGATTTTCTCTTTATTTATCTTCAACCCCATTTTTGCTCCTTCTACGCTTATTTCTCTCACCATTTCTTTCATTATTTTCTGGTTCTTTGCAATAATTACTACATCGTCCGCATATGCCACTACCTGGCTGCCTCTTGTTCGTATTGAACCCTGATTTATATTTCTTAGTACATATTGTAGGGTTAGGTTGAATAACGTTGCCGATAATGCATCTCCCTGTCTAACTCCTTTGTTAATTTCGAAATCTTGTGTTCTTCCTTTCTGTGTTTTGACATTGGCGAATGTCTTTTTCAGTGTCATCATATATAGTCGTCTTATCTTGCTCGGTACTCCCAGTTCTTTTAGCACTGTATTTAATCCAGTTCTCTTAACCGATTCAAATGCTTGCTTAAAGTCAATTAACGACAATTCCAAGTTCAGTGCATGTTGTTGTGCTCTTTCCAATGCTTGTTTGACCACATGTATTGCATCTACCGTAGATTTTCCTTGTGTAAATCCACATTGGTATTGTCCTATTATATTTTTAATTACATATTTTAGTTTTTCGTATATTATCGTTGTCAAAATCATGTGGCATGCGTTCTTCTTTCCATATCCGTTTAATTAGTACGTACATGCTTTCACAGAGTTCTTCTCGGCCGTGTTTGAACAATTCCATGTTTATCCCGTCTTTGCCTGGTTTTTTCCGTTCTTACTTCTTAGTATTATTTCTTTAATTTCATCTCTTGTTGGTTCTAGAATCATTTCCATTTCATTTTCTTCTTGCTCGTTTTCTTCGGTTATGTATTCTTCGTTTAAGAGGTGCTTGAAATGTTCCTCCCATATAATAATATACTGTTTTTCTTCTTCTATTATTTTTCCCTCCCTGTCTTTCATTCCTCTGACTTTTCCTTTATAAGTTCTGTTCTGTATTTTGATCCTATTGTAAAACTGTTTTGTGTTAACATTCCGACCTTCTGTTTCTATTTCTCCAATTTTTTCATCTATCCATTCTCTTTTTGTTCTTCTAATTACTTTATTACATTCCTTCCTAATACTTTCATATCTGTCCTCAATATTATTTGTTTTTAACCATTTCATCCTGGCATTTATTTTCTTGTTTGCCATTCTTTTACATGTTTCATTAAACCACTCCCTCAATTTGTGGTTTCTTTCTATCCCTATGCTTTCTTGCGTTGCTTCTCTCACGCATCTTTTCAGTTCGCTCCATTTATTTCCAATGCTTTCTTCTGTTTTTTGCATCAATAGTTTTCTTCTTAGAGATTCTTCATATTCGGTTCTTTTTTGTTCTTCGTTCAATTTTCGTACATCCCATTTGTTTTCTTTGTTCCTGCTTGGTATTTTCTTTTTTAATTTTTGTTTTATCTCCGCCACAACTAAGAAGTGGTCGGAGTCTGCATTGGCTCCTCTATACGTTCTTACGTCCTGCACTGAGGATTGTCTCCTTCGGTTTATTAGCACGTGGTCTATTTGTGTTTGTACTAATTGGTTTGGTGCCGTCTATGTGACTTTGTGCGCTTTCTTGTGTTTAAATTTTGTACTGCTTATGATCAGGTCTGTGCTTGCTGCCATATTGCATAACTTCTGTCCGTTTTTGTTTGTCTCCTGATGTATAGTATGTTCACCTCTCATTGTTTGTACGAAATCCTCTTTACCTATTTGCGCATTGAAGTCTACCAATATGGTATCCTCTTTGGGGATTTGTTCTATTTCGTTTTCTAGTTCTTCATAGAATTTCTCCTTTTCCTTATCAGGTGCATTTTCTGTCGGTGCATATATATTAAGTATGGACTTTTTGAATGGCTTTGTATCGAATCTTATGTATGCCATCCTTTCGTTTATTGGTTTGAACTCCACTATCCTATGCTTCAACTTCCCTCTTACCATGAATGCAGTGCCACCTTGTCCTTGTGTTTCGCTGCCAGGATACCTTAATGTAAATTTAGGTTTACTTATTTCTCCGTTCCCCTGCCATCTTATTTCCTGTATCGCAGCTACTTCAAGGTTATATCTTTCTATTTCTCTTGCTATTTCCCACATTTTCCCACATTCCATGTTCCTATCCTCATACTATTTTTCTTGTTTTTGTTTTTCCCTTTGTTTGTCCTTCTCTGACCTTCCTCTTCACTGTGGTCATAATTCGGATCATCCATCTTCATTGCTTTAGTTGTCGTCCTGTTTGTTCCTTTGTCTCGGTTTCCCGTCTCTAGTTTTTTCTATTCCGTCCGGTGCCAGTTACACTTCCAATGTCGTTCCGCTTTGTTCTTTTCTCTTCTTTTTTCTTTTCAGGGGTCCTTTCACTATATCTTCTTGCATTTTCTTTTACACTTTCCGCTCTCTGGTTTTCATTTTCTTCACTTATTTTTTCTAATTGTTCTAGGTTAAGTATTACTTCGTTTATGATTGCCTTATTGTACGTTAATTTTGCCCTATTCCCCTTCTGCTGGAAATGATCCAAATTTTGAAATAAGTCTTGATGTTAATAACAATGGTATTCGTGTCTATCAGTGCTATTGAGACATGTATGAAAACGAGAAAAAATAAGAGAAACAGGCTCGAATTGATGCGTTTTTCAAACCATCTATTTTTGCTGTTTTTTAATTGTGCAATATTTGCCAGATACATATAATGAATACATATATATTAATAAAGCATGACAATTAATTTTAAAATGTAGTTTTATTTACAATAAAAGCTCTCGTAGAACCTAACTCCTTCATAATTCTTTTCTTAGCAAAAACAAAAAAGCAAATAAAAACAAGCACTAAGCATTAATGTAATAAATTACATCAAGTACACAAAACAAAATAAAACATTATTGAAAATAATAGAAATAATGGAACAAAAATAAAAAACATACGGTACTAAATTTTACCTTATGGCCAACAACAGCCATCAAAAGGACTAGACTGGATGATTGTATGTTCAACATTTCAATGTACCTATAGAAACTAAGAAAGTATTTGTAAAAAACTAGTACAATGTAGCTATTTTCAAGAATAAAGAGATTTGAAAAACTGTCGTCGCACATTTCGAGAACCGTAAGTACGGGGACTGCCAGTACAATACTTTTTCTTAGCAACGAAGTAAAAATACGTTTTATGAAGTTTAAGATTATTTACTTTTCTAGTTATAGGTAATCTATGCAGAATATTAAATTCCAAAAAATCAGTGTCACACGCAGATCTTACCGCAACTGACATTTACTTTACGTTTATTATAGGCAATAAAATAATTATTATCTTCGTTTCTTCATTTTTGCTTAGAAAACATTAATGACATTTACAGGACAGTTCCTTTTTTTATGATGTTAATTTATACATTTTCACATGCATATATACATATATATATATATATATATATATATATATATATATATATATATATATATATATATATATATATATATATATATATATATATATATATATATATATATATATATATATATATATATATATATATATATATATTGCATTAATTATCTTGGGATTTACTTCAGATAAAACGCTTTTTTTTAAAATATATTTTTTAAAGATTTCATAACGTTTTGGTCCCCTAACTTCAGAATTGCTATTTTTTTTTTGTTTGAATGAATTACATTTTAAAATTGGTTTTTTTACCTTTGCAAGTATCTCGGAAGGTCCCTTTTTATCAATTGATTAAAAAATAAATATGGAGGTAACATTCTTGAGGTACATACTCGTCAATTACACATACTTTAAAGAGTTCTACACACAACAGATAGACAATGACTGAAACGAAGTCAGAAATTTTGTTTACCACAATTGGATTTTTTCTTTATATATATATATATATATATATATATATATATATATATATATATATATAAATTTGTTTGTTGTCAAATTATTCTCCTTGGTTTAAGTACTTGGAAGATGAATTTTATACGAGTGAATGAGTAAAAATAATCTGAACCATTGTTGAGTGAGAAGGTTTATCGCTTAATAGAAAAATGGACCAAAAGTTATTCATTAACGAATATCCCAGATGTAGGGCAATGACGGTCCATCTTATTTTCAAGACAAGTTCTAGTTTAACTAGTTTTGATGGAGCCAAGACTGTATTGATGCTGAACCCAGATCAGGAAGACCGGTTGAGTCAAGAAATAAGAAAACCATCAGGCTTGTTGAAGATTTGATGTTGCTAGACAAAGTGGAGTATCCGAAACTACAATTTTTCAGTTTGTGTACGAAGATTTATGAATGAAAAAACCGGTCAAGTGCAAGTTGAACTTGCGCAATTAGTGTTCCGTACGTTGATTGCTTTTAAAATAAAAAATGTTGTAACGGAAGTATAAAATGATCAGTGACTTCACAAAAACACACCCCAAATGAGTTTTCAACAAAGTTTATTTTCAATCTTTACTGAAAATTGATGTCCTTGAAATTCCTGTTTTTTTTTTTTATATACCAGATAAATTATTACAGGTAATGCACTCGTGATAATTTTCGTTCAATCTACACCCCGTGGAGAATATTCCAGAATTTTTTCAAAATTTTTTGATAAGTACTTTTCGAGATAAGGCGGGTGGACAGCGATTTTTCGCGATTTTTTAAAAATAATACAAAGAAAAGTGCGCGCAAGTATATATATTATATATATATTTTTTACTCGTGTTTTCACAAGCTTTCATTTGACACCACACTCGATTACCTAGTAAAAAAAAAATTTTTTTCACTTCTGATTTCACCCCCCAAAACTAACCCCTTAAGTCAAAATTTAACTTTCAAAACTACATGGCTCTGATGAGGCCATCAATTCCTATATTATTACCAAATTTCAACTTTCTATGATAAATAGTTTCGGAGAAAATCGGGTGTGACAGACGGACAGACAGACAGACAGACGGACAGACAGACACCGAAGTGATCTTATAAGAATTCCGTACGGAACACTAAAAAGATTAATAGTTGGGCTATATTTAGCGAGAGAACTTTTTGTAGGGTGTATTACTAAAAATGGTTATAGAATATACCTTATATGAAGAAGGTTTTTCAAATTTAAAACAGTTATAGAACGTCAAAGAGCAACTTTTATTGAGTGTATTAAATTCTATAATATTGTCCTGGTATGGCTTTGCCGAATTTTAGATTGTATGGTATTTTAAAACCAGTTACAAATAAATTTTGGTGCCGCTGCAGCGGGAAGTCTACCAAAAAATTTAAGATCTACCTTGCTATAACATTGTTATACAATAATAATTGATGAAACGAACAATTTGTTGTTAATAATGATTTTATTACGAATATATTTACAACTAGTATCTATAAACAGAGGCAATATTCTTTAAAAACCTGACAAATTGGTAGCCTTCATTCTTTCTTCATATCTTCCAGGATAAATGGTCCAGATGTGATTGAGGATGGTTTAATGGTACTTCCCGGATTTTCTTTAAGATGTAAATTTTGGCATTTAGCCACGACCGTTCAATACCTGGTGTATGAGCTCCTGCCTGCTAAGATTTCTATACGCTGGTCACTCATCTCAATGAATAACAGATTGAAATTGAACCTCTCTTTCTATAATTAGTATTAATGTGTTTTCATCTCTCCTTTCCACAATAAAATAGCGTACTTCTTGTAAGGTTTTCAAACCAAAAATCCACGGTCTATTTATTCGTCTATCATGGTTTCGATTGTTTTGCACCGGCACCGGTGTATCGCTATCTTCAGATTCAGGTTGCTGATCACCTTGTAAGAGTCGTCCCCTGTTATATTTTTGGCGACTCGCAAATCGCGTTTCATCAATTTTTATAAGATCGTCGTTTCTACCGATTAATTGTCTTCTGCGATTGACCGACACAATTGAGGAGCACACTTCGTGGCACATCAATCACTTATGGTATGTGACGATCTTCCGGTCAGTTTTCCACATGTTATACTCGAAATGTCATGCACGAACATAAATACCAATTCCAAAATATGACACAAGCGTAAATTACAATGTAACTTGCCGTTCAAATCTGCATAATGGAGTAATTAATTTCCGCTTCTAAACGATTTTGTTGTTTGGCAGCCTTTTCTAGGACAATGTAAGACTGAACGAAACGCTCCTCCACGATCGCGTTTCTCTTTTCTTTGCATTTACGTACCACACCAAATAGTCCCTTCCCGGTCATCGGATTTTTAAATTGACTGTTGAGTTGTTAGAGTTTCACTGTAGGTAGGCGTTCTTTTTGTAAGAAATGTCGGTTTAGTTTAGTGTGTTGAAAAGGACCTAAGCTTTTAGAGTTTCATTACAAGAGGGTCTTTTTTTATCGAAAGGTTTCGCACCTCGCTTGTCGTTTAACGTCTTTCTCTTTACTAAATGATGATTCCCAGCATAAGTAGCATTGCCACTGTCGTTTTCTTTTATTTCATTAAAGAAACGTTCTGTGTATCCATATGCCTCCCTTGACTTGGCTACGCCACTGATTAGCAAACTGAATAAAAATTTCTATACTTATTCCTATAATGAAACAAAACTTTTAGCGTTTGTTTAAAAATTACATTTAATAAGAGCCGCGTTGTATTCTATTAGAGTTTGTGTTTTTACTTCTACAGTCAGGTAGGAATGTGACCGCTAGTAATCTTGAAAAAAATGTGTTTCGAGAAAATGTCTTGCCATCAATGTATTCTTTGGTGTGCTACCAACGGCGCAATTACCTTAATAAGTTGTGCACTCGCCTCCTACATCAATAATCTCTTGGCATCTTCGAGGCATGCTGCAGACGAGATTTTCTGCATACTCGGGCAATGATCTCCAAATTTTTTGAATCTCGCGAAACAACTGAGTCAAAGTCCTCAGAGCTCCCCTAAGCTCTCTCTTTACAAAGGAACAAATGCCTTCAATAGGGTTACCGTCCGCCGATTGTGAGGGCCACTCTAGTATCTCATCGTGGGCTTAAGTAAGCCGCTTCGCGATGTGATTTTCGGCCGGCAAAGGTTTCTTTAACGTGCTTCTAAATTTGATATCATGAGCACGAAGATGTTGTGGAATAGTCTCATAAGACACATTCAAACCCGATTTTCTTAATTTTGCCGCTCCTTAACGCATCGTTAATTTCTGGTCCCGTGAAAACAAAGACACGATTTGTTTTTCGACTTTCGGAGTGATTTTGCCTACCGAGCCACGTTTTGGCAAATCGTCGACATTTTTCGTCTCGTTAAAACGATTTACCCACTTCTTCACAAACGATACCGACTTTTTAATATATTTAGCGGCTGCGGGATGTGTCATTTTAGCCCCCTTTGGACGGACAAACAAGTGACTCATTTTGGATTTTACGTGATTTTGACGAAAGTTCGGAATGGACTGAAATCTTTACTAAAATGCGTCGTAGACAAAGGTTCTCACTACCGAATTTTTGTTGAATCGCTAGAATCGCATCTACCAAAAATGAATTATCGCAGACACGTTCTTACTTGACAGACAGTAAATGCAATTTGTTATTTTATTTGGAGAAACTAGTTTTAACCCTAAAGTAGATGTACCTATTAAGTGCAATTTTCTAATTTTATATTTAAAAACAAAGACCAGCCAAGTCCAAGTCGGGCTTGCGCAATTAATGTTCCGCACTTCATAAAAACACACCCCAAATGAGTTTTCAACAAAGTTTGTTTCTGATCTTTGTTGAAAATTGATGACCTTGAATTTTTTTTATATGCCGGAAAAATTATCAAAGGTAATGTACTCGTATAATTTTCAGTATGTTTTGAGATAGGGTGGGTGGACAGGGCTTTTTGGGCTTTTTTGAAAAATAATACAAAGAAAAGTGTGCTCAAGTAAGACATCATATATATTTTTGAACTCGTATTTTCACAACCTTTCATTTGACATCCCACTCGATGACCTGGTAGAAATTTTTTTTTTCACTTCCGATTTCACCCCTAAAACTAATCTCTTAAGTCAAAATTTAACTTTCAAAACTACACGGCTCTGATTGGGTCATCAATCCCTATATTTGTGCCAAATGTCAACTTTCTGTGTTGAATAGTTTCGAGAAAATCGGGTGTGACAGACAGACAGACAGACGGACAGACACCGAAGAGATCCCACAAGTGTTCCCTACGGAACACATTTAAAATATAAAGCTATTAATATGTTTTTTAATTATAGTGGAGTTAAGAGATAATCTTATTATGGAAAGAATATAAATGCAATATAGATAATAGATAGCTGAATCGGCAATAAAAATAAATCGTATAGAAAGTATCACTGATAGGAAAATAGATATCTCATGTTTTGTTATGGTTAGTTGGCTTTTCAATTAAGGTCACTGATTTCAAAACAAGTTTTTAGACTAAACTATAGTGAGGGTGTTCTATGAAAAAAGAGAAAATTATACTCGATTCTTGGCGATGTATTTGGTTTTAACAAAGAGAACAACATACAGAAATAATCCTTAAAGTTACTTTCGCGCATGCGCTGTTCTTGTGCCGATTTATTTTTTTGTAACAAAATATAGTACGCGCTAAAATAAGGTTAAGGAGTAAAGATTATAAACAAGTTGAGTATTGGGTGACATATAATCTCTTGAAGTTAAAACACATTTCAACTTTTCTAAAAGGCTACTTACTTTAATAGCTAATTGAACTTTTAAATTGTGGTTTCCAGTAAAATGGGATTGTTTAGCTCTCTTTTGCGAATTTCTTTTGCTTTTGTGGAGATGTAAATTTTATGAAAGAAAGAAAAATAATGAAATAATACTGCCTCAAAAATGTCGTGGTGTCGAGATGTTATTAGGATACGATAACTCGAGAGGTAGTAGTTACGTGTTCTGTACGGAACATTCATAAGATCACTTCGGTGCCTGTATCTGTCTGTCCGTCTGTCACGCGTGATTTTCTCCGAGACAATTTGACATAGAAAGTGATGGCCCCATCAGAGCTGTGTAGTTTTGAAAGTTAAATTTTGAATTTTGGATGGTTGTAGCTTCTATTTGATGAAAATTCATTATCAATATGTAATAAAAGACTGTTTTTAGTCAATTAGTTTATTTAAATTGCGATGACGTGTTTCGCTGTCGATGCAGCTTCTTCAGATCTACATTTTACACTCCATTTTACCCTGTCAAGTTAGGTTTAATGTTCACAATTAATTTTTAATTTCTTAATTATCATATTACACCTAATCTAAATTACATTGATAGTATTGGAAAACCCACACAGATTTGGAATTAGGAGAATAAATTCAATAATGGTGAATTGCTTAAATCTACCTGGTCATTGAGTAAAGTACCTGTAGTCCTTAATCGATTTATTTGCATTGTCTCTAAAAGGTTTAGTTTTAAACCTTTTTGTTGGGTGTGTAAAATTTTGAAATTCTTGTTAAAGGTGTGATTTTCTGTTAAAAGATGATATGCATATGTTGAATTACATTTTGGTGTTCTGTAATTCTTTGTATAAATGTACGTCCAGTTTGTCCTATGTATGTTTTAGGACATGACCCACATGTTAATTGATAAACCCCTGATTTATTGTCTTTATTGATTTGTGGTTTGTAGTTTTTAAGATATTTCCCATAGTATTGTTAGTCTTGTAAGCTATGTTGATAACTTTTTGATTTAAAAATTTCCCCAGTTTTTCCGTTGGTTTGCCGAAATAGGTTAAGCATTTAAATGTGGTATTTCTGTCCTTAAAACGTGGGTATATTTCTGAGATTGCCTTGTTTCTAGTTTTTTCCTAACGATATTATTGATTAAAGTAACTGAATAACCGTTGTAAACGGCTACTTGTTTTATGTAGTTTAATTCTTTAGTAAAATTTTCCTCTGATAAGGGGATATTAGTTAATCTATGTATAAAACTATGATAAGCTGCGAGTTTATGATGGTTAAGGTGGTGAGAAACTATTGTGAATTGTGGTATCTGTATGGCAAGGTTTGTGATATATTGCAAATTCATGTTTTTTCATGGTTTTACTGATTGTTAAGTCTAGGAAGTTGATTCTCCCTTCGACTTCTTCTTCCATTGTAAAACTGATATTTCTATGTAAAGAATTAATATACTGTAAAAAGTGAGTTAATTGTCTGTCCGTACCTGTAAAGCATACAATTATATCGTCTACGTATCGATACCAGTATAGAAAATTATTATCGTTATTATGGTTGTTAAATATCATTGTTTCAATACTCTCCATGAAAATTTCGGCAAGTAATGGACTTAATGGACTCCCCATAATTAACCCTTCTTTACTATTGTAGAATGTATTGTTAAATGAAAAATAATTTTGTCTTAGACAAGTTCTTAATAAATTAATTATGTAAGTGTAAAATGTAGATCTGAAGAAGCTGCATCGACAGCGAAATCCGTTATCGCAATTTAAATAAACCAGTGGAAATTGGCTAAAAACAGTCTTTTATTATATAGTTAAATTTTGAGTTCAAAAATATATATAATGTAATATTTGGGCACACTTTTCTTTGTATTATTTTTAAAAAATTGCCAAAAATCGCTGCCCTCCTCATCTCGAAAAGTACTGATCAAAAAATTTTGAAAAGATTCTGGAGTATTCTCCATAGGATGTAGATTGAACGAAAATATTCACGAGTGCATTACCTTTAATAATTTATCTGGTATATGAAAAAAAAACAAAAATTTCAAGATTAGTATTCAACAAAAACCAGAAACAAAGTTTGTGCAAGTCGGACTTGACCGGTTTTTTAAATTTTCTTTCACTTTTTCTAATAATAAATACTATAACTAGGAATGTTATGGTCAATGCCTTAACTTAAAAACACTCTGTACATGACTGTCAACATGTCACCAATTCTAACTTTTTCAAATTATCGCTGTTAAACTTGTCTCTGTGAAACTATACTCAGGTTAATTACACAATATTGTAGCACCAAATTATGTAGCTTAGTTTTTACATAAAAAATATAATTATCAAAATTTTAAAAATTTGTAAAGGGAATTATAAATTATACTCCATGCCCCTTTTTTGTAATGAGAATGTTTGTTCGAGTAAGTTAACGTTTTTAAAAACGATTATACGATAATGAAACAGTAATTTCTCTTGGAACTAATCCTTAATTATTCTTTTATTCCTTTCAGAATTTAACGCCAAAGAGTTTTTAAATAATCTGTTAACCAGAGGATCAAACTCAGCTTGTGATGAATCATCTCAGTCGTTTAATAATCAAGGCTTACCACCATTTTACGATGAGGAAATGTTCAAAAGGTAAGTCAATTTAAAAAAGAAAGATGCTAATTATTTAGTTTATCCCAAAATCACAAAATAGGCGCATACATACATAATTTTTGTTCACAATCGACATCCTGCTATAAGTATTAGTTAAAGAAATAGGAGCAAGTTCGTGTCAGTTGAGTATGTATGTATCTCATTCTTGTTAGGTTAAGATGAACTTCAAGTTAAATGACATGGTAACGTTCATTTATTCATTATTTCACATTATTGACTGTTGCTCTCCACCTTCCTTCGATACTCAAGCAGACAACCATAACATCTCTTATGTGATAAACCGTATTTATGGTAGATAAGAAACATTAAAAATTAGCCAGATTTTATAGTGAGAGGGGGTGTTTTTTAGGAGAAAAAGAAAATATTGAGGTTTTTTAATATCTTCCAATTTTAACAGTTTGATCTGATTTACATTTGAATTTAATTTGGCAACTAGTGTCCCTAGTTAGGGAGCGGTAAAGATAGATATAAGCAACTTATGTTATTGTAAATATTGTCTAATTGAAGCGTAGCTGATTAAAAAAAGAGACAAAAATCGCCAACCTTCTGGGGACCTAGGATCTCTTCAAGATTCTTGAGTTATCTGTAGCGCCCTGGCTCATCCATCTATATGTAAGTACAGTAAACGCTTCTGGGCTCATCCATCTATATGTAATAACAGATATGTGCACCTTATATACATTAAATTTATGTACACTGAAAGTTAAAAGCCATATATTATTTGCGAATAAAGTTTAATTGATTACAAATAGGAACAGACAATAGAAAATTTCTTTTCTTCATCTTTTTTTTTAGTGTTTCGTACTGAACACTTATGGGATCACTTCGGTGTCTGTCCGTGTATCTGTCACACCTGATTTTTTCGAAGCTATTTAACACAGAAAGTTAAAATTTGACACAAATATAGGAATTGATAGCCTAATCAGAGCCGTGTAGTTTTGAAAATTAAACTTTGACTTAACGGGTTAGTTTTGGGGGGTGAAATCGGAAGTGAAAAAAAAATCACCAGTTCATTGAGCGGGATGCCAAATGAAAGTTGTGAAAATCCGAGTTTAAAAATATATATGTCATACTTGCGCACAATTTTCTTTGAGTTACCTGTAGCGACAATACATAATCTATATGTAATAACAAATATGTGCACCTTAGATACATCAAATATACATACACTGGAACTTAAAAACCATTCACTATTTGCGAATAAAGTTTAATTGATTACAGTTAGGAACAGAAAATAGAAAATTTCTTTTCTTCATCTTCTTTTTTAGTGTTTCGTACGGAACACTTATGGAATCACTTCAGTGTCCGCCCGTCTGTCTGCTGATGCAGACAAACAGACGTCTGTCTGTCTACCTGTCTGTCAGTCATATGATTTTCTGATTCTGATTTTTCCGAAACTATTTAACATAGAAAATTGAAATGTGTTACAAATATAAGAATTGATGGCCCAATCAGAGCCGTATAGTTTTGAAAGTTAAATTTTGACTTAAGGGGTCAGTTTTGGGAGTGAAATCGGAAGTGAAAAAAAAAAATCTTTTTTACGGTCATCAAGTGGGATGTCAACTGAAAGCCTGTGAAAACACGAGTTCAAAAATATATATAAATATATATATATATATATATATATATATATATATATATATATATATATATATATATATATATTTATTTGAAAAAAAATGCCAAAAATCGCTGCCTCCCGACCGTATCTCTAAGAATACTAATCAAAAAACTTCGAAAAAGTTTTGGAATATTTTCCATAAGGTGTAGATTGATTGAAAATTACCATACATTAGCCTTGATAATTTATTTGTTATATAAAAACAAAGATCGGAAACAAACTTTGTGGAAAACTCATTTTGAGGTATGCTTTGTGAAGTTATTGATCACCTCCGAAACAAACATTTTTATTACAAAAGCATTAATGGCCGGTTTTTTTTTTGATCTTATGTGGAAGTTTGATTGATATTTCGTATATAGATGAAGAGTTTTCCTCGGATTATAATTTTGTTAAAAGCGGAGATTTCATTGCTTAGCTAAACCGTAAAAAGTAGGAAGTACGTACTACTAAATCTATTTAACCAACGTCTCAGCTTAACCAATCTTTAGGTAATAGGTATTTGCTGTTAGCCCGAGATGGAAAGTGAAATTGTGACACTATTTTGAACCATTTAAAATTAGGAGCACCAAAAGTCAAAACTGATTTTACAAATATCTTGTAAAAGTAAAAGTTTTACCGTTATGTGAATTTCGCTGCCTTTGTTACTCGTGGGGTAAATGACCTGTAATTGTTTCTGATTTTCTAGTAATATTATTTATTGGATATGTTGAACTATATTGCTTGAATTTTATTGATATTTAATTATACTTTCCTCCCGATCGTCCATTTTTCCAGTTGTTTTACTTTTTACCGTAGTGTTGAAACAATAATTCTTGGTTCCTTCAGTACAGCAGTAATTACCATGTCATCGATAAAAAAGTAAGTACTATTTCAATTATTAATATGTCTGATTGCCTTGTCCAATACACAAGGTGGATGACAGAGGGGAACCCTAATTTTTCCGTCACTTGGATTTGTGTTTTTTATTGAGACCAAAAGTTTCCTAGTTATCACAAAATATAAAATTAATTTCATTAAGTGATTTGGCGTGCCCATTCTAATCAGTTTAATTATTGTCCTGCCGTGCCAGACTTAGTCAAGGGCCTGACTTATTTCAAGGAATTCAGCAGAGGTGTGACATGTGCTGTTGAATTTTTTAAAAATTTTTGTATGATGAATTTGTCACCATCATCAGTTTAAATTTTTTCATTTTGCGATAGGCAGTGTCTGATATCTTTTTAATTTTCGCTTTAATACAGCGTTTCTCGACCTGTGGGGTGCCCCCCACTAGGGGGGGCGTGATTACATTATTCACCCCTGCCCAAAATTCAAAGAGAGACTTATTATTAAATTGCCGTGAAGTCTATAAAGATTTCTTCTTTGGAAGTTTAGAGCCCTTCGGGAATATTTTGAAATGGATCCCTAACTCACTCGTAACTTGCTACCAAGTTGTGGCAATAAGAAAATACTTTTTAAAATTCTTTGTCAACATGGCTAGATGATTTTCAATGGTTACTACCATTTACAACTTTCACATGTTGTTCTTCAGCCTTGTATGTTTTAACACATTCACCCACAATTGCAAATATTTCTAGGTTTTTTGGCTTTACATTTCTGCTCCACAATTCCAATTTTCTACAAAAAGCATTAATTTTATTACTTGTATCGAATATATGTGTATTTCTTCCTTGGAGATGAAGATTTAAGGTATTTAGTTTCTCGAATATATCGACCAAGTTGCTCAATTTCATCACAAATAAACTATCCCGAAACTTCTCGACTTCCGGTCGGTTTTCCTCTTCTAGAAAAATGGCGATTTCATTTCTTAATTCATAAACACGTTGCAAACATTTCCCACGTGATAATCATCTTGCCTCGTAATAAAATAGTAACGCTGAATGTTCGGCACCCATATCTTTACAAAGTGCAGAAGAAATTCTAGAGTTTAGGGGTCTCATTTTAATATAATTTACTACGAGTACAACTGTAGTGAGCACAATATTCAGAGCAGGACTCATTTCTTTGGAAGCCAGAGCTTCTCTATGGATCATACAATGTGTCCACACACACCAGACATTGAATGAGCACCATCGGTACATATTCCGACGCAATTTTTCCACTCCATATTTGCCTCGTTTATAAATAATGCGAGTGATGTTGCTTTGAGTTCTATTAGTTTGCAGAAAAATAGTTCTCCTACTGCTGACATACCATCACAACATCGAACATAGACAATGAAATGAGCATTTTTATTGCTATCTGTTGCCACATCAAGCGGAATTAAAAACAATTTGTCACGCAACTTCCCGAAAAGCTGATTCTGTACATCTTCAGCTATATCATCAATTCGACGGGCAACAGTATCATTTGATATAGGTATGGATAGCCATTGTTTGGCAAAATTATCTCCAAACATAGTTTCTACAATCTCAATTGCTGCTGGCAAAACGAGCTATTCGCCAATGGTGTGAGGCTTTTTACGTCTGGCTATTTTATATGAAAGTTTGTAAGAGTCAAGTAAAGCTTTTTCATTCACAGACATAGTTTTTTTAAAAAATGATTTCTGCTTTACATATGATTTTAATTTTAATTCGAAGAATTCTCGGGGTTTGTTAAGGTGCTCACTATGAAGCGTTTTCAAATGTCGTTTAAGTTTATTTGATAGCATGCTGTGTGCTGCCAAGATTTTTGACACAGGGGCCTTTCTTCTTCATTTACTTCAGTATTGATAAACCCTAAATTTAAGTATTTTTGAGAATATTTTCTTGATTTTATTTTCGGAACCACTCTCGTCTGTGCACTTGTTGATGCTTCACTATCGTCTAATGCTCGCTTATGCCCATTTATAAAATCTATCCATGATTCTGTATAAATTTACTGTCGTGAATACTTAATACCTTGAATTTCAATTAACACGTAAATTACAACACATTCGCGGTAAATCCGATAGCAGTAGAAGGATCAACTCGACTGAGACGGGCTGTAATTGAACGAGGTGCAGTATTTATGCACTTTTGGGCATACTTTCCGAATGTTCGAGACAACTCGGAACTTCTGGCGAAGCCGCTACCGATATGGTGGACGTGACAGACGCTGCTTTAATAAGATTTGAATATTGTTTATAAAATAATGAACAAAGCATAATGACGAATTTAGGGAGAGCGTAAGGGAACAGCCCCCCATGGTCCGAATTTTTTTCGGAAAATTTCTTCTTAGGCAAGGGGGGATATTTTTCTTCGTGAAGCTTCCCCTCTAGTTATCGATTTCTTTTCAGAAAGTCGCTCCTTTTTAGATATAGATTTTTTAGGTAAAGAAAATTTCTTGGTAAATCGAATTTTGGAAGACCTTCAAAATACTCGTCTATGGATTCTATCACCTCATCATTTGTTGAAAAACGCTTCCCACGTAGAAACCTTTTGAGGTTTGGGAACAGATAGAAGTCAGGTGGAACTAGATCTGGTGAATAGGTGGATATTGTAACAATCTGTACTTTAATCTGCCCAGTTTTATCGTTGCCAAAGCACCTCTGTGAGCGGGTGCACTGTCATATTGAAAGATAATTTTTTCTTTAAACTAGACTTTTTCTTATGTATTTTCTCATCCAGCTGGTCGAAGAGGTTGCAATAGTACTCTCCTGTGATTGTTTTACCGGTTTGAATGTAATCAATTAACAAAGTTCCTTTTCCATCTCAGAAAACTGATGCCATACTTTTTTTGGACGACTTTGACCACTTTGGCTGCTTTGGAGTTGAACATCTGGGCTCAGTCCACTGTGCGGTTTGTTGTCGTAGTTCAAGATCATACTGATAAATCCAAGTCTGATCCATAGTTACATATCGACGGACAAAATCAGTTTTATTCTTTGTGAAACGAACGAAATGTTATTTAGAAAGTTTCTCTTGAGTGCATTTTTGCTGTGATGTTAACAAATGCGGTACCCATCTTGTGAATAGTTTCATCATACCCAAAACATTAGTTAAGATCTCATGTGAGATGCCTGTAGTCTCAGCTAAATCATTCATGGTTAATCGACGGTTTTTCATTATCATATCTTGTACTTGCACCCAGTTTCTTCAGTTGTTGCAGTTTTTGGGCGTCCTGAACATGGATCATCATTGACGCCTGTACGACCAAGTTTAAACACTAGATTCCATCTATGAAGAGTTGGAAATAAGGAGCAGGCTCCTTTAACACTTTCACTAACTTTGCATAGATTTTAGTTGCCGATAAACCTTTCAAAACAAAGAATTTTATTCCTGCACGATATTCGATTTTTTCATTTTCAAAAAATACTCAAAAACACGTCTACCTTAAACAGCTGATAAACAATGAAAGACTTGACAGATCGACTTGAAATTTAGGGTGTGTTCATGTGACAGATGAAGCTTCAAAATAGTGTTCAATATTTGGTTTAAGTGATGCTCCATAGGTGTAGCTTTAAAACCTGATAGTTACGAATTTTTTTATTCAGGCATCTAATCAATTTTATTGGTTGTATGCTGTAATGTAGCATTGCGCTAGAATAACTAAAAAAAACTGTGTTACAAAGTATTTCTACAGAGTTTGCGATTTTTGCGAACTTCATCTACTAAGGAATCTGACAGTAAATTCAACGACGTTAACATAATGTTGCGGTCAGCTATTCCCTAATGATTTTATGTAAAATTAGCGTATACTTTGTATATCTCTTACCCTAACATAGTGAATTAATAAGCAGGATTTGATGAACAAAATTATATATTTGTATTAAAATTATATTAACAATTTAATTAAAGCATATTCATATAACAGTTCTTAAATATATTTGGTATTGTTCTTAAAGGGGCTCCCATAAACCAAAAATTGTAAGTTCTTTTACCTAAAAAAAAAACAAATTTAAATGCACTTATGACAGCCTTAAACAAGTGTGTTAACAAGTCTTTAAACTAGCAAAGATTGATACTTTTATAAGTTCAATAATCTGAAATTAAAATAATGGTATGTATCGAGCATGATTTTACGTTTCCATTAATGGTCTTCGGATATGAATTCAACTTGATGCAGCTAATCGCGTGCCCAATTTACTAAATGTAAAAAATTGGGATGCGGGCGATTACTTGCGTTAAGTTCCATTAATGTCTGAATATCTTAACAAGACCATAGACTGTTAGCACATTTGAAGCGATAATTGGGTAAAATGGTCGACATTTTTTTACCTAATCTTAAGATTTCATAGCAATGCTCAACATTCTTGCACTAAAAGCAAATGTTCACAGGCTTACATAATTAAGTAAAGCCTCAGATATACATGTGTACATTCTCAGAGAGTGTGAGGCCGATATTATAGCGTTTCATTAGCAATAACAACAAGAGGGGTATAAAGAGTTTTCGCTTTTGTATATTTCTTTATAGCAGCGATTTCATTTTTTAGCAATCATCAGCAGCATGTGCATATTATTCATTATGATCAATCAAGTATTTGACAATCAGCTGCATAAAAAAACATGACCCTAGTGTCCAAAGTAACATCGATTAACAATGTCAACAATAACTGCTATTAATTAATCCTTAGCGTGAGTTGCCTCAACAGGAGCTGTTAAAATGGCGCACTATCGTACAAAGAATGAAAAAAGATAAGTGGGCCGTTCTCTAAAATACACGAATTTTTATAACCAACAGAAGAGAGAGATATAACAATTTGTATTATATGTATATTTTTTCTGAAAATGATTTACCATTACGTTATGTAGTTGCTAATTTCAGTTATATTTAAGTCTGTCAGTGCTAAAACTACTTCAACTGCTACCTTGATATCGTATACGTAAATAAATAAATAAAGCAGCTTTTTAGTGCTCCGTACGGAATACTTATAAGATCACTTCGGGGTCTGTCTGTCCTTCTGTCCATCTGTCCGTCTGTCACATCCGATTTTCTCCAAAACTACCCAGTATATTTCACCACTACATCAAACATTTTATTTTTGTGCTCGACGCGCGTTTCGCTAACCATGTTAGCTTCATCAGGAGCGATGATTGACTCTACGATAAAGGTTTAATTTCGTTGACCGTGATGCCATCTCAATTAAGTTGGGGTGGAATCTTTGGCACAACGATACTACTGATGAAGCTAACATGGTTAGCGAAATGCGCGTCGAGTACAAAAATAAAGTGTTTGGTGTAGTGGTGATATATACTGAGTAGTATCATTCTGCCAAAGATTCCACATTCCCAACTTAGTTCTCCAAAACTGTTTGATATATAAAGTTGAAATTTGGCACTAATATAGGAATTGATAGCCTCATTAGAGCCGTGTAGTTTTGAAAGTTAAATTTTGACTCAAGGGGTTAGTTTAAGAGGGTGAAATTGGAAGTGAAAATTATATTTTACTAGGTTATCCAGTGGGGTGTCAAATTAAAGCTTGTAAAAACACAAGTTTAAAAAAATATATAATGCAATACTGGCGCACACTTTTCTTTGCATTATTTTTAAAAAATTGCAAAAAATCCCCCCGCTTCTTATCCCGAAAAGTACTGAATTTTGAAAAAATCTGGAATATTCTCCAGAGGGTGTAGATTGAGAGAGAGAAAAATTATTACGAGTGCATTACATTTAATAATTTATCTCGTATATAAAAGAAACAAAAATTTCAAGGTCATCAGTTTTCAGTAAAGATAGGAAAAAAACTTTGTTGAAAACTTATTTTGGGTGTGTTTTATGTGTCATTGATCATTTTATACCTCTGTAACAAAAATTTTTATTTTCAAAGCAATCAACGTACGGAATACTAATTGCGCAAGTTCGACTTGCACTTGGCCGGTTATTTTTGTCTAATTTCTCTTATAACAACTTAATATTATTATGATACTGAGTTATATCTCGTTGATTGGAATAGGTTCAGTGAGTTTTTTTTTATATAGGTTTCATTTCCATGGATAACCGACATTAGTAATAGAGATGCAATAATATTACTTACATTAACATGGTCCGGAGTAGACAAAACGTACACAACTGCATTAGCAAGATCTAGAGTGTCTAAACCTGGGCCATTGAGAGCTTCTTGAAATTCTTTTGTTTGTATTATTTCTGCTGGGAAGTTTGCTTCAGCAATTTCGCTTCTAACAAATCCAGGGCTAATACTCTAAAAAATATGCATTAGTCAGGCAAAATGTTTCGAAAAATGAGGGAAAAGATCAAAATAAAACATTTAAAGATCTAAAATTAATCTCTGATTTGTTACAGTTTAACCATAGAAATCATTTCTCATTAGAAGAAGGTTCCTTGTATCGGCGGTGAAGCTTTAACTTTGAAAAAATAGGAGAGACATTTTTAAATGTATTTTTCTACAGGGTCAATAATACAATCTATTTTAATCTACTATGAACATAAAATTGACAAATACCTTGTTGGATATGCCTGAACTATTAAGTCAAATAAATTTTAATATACCCGCAAGAGACTTAAGAAATTTACCACTATTTTACTTTGTTATATCATCGCACGAATTTGAGACTCAATACCCCCTAATAAGGTTGCGGCGCACTTATAACGTCCATCTTTGAGCCATAGGTATTTTCCGACTAACCATTAAGCAATTTAAGAACGTAGCAAGGAGACATTTCACAAGTGTCCTTGTTCCTGCCTTCAATATTTAGATTTTCTTTAAATCAATTTTTAGGTTAGATTAGGTTAGTTTAAATTAATTTTGCAAATATATACATATATATCTATATATATATATATATATATATATATATATATATATATATATATATATATATATATATATATATATGTTTTGACGAATGTTCTCACGGGTGTGAAATGTAGTAATGGTTT